>OX393576.1:50488808-51076030 GCA_947652605.1 Elmis aenea
TCTGTGTTTTTTCTTTTTATTAACTATGTATATATGTACGTAAATTATTATTGTGACAAGTTCAAAACTTTTTTTGGGATATTCAGAACAAATAAAGATAATTATTATTATTATTAAATTTTTACTTATTAAAAGCTCATTAAATTGAATATCAGAAGGTTTTTGTTATCAGTTGAACATATTGCTACGTTACGCATTATTTAAATTATCTTCCTGTTTCACGGGTATCACGAGTAATGATTATTTCTATTGTAATTTAATAAGTTAGACACACTTGATAATAGATCATATTGCATCTATTAAAATATTTGATTGTTAACAAATACAGCGTTAGTATTGAAAAAGTTGACTGTTTCTAGCTGATAATTTCACGAAAATGATTTTCACGTGTTTATAAGTATAGAATGTGCCTCGTGCATTGTTACCGAAACTGTGCCAAAAATGCAGCCACATGGCCGACTACCAGTCACGCTGGACATTCTTAGCCGTTTATAAACGCTATTTTTATCATTTTCACGGCGGTGCTAACTAAGTTCGTTGTTGCTGCTTAATATGTACTTAGCTGTTTTATATTTTAGTGCTGAAATCAGATCTAGTTGTACTATTCAAGTTTGCGATATTTATTTGTAGATTTTGGCAACACCTTTGTACTTATTTCTGTAGTGAACTAAATACAGTCTGCCTTTTTTTTTTGTAATGGTAGTAGCCTGAATTAGAGTTCCTAGTAATAGTTAACAAATTGTTTAATCGTAATGATACTACACTTAAAGAAGCTACTGATATCATACTTTGTTGCCAACGACATCAACTAACCTAACTCACTATCGCTCGTCATTTGATAATACTACAATGCAGTTCATACGAACTACTGTAATAATTTGCCTGTACGGGTCGAGCCGTTAGAAGACCCCCCGGTGCTACTACACAGATTTTAGTGACCTCGAACTTTTGGTTAACGCACGCCGATAATATTTTTTTTTTATTTGTACAACGTGACATGTTTACTATCGAAGTCTTATAACTCTTGTTTGTAATTCTTGCTTAATTGCTAATATCGTTAACCCATACTATCCATACTAATGACTACGATTGTGTCTGAAAGTTCATTACTAATTTGATTATTTAAAAAAAATTAAAACAAATGATAGCTCCCGTATATAGATTGTGCTAAATTAACTTGAAATAATACAGTTATTATATTCAATAAATTCTTGTATACGTTACGTAACAAAAATGTTTGGAATTTGATCGTTGGTCAAGTGTTGTTGCAAAAAAATGATTGAGAAATATCGATTGCATTAAAACATGGTTTGTCTGTGCAGTAAGTCGTAGCAAGAGCGTAAATATTGAAGAAAGTATGGGGCTCGTTCAAATGACATGATAGGCGACTTAACAAACTAAAACGGTAACTCTGCATAAATAAAAATTAACCTGTCTTTAGTGATAGCAGTTTTACATCAAAATTTTCAATTTACTTATCGATTTAACCACATATACGAGAGGAGTTTTTTATATTCGCCGAATGGAGTAGAAAGCGACTAAAAGATTTAAGTTTTAATTTATTTTTCAGTATATTCTTCTCAAACATGTCTACATTTGTTAAATCTTTTAATTAATTTTTGTAGCCCTTTATCAAAATAGTTTTCGCATTGCCTTCAAAATGCTCATTTATTGCTGCTTGCAATGACTCATTATCGGCGAAATGCTTTCCACGAAGGTTCTTTACCAAATTAGGGAACTTATTAAAAAATTCAGTAACAATTCTGTTGATGTTTTGGATGTTTTAAACCTTTTTACGATTTCTCTAAGTTTAAGTCCACCATTTTCGATAAGGACATGTTCGACGATTATGACCAATTGATGTGTAAGGACGTCACTTAGTCTGTCACTGCGATCGTCTCGTGATGCTTCCTAACCTTGTTAAACGCAACAACAGTAATCAGAAAGAGCATCTCATAAACTGCTTGCATTTCATTCAGAATAATTTTTTTATCCTTTTTTTTTTGTTTTGTGAGGAATTTATTTCCTGTATGAAACCTTCTTAGCAATAACGCCAACATTAACTTGTTCTTTTGACGATTGTAAATGCACTAATAAGACAATCGGCAAAAAATTTTGTATGTCAAAATTCAAAAAATGATTATCTGATTCGACAAAAATATTTTTAGCCGGAAATAGTTACCTATTCATCAACTTCATTGTCATTAAAATAAAATTGTATAGACGTTAAACCGCTAAACAGTAGGTACCTGAAATTTACGCAATAACTATTGCAAGACTAGTAGGTGTATTTTATTGACTCAGCATCGCCTTACAATGCCACAATTAACTAAATATGATAACTAATGCGTTTGTTTTGAGAACTGCTAAGAAGTTATTGAATAAGAACGTTATACACGTAGGTAGGCATTGTTTACAGTCTGTTTAATTTTTAATGGTTTTTTTTTTCAATAATTCAAAACCCGATGACGTTTAGATCGATTTAATTTATTTATTAGGTTTAATTTCGAATGTATTACAGTAGGTAATAGTAGATTAGTTTCATTGTACGAACAAAGACTACTGCGATTCAAATTTAAGTGAATCAGCAAATTACACAATAGGGTCTTACGTTTTGTATAAGTACTAATATTTGGCATTTCCGCGAAGTAAAATAACGCAGAATTTGTTAGTTATAAAATGTAAGTTATGCTTTAGTGGTTTTGAATTCACCAACTCTTTATCATGGCTAATTTGATTTTTGTTATGTTACTCGGCCTGCGTTATCCATTATTAATATCAAATAATTTAATGAGGCAGTGAATTGTGTGGAAATGGCTAAACCATGTAAATAATACAACGCTGCATATTTCAAATTACAAAGGAAGGAATATTCCAATTTGCTCTGCATGTATTGTTTCTAAAAACGTTGTGTTTGTAGATTGAATTTGCATCAATATTGTTAAACTTTGAATAACTTTATCTTTCATATTAGCACATTTAACATTGGTCTCTTGTTTATTGTTATTTTTAGCCTTTGCCGAGTTTAATTTATACCAATTTAAAACATCCGCAAAATTGGCTCAACTTCGATTCACATTTGTTTTAATACTATGGAGAATTGAAGTTCTGCGTTGGTACTGAACGTTCTGCGATTCGTGTTTTGTTCTGTTAATTTAAATCCCTAAACATGTTCTTTTCGAGTTTGGTACTAAATTTTATTTAGTCTTAATTGCAACTGATAGTATTCGTTATAAAATGTTGTTGTTATAGTCAATACTGTCGAATTAAAGCCAAAAGTGACGATGATATTAATTTACAACAAAATCCGTACCTTGCGTGATATATCTAAAAATTGAAAACCCATCAAAATTTTCAAATACACGGTTTTTGGTGCGAAATAAAATAAATATATGAGCCTATTTTTTATGTTATAATAATTGTAGTTTGGTATTATATTCTTGGTTTACAAAAATAATCAGCTTATTTCAGTATTAGAATGTAAGAAAACTACCTATCAAGGTTACCATAAAAAATTTACTTCAGCTGCTTTTATTTGTTCCTTACTCTTGTCTCTTGTTTTATTACAGAAATAAACAACTAAAAATGATTTTTTACTTTATTTTGTTGCAAGTGTGTGGCGATTTTTTAGTAACATGGCAATGTTCTTAACTTTGAAACCAACCAGGTTTCGGTTTTTTTGTTGTATACAGTGTGTTTGATTTGTCATGAAGGACTAAAAAATCTCAAAAACTACTAGAGATTACAAAGTTTTGCGTTCTTCATACGAATCTAAATTAAATATGTGCATACTATGTTGTTCTTCTATCCTGAAACTTAATTGCTCTTATTAGGCACAACAAAAATTTTGGTGTTTGTAGCTTGGGCAAATGTTTTAACCATATGACACTGTCAAACTTAACACAACTAGCTTAGTTTTCGAGATACGATAGTCAGTTTTTTTTAATTTTATAGGGCATCATTTATGTGTACCTATTAGTAAGTTTTATGGTGAATACGGTTATCAGAATTTAAAAATTATAAAATCGTACATGCTCTATTTTTAACGATACATTTTTACATACTTTTTTATGCACCGAAAGTTACTGCACTAAGACATGTAATAGATATTGCTTTAATTTTTGGTCTTGATGTACCACGCTTTTAAACTAGGTCTGTCGCTTTCTACTTACATAGTTTTGATTTTAAGTACGTGATAAACATGCGAGTAAACAAAATTTACGCAAATAGTTGAACAGTTATAACTGAGTTAATGTGTGATAAAGGTTTGATAAATAAATGACCGAAAGTTGTTTAAATGCACGTACCTGTTGCATTATCGAATGTCGGCCCAGGAGGGTCAAGGATTGAGCCCGTTTCACACATACACATTCATTGTTACGGTGCTACATAATGGTATATTAACATTTTACTTGGGTAGCGCCACTTTGATCAAAGACAAATAATCTAATTGTATGGTCATTTTATTTTGATGAGATTACTTGGAGCAACGCCCGCTTAATTGGCATCAGTGTCTCTCGCCTGTTTCTTGGACGGTTGCCCTGATATTGATTGACTAACAGAAAAATGAGAGCAAAAATATTTTCCAGCCGATTGTATTTAGAAAGCATTAGCACTCGAAAAGGTCAGTCGGAGAATGTAATCGAGAGAGATATAAAATTATGGAATAATTATCATATCAGCTGTGTATTCTTTGTCGACTATTTTTGTATGTTACTAACACATTTATCTGTTAAAAATTGTAACAAACATGTCAATAACACTTACCCCATGGCTTAAGATAACCCCATTTTCCGTGATAATTTTCAGCTGGATACAAACTTTTTTGTTCGCACTATCGTAAACGCTATGAATTATGGATTATGTAACGAAACAGTTCAGTTAAAAAATGCTTACAGTTGCTTTTATGCTTAAATTATACCCTTTATAGACCAAAAAGGTTTGTTATGCACTTAGAATATAATAGGTTTCTTCCAGCAGTACATTTTGTACTAACTCATGCACTGATACATGAACTGGTTTATGCACATACGTCAACTATAAACTAATAAATGTATTAGACGCTGCCAGAACGCTTTAACCGACATGCGTAACTCTAAATCAGGGGTCCCCAAAGTACGGCCCGCGGGACAAATGCGGCCCGCGGACCTTAAAAATACTGCCCGCGCGATGTCAGACCATCCGCCATCTTGAAATCATACCAGATAGTTTTCTTTTTTCAAAAAAAAAATTATACATATTTTGACATTTCGAGATTTTGTCGGTTCTCCACGAACCAAGGTCTCAAAAACACTTTTTTTTTGGCCCGCCAAATATTTGGAGTTTACAATTTGTCCCGCCTGGTCAAAACTTTTGGAACCCCTGCTCTAAATGGTATTTATGTCTACTGGGTTCATAGAAATTTAAGCATCGCAAGTGTTAACATCTTAAGAAAGCAGTGTACTAACATGGGATTGGGAGGTATGTTTAGCTAGCTAGCTAGGCCACGTAAGTTGTGAAAAGTGCATGCGTGTAAAACTACAGCGATAGTTCTTGCCTTCGTTGATGTACTCGGTTTAGCATCCACAAACTACTTCATGAATTTATAAGGTAACTGCTCACCGTCCGATTATTAATTATCAGAGACGCTGCCTGTACTCTACATCGACCTGCGGAGAATCTGAACGTTTATCGGATCATACATAGCCTAATATTAATTCGACATCTCGTTAGCTGCTGGTAAAAGTCTTATAAGCTTATCCGTAGAGGGTGTACCAACCTTAACGTTACAAGAAAATAGGTCAGATGTCTAGAGTTTATAAAAAGCCTTTTTAGTATGACAGAAATTTAATAAAGCTAATTAAATTTACATCAGAATGCCGTACTGATGTTGCTCATGATGTTATATTTACACATTTTAACTTAGAGTTTATTATGAGTGAATGCGGGGCGTGGGATGCTAAAATTAAAACAGATTTATATCAAATTTAATATACGAGAATGTTGTCGCTCCTAATTATTAATTATTTGGCAGCGAAAGTATAGGTGCCACTAGATAATTATTCACATTTTCATTTTGTTGAATTGTTCGTAGGTCGTGTGGAAACTTCGCTGCCGTCCAATGTCGAATGCGTTTGAGAGGGCTTTAAATATATGCTGGTAATAAAACCGTTTCTATATTAGAATGATCCTTTGGATCCGATTTTAGAAACCCCTAAGTAGGATTTCTGTAACCTAATCCGTTGGGTTAGATTCACGATTGTAAGAGGTTAAAATTACATTCGAGATTTGGTACCGAATTTATCGTAGCTTAAAATAAAATCTGCCTCCCTGTGAATGTAACAGCATCTACAAAATCTTCACAAAAAAGTTGTAAAACATTGTTTGCATTTAACTACAGGCATACTTTTGCTGATTAGGTAAGTCCTAGCGAATTCGTTTAGGGTTTAGTGGCGACACCTTAGTAGGGGAGACAATTTTTATGTCACAAATGGTTTTTAAATTTCAATGCATTAAAATTATGCAAAGTGCTTTTTTTTGCGTCACCATTAAATTCAGATTATCTTTAAAGTCTTGCAACGCATTTTAAAAATTTTATTTTGGAAGTAAGAAGTGTATACGTGAAATAATTTTACTATTTGAATATAACATTAGTTACTTGACACAAAAAATACAAAACATCAACGATTCGGCGACAAAATACTTTCAGTTTTGATAGATTCTAAAATCGAAACAGCAAAAATTTTACTATAATATAAAACTTTATGGGAATAATTTTTTTAGGAAAATCGCTCTTTTTTTAAGTTCTTATGATTATTTATGCTAAATAACGTTGCTTATTAAAAAAAAAAACAGTTTTATGAGCCTCTGCTAACGCAATCTACCATGATAACTATTTATTTTGTAGTGCTGCCCGTATGTTGATATTTAAAAAAAGGTTTGTTTGAGTTTAAGAGGTAATAAAAAACAACATAAACATACACGAACTGTTATAAGTGACCTTTAAGTTTATGTTTGATGCCAAATCGAGATATTACAAAATTTATTTTTGAGTCAGTTGTTTTTATCGTTAATAACCATACAACATTTTATTAAAACTTTTTTAATGGGTTCACGGTTCACGAGTAAACAAATTGTGAAAAATATCACATACTTAAATGATTAGGTACGTAAATAATCCATGGAAAAACAAATTATTCGTCTGCAGCTGGATGGGCATTTTTTTTGCAGAGGGCTGGTTAAAATATACTTACAAAGAAGGGTCTCTAGAATCTGATCAAGGTTGTGTTTATTACATCAAGAAAATCAAAAATAAATGTTTTGCAGAGTTATACGTGCCACTGACGATTTACATAGGAAAAATGGGGAAAAAAATTATGAAATTGAATGATAAAGGTCGGTCGCGTTGGCCATGATACCGTCAGAGATAAAATCGAAATTTTTCTATTTAGCAATGGCTACATCCTTAGCAAGTAAAATGGTGCAAAGTTTTTGAAAATATCTCCGTTCCGGAGAAAAACGTAAAAAACGGAACTCCTGCAAAAGCACTATGATTTGAGAAATTGTGGTATATTTGTTACAAATAAATCTTTGCGATTTGCATAGGCGTTTAAAATAGTAAAAACCGCTTTTTAAGGGGTTTCGTTTTTCCCGAACCGTTAAAGATATTTTCAAAAACTTTGCACCATTTTACTTGCCAAGGATGCGCGCATTGGTAAATAGAAGACTTTTGATTTTATCTTTGAAGGTTTCATGGCCAACGCGATCGCAAATATGTCCTTTTTTTCTATTTTTCGGAATTCTCCCTATTTTTCTTATGTAAATTAACAATGGCACGTATCACTCTGCAAAACATTTAATTTTGATGTGCTTGATGTTCTTGATGCGATAAACACATTTTTAATCAGATTCTACCGACAAAAGTTAGTAACCCTCCCTTGTTAGCATGACGCGGGCCAGAATAAATGTAGATGTGAGATGTTAAAATTTCTTTACAGAGCCCCAAGGTTTTTCGTTACTTGAGAAAATCTTAAAATAATTTGTCGTTCGTCAAAAATGCATTCAGCGGGCCGGATTGGATGTTGTCGCAGGCCGCGGCCCGCGGGCTGCCATTTGCTCACCCCTGATCTACAGGGTGATAATTATCTATTACGTTACAAGTGTCGATAATGTTTATTATAACCGACTCTGACTTTTAGAACAAAATTTTTCATATAACACGGTAGATTATTATCGCCCTGTATATTGGAATTCATACTCTTCAGAAACTAAAGAACTCGCAACTAAAAAAAACTTTATTACGTATCGTTTAAAACTTGTAATAATTACGGACCTACATCCAACACCAGACTTGGAAGCAGTCCAACTTTTGATAAATTATTTTTTAACAATCGGGAAATCGGTCCGCATTTTTATTTAGTGTTGTTTGGAAGCCAATGATTATCTCAATAGCATCTACTACTCTGTCTATTCGCTGTTTGTTAATTTAAACGTTTTTTATAACGTAGATTTAGTAGTGGACGTGGAATTAGTGGCCAATGTCGAGTATTGACGTTCTGGCGCCGACGAGGTTGGCGTTGATATTGTCCTCCGTCGCGACTTTAACGTTATACAACAATTCAAACACCCAATAGTAAATAATCTAGCTACAAGACTGTTTAAATACGTCAGTGTGTGACTTTATTGAAAACAAGACTGTGAGTAATATTAATGTGTTTATTTGCGCGCCAGTACAGTCACCGTTTCGAACAACATTCTCTTATTGTATTCAGCTATTTTTCATTTCCAACCTTATTCTATTAGAATGTTGTAATGCGGAAATTAACTTTCTCTGATAATGGTATGGTTAGTGTTTTAAAGATCGCAGTGAACATTTTTAACAGGGTCATAACTTTGTTTGATTATGTCCAGCCGTGTGCTTGGAGTGCAATATCAATTTACGTAATATACTTTTAGCGTTGCCGTTTTTGTCACAGCAGATAGTGTCTTTTTATTTAGTTGCTACAGCATACTGCACCTGAGCAAGACTCGAATCGCCCTTTAAGTTGTAAAACTGTAGCGGGGCACTATTGCAACCAGAAGTTTCCAAACTTTCACGATTCGCGGCGCCTTTGTTTATTAGTAATTTTTTCAATACTCTTCTAAAACTAATAAACCACACTCGAGAAATATTTACAAATAAAATTTTAAAAAACAACCCAATTCAATACGTTACTGGCACAAACAAGACTCCAAATAAACCAACACGTACAGTACACTAACTCAAGATCGAAATTTGCGTCTTGTCTAATAGATGTCGCATATTATTGCTTTGTTATTGGCTAACTTCATTCATATTACTCTGCGAAAATGAAATATGAATGAAATTGCCATGCTTCCTTAGAAAATTTAAAATATCCGCAACGCCCTGTTAGTCGCGGCGCTCAGTTTAAGAACCACTGAACTAATGTGAATTTAAAAACAAAAATTTAAATTTCAAAAAATTGCTCGGTGTCGTTATTAATACCAAATTTTGGTGCACTTTAAAGTGAATTTTTCAAGATTTAATCACCTTGCAAATTTTAATGTAGGTACCTAACGACATTATAATAATTTTGGGTATTTATTTTGATAACTTTTGGCATTTAGTATTGAGTTGACTCTTAAAAATGTCACTTACTTTTTTATATTCAAAAAATTAATAAAGTGCGATAAATAGCATAAAATGTAAGGATATATACGTTAATTATCTTCTCGATGTAGATTTTCAATAAAGTTGTTGGTGCATGTATACAAATCGCAGATTATGTAATAAGCTTTGAAGGCATAATTCGATTATGTATTCACGTCATGGCAAATAATCGTATTTTTCACGAGATTGTCTGCTAAAACTTGCATAACAAAGCTTTGTATAAAATTAATTTTTTATGGCCATTTCATTTCAAATAATGTTGATTTGAATTGATCGCATCTTACGACATTAAAAACTATTTTTCCGCCTAATACATATTGTTTTTGTAATGGGATTATTTGTATTGTGTATTATGTATTTATTTAAGTGTGGTTAACTTATGATTGCCGGTTGACGATTTTAAACCGCTTGATGCGATGTGGTAGATTAGGTTTTAACAACATCTACGTGAATAAGTTCATGTACCGCATAGTATACAAATAAGTAACGATAAAATATGTTTTTTAAGTCCAAAAAAATTAAACAAAATTTATATTTCGGTGACTTTTAAACTTCATTTGATTGCAAATCAAAGAATTAATTTTGGCCACTCAATTAAATCAAATTGGAAGATGTTAAGCATTGGTCTTTTGTCATTGTTCTCTTTCAACAAATTCACCGAACCAGAATCTAGCCCTAACTTGACCCTAATTTAAAGATTTTAATATCTCAACCCTATTAAACTGTAAGGGTTCCCCAAGTTTATAAGTGGTTGATGGCGTATTTACCAAAGACTTGACAAGTGTTTATTGTTTACGAAAAGCAAACAGAAACAATCCGTTTAAACCACATACACAAACTAGGATATGAACAGAAAAATAACTCTTTTTTTTTTTCAAGGATAAAAATTATTTATCTTATTTCGTGTTTTTCTTCGGAACCGTTTAAGATATTTTTAAAAACATTGCACCATTTTACTTGCAAAGGATGCGCTCATTGGTAAATAGAAGAATTTTGATTTTATCTCTAAAGGTTTCATGGCCAACACGATCGCAAAATTTGCCTTTATTTTTAAGTTTTTGCCCTATTTTTTCTCTAAAAATCATCAATAACTCTGTAAAACATTTATTTTTGAAGTTCATAAAGCAATAAATACAGCGTTGTTCAGATTCTAGCGACAACATATCGTTACCCTCCTTGTGAGAATTTAATCATTAGTTAAATAGTGACGGAGCTTTGTGCAACCAGTAGAAGTGACAAACAAACAGTTAGTAGTCGTTAAACCACGTCTTTCTATTTTTAGTTTTCTTTTTACAGGTTTTTCCTTTTTGCGAATATTGTGTTTAATAATGAATAAGCAAATTATTTTTCCGGTGTTGTGGACTATATCTAGAGCACCAATTATGTCGCCTTAAAATATCAATCTAAAATCCCCGGTTTCAACTTTTTTAAATGGTTTTTGCCTGTAACATTCATGAGGTCAATGATCAAACTGTAAACTTCCTCATCTTATCGAAAATCAATCTGAATTTTGCGAATATAATTTGTATTACAGCTTTGAAAACAAAACAATTTTTTAAATTGCGTGTTCCTGTTACACAATATATATGAGAATTTAATGTAGATAACGAAAAAGGATCGTTGACTTTTTTATGACACATGAAAGCCGGTATAGTCTGACACTTTTATAACATAAAAATTGCATTTAGGAAATAAAACCATTTTTTGTTGGCGTTGTCAAGATTATGTAAGAGCTGAAACTTCTTCTGTGTGCGAGCTTTGATGTCAACAGGTTGTGCTCGTCGTAAAACACTTTATTTTCAGGAGTTTTCTCGTATTCTAGGAAGTATTTTAAATTTGTGTAATTTTATTATCGTACGCAGATAACTTTTTTTAAGTTCTTAGTCATAACCGCAACGCGTCTGTTCCCTAAAAGTAATTTATTACATATAAAATATAAAAGTAAAAAGGACTCGACTACAGCGGTATTCAAACTTTTTGGTCTTAATAGCAATTAACACTCCTAAAATTATAGAAGAACCACAGTGCTTTTAATATATGAACTGTATGATGTAAGGGGGCACAAGTCAAAATTTTGTGATGTTTTAAGATTAAAATGTTTTGCATTTTAATGTGCTTAAAAAATTTTATGCCAACTGTAAAGAACTGATACTGACATTTGTTGTCTCGGTTAGCCTACTTATATTTTAAATCGCCATTTTTCATTATTGTGGAATGACTTAAGCCACTTTTAAATTAATAGTTTAGAAAAACGGCGGACTTTTGTTGACTTTCTTTGTTCGATGTGTTTTACTGAAGCGATGATAATGATAAGAGTAATTAATATAAAATAAGTAAGTAATATACAGTGTGTACAAAAAGTAACGTAACGGATCAATATCTCTCTCGTCTTGTGACAACAACAAAAAAAAAAAGTTTTAAATAATAGTTGTTTGGGGTCATTTACTACATAACCTTAAATTATTTTCAACTATACAGTGTTTTGCTTTTGTGCATCGATACGTCACTTTGTTTTTTTAAATAGAACACCCAGTATATTTTATAATTTTTATATGTAAAATTGAATTCTCTTTCCAAAATATATAGGTTTTATTTATCTAAAATCAGTCGTTTTTGAGTTATTTAAGTTTTTATAAAAATATTGACAGAAACAGGAGTCTAAAAAAATAATGATAATTCACAACTTGGCTATGTCAGAACGAATTCCTTTGAAACTTTGTGGTGATTTTTAATTAGTTAAAATTTTAAAATAATACACAGCGTGCCCGGTACATGTAGGCAAACTTCAAACAAGAATAAGTCAGTTTGTTTTTAAATTAAACACCTTTTCTTATTGATAATGTAATTATCTTCAAAAATATATTGATCCGTTGCGTTACTTTTTGTACACACTGTGTATAATGCATTTCATTATAAGTTTATTCAAGCATTTTTTTCTTAATCATTATTCATGAAATATCTACTTAAGAACTTAAGTAGTAAATAAATCCATTAGTACATTACAAAATATTAGTATAAATAACTTACATAACGTATTTCATATAAAAGTTTATTTATGTATTAAATCAATGTCAATAATAGAAGTGATGAAGTCTTGAACATTTCACTTTGTTTTAAATTTTTATAATAAATTGGGGGTACATCGGATAGTAAATCTATCATTCCGTCATTTTCAAAATAAATGTATGTGCACTTCTGTTTAACAACGAAAATGTTATTGACGGAAATAGTAACCAATTTGAAAACATAGCAAGTAAAATGTTTAAATATAAAAACATCATACATTCTAGTAACCGTAAACAGCTTAAACTTATTTTTTGCAAAAAGTGGCTTATGCCCTTTTCAAAATAAACGGCTTATATGATAGGTGATCTTGCCATAATTAAAACTTAAAATTAAATATGTTTTAAAATATTTTACATAACAATAATAATAAACATCTTGCCAGTCAACGTAAATAACATATTTTTAATAAACCCTAACCACAGTTTTTTAACCAACGAAAATTAGTGAGAATATTGTTTTATGAAAATTTCTCGCGGATTTACTAGAAAGCTTTTGGAGACTGCACTTTGTGAAATGCTGCTCCAGTAATTCTACAATTTTAATAAACATATTCACTCTTACTCCATACTCTACGTGTATAGTGCTATACAGGGTTCTCGTTTTTCGAGGATCACTATGGGGATCTCGTAAACGGTAAGAGTTACGACTTCGGTTAAATTGGGGCAAAGTTGTATATTCAGGTGCTCAATAATTTGTCACGAACAGAACTTATCTAGCTCTTTTAGTTTTTGAGATGTAGGGAAAAAAGTAAAAAAGTGGATTTTTGTTTTTCGTCCGTAATTTTTTCATTTGATGTCAAATTTCGTTTCTGTAAAAACTTTTTCTTGGCCATTTTTTGCAAGGAATGAGAATCCCCAATTAAACTTTCCGTGCAACGTTTCGTTTTTTAAAAACCATCATCAGCTCAATTTTTTCTTATGGACGCTATATCTGATTTTAACGCCAATTTGTAGAGCATTTTTTTCTGAATTTGACAATGTATAACACTTGGCACATTTTTGAAACAATTGTTGTTAAAAATGGCAAAAACAAATATTTTATTTAAAACAAATCCTAATCGGCATGGTAAATAATTGTCTTTGTCCCTTTTTCCTTGGAAGCACGTAAGTAAACCTCATGAAATTACTATTAAAGGGATTTAATTAAAAAATAGGTAATAATAAATATGTTAGGAATGCATTAACATTGTTCACTTATTAGCAAATAGTTTTAGAATATTTTCTTTGGTTAAGTGATAAATTTCTCTAAAATGTGTTGGGGATAGAATAAATTAATTCGTAAATGAATTGCATAAAACTGCAATCAAATAGTAAAAATGCAAAAACCGTAAGAAGCTTGTATGTAACACAAAACCAAATTATATATTTTGCAAGCAGGAATCTTTGACTGTATTTAATAAACAAAGTTTCGTACACAGGATGTTAGCTTTTGGTGAAAAATTGCCTTAATTTGTGTACCTTTTTTTATAATTTTTGTATTCAAGGAATAACGCCATGACGTTATTTCACCGAAATATGATGAATAAAATTATTCACTTCAAGGTTGTAGCACAAAATTGCAGGTCTGCTGTTTATATTTAGCTAATAAATTTAACTTTATTTTTTAAATGTGTGTTTTGTTTAATGTATAAACGCCTCGAGCCATTTCTGGAAGTACATTAAAATCCTACGTGTATAACAGCGTTGTGACGCCGGTTGTCCGACGCTGCCGTTAAAAAACGTATTTTTAGAGGAAGTAAATTTGTTCCTGCAGAAAAAAGCTGAACTGTTTTCATTACCATAAATCAGCAAATGATTAATGAGTTAGGTGGTGAAGTGGTTTTTATTATCTGTGAATTAATTTTCTATTAAGTATATTATGCGAATTGCGATTTCAGTACCTAATAAATAAAATTTTAGTTTTCAATAATCCTGCTAACGACGTAACCGCATTTGTTTTATGTGTCAACTGTTGCTATTTTTAAAACGCCAGTGCGTGCGTAGTATGTGTAGAAATTCCAATTTTAAGACCGTCCAAAAAAAATTAAATTGTGTACAACAAATGTTTATTGTGAAAATGGTGTAAGTTCATTTTTGGAAATGATTAAGGCACACATAATTTAGTTTAAACTTTTTATTTGTAAACAGTTTACAGTTTATATTTTAAAATATTTACATGCTTTGACTCATTTAGAATTCGCTAGTAATCGACGACATTGAATAACCATTTGCAATAAAAATGGTTCAAGTGTATTTCCCGTAGTCTTAAATACTGGGTAAAGTAAGAATAAAACCGTACCATCTTACAATTAAATTCGCCATGTAATACAAAATTGTGCGGATTAATAAAAAAGCACGATTTAATTTGCAAAAAGTAAATAAATATCTTGAGATTGACCAGTGGTTTGGAGCGGAGGACGGAGCAGTGGAGAATGGGTTTTTGCCCGGGGCTGGAGCGGAGTCCAGAGCAAATAATTTTAATTGCTCCACTGCTCCAATTTGTTATGTAAAATTTTAAAAAACACTACTTTTTTTTTCAATCTTTGACGATCAATAATTTGTTCTTACAAACATTTATTTAACTTCACTTGTTTGTTAGGGTCAAATATTGTAATTTTTGAAACAACTTCCACATATCCGATAAAATTAAAACTTTTTTTTTTAAACAAATTGTTTAATTAAAAAACGTGTTTTAAAAATGTTAACAATATTTGGAGCACGGAGCGGAGCTGGAGCGGAACAATTAAAAAATTGGACTGCTCCAAACCCCTGGATTAAACAATAGTCTATTGTTTATTGTTATTATTAAAAACAAAACCGGACTGAATTTTATGATATTTGCAAGTGTAAGTCCATTTATGAACCAAAATAAAAAATATTGGTTTAGTGAATTAGAATTTAAAAAATTTACATTTCTTTAAATGTTTGCTTTAGACTTTATCGGTATTTTTAAATCGACAGAAATGCAAACTGTCAAATATCTTGAAACGAAGAACAACGGATTTACATCTCTTTGGTTATTAACGGTTCAAATATTAAATATTTGAAATACAGTGGTGCAAAAGCATTTTTAACGCCAGGCTAAAGATAAACAACAGAAATGTGGTTGAAGCGAATAATATTTTTGTTGGGAGGCTTTTCTTTGAAATTTGTGTCATTTATTAGCAGGGGTTTGGAGCAGTCCAATTTTTTAGTTGCTCCGCTCCAGCTCCGCTCCGGCATCAAGATGCCTGCTCCAGTTCCGCTCCGCGCTCCAAATATTAATAAAATAAGTTTTTTATTTAAAAATTTGTTTTTAAAAACAAAGCAAAAATTTTATGAGATATGTGGAAATGGACCAAAAATTACAATATTTGACCCTAAGAAACAAGTGAAGTTAAATAAATGAACAAATTATTGATCTTCAGTTAAAAAAGTGAAAAAAAGAAAAAAAAAGTTCTTTAAAATTTTTCAAAATGCAAATACAAAATAATGAAAATTAATATTCAGAAAAGTTACATTATAATAATTTTACTTCAAAAAAATCAAATTTAGTTTATTTATAATTTTATTAAATACTATACCCATGAGAATAATTCATAAAAGAAAAAAAAATGCAGTTTATAATAGTAAAGTGGAGCAGTGGAGCAATCAAAATTCTTTGCTCCGGGCTCCGCTCCCGCTCCGGGCAAAAACCCACTGGTCCGCGCTCCGCTCCAAACCCCTGTTTATTACTTAGTAAACAAGACATTTTTGTTACTCGAGTCATCATTGACGTCAACAAACAATTGATTTTAAAGCTTAATTCCTTAACACTTATAAAATCTTCTTTCGATCATTTCCATGAAAGTACTATTTTGTTTTTTTATTTGTAAATTATTTGAATATAAATAGCAATACTAAAGTACATTCTGTTTTTGACACGGAGTTTGTAAATCCCAGGTTTAATGCAATTCTCTAAGTATTCTTTTTGTATAATGTTGTAATTTAAAGAATAAAAATTGATAATTTAAAGGGAAATTAGTTTTAAAGTTGCAATATATTATAAATAATACATATGCGTATGTAAGTAATATTCAGTGTGTCCTAGAGATCATTTGAAATTTTAATGTATGAACTAGGTGAGAATTAAAAACAAAATGTTTTAGATTTGGTTGTTAATCATAATAGCTTTAAAAACCAAAGAAAATGCCATGAAAAACTATCATTTAGGCCAGTGTTTCCCAAACTTTTGACATCTGTGTACCCATTCTATAATTTTCGTAACACTCGTTAAAAAAAATTAAAATAATAAGCCAAAAATAAAATTTATTCATAATAAAATACAAATAAAATAAATAAAAGTTTTATTATAAATAAAATTCATTATAATCGCGTACCTCCACCAAACTCTTCCCGTACCCCCAGTGGTACGTGTACCACACTTTGGGAAACACTGATTTATGCACATAATCTGTCTTTATGGCCTACTGCTACCATAGGCGTATTGATTTTATTTTTAATAAAACTTCACCAAATTACTTTAATATAAACAAGAACCTATGCTATCCAATTTAAAGAATAAATTAGTCTTTTTAAAAAACTCTTTAACGCATCAATATTTCGCACTGAATTTTTTCCCGTCACTCGGCGTTAAAAGAAAGACAACACAGCCCCTTTCGAGAATATTCCTGCTAAGAATAATTTGTTTGTCACTTATATACTCGACTACTACGCTGGTATATTACTTTTCTTATTCTGTGGAGAGGAAAATATGCAGTGATTAAATCTAGACACATGTTCAAAATAAATAACCTCGAACTGTTTCATCAATGGCAAATTTTAATAGTTTTCAATCGATGACTGCTCCTGCGTGTTAGTGTTGTAATAGTTCATAAAATGCATTGTTTACATAAGATGTAATAATAAATTCAACATATTATTATCCACAATATATTTTTGCGCAACTTTTCCACTTCGTTATCATAATAAACATCAAACACGTTACAAATAATCTACTGTGCAATATGTATCGTTTATTTTAAAACCCACTAACCCACTTTAAATTAGCCTAGCGTAAGACTAAATTAATATAATTACGTAGTCGGTTGTTAGAATTAGCGGTATCACCACAATCACAATTTTAAAATTATTAAAATGATGTATACACAAAGTAAAACAGATACAACATTGTGATGCCAAAAATAAGTTGAGATAAGTTTAATTTATATTAACGATTTTAAACAATAGATTGTATTGATTGTTTGCATATACGTAAATCATTTTTAAATTAGCAAACAATAGGTAGCATTTTCCAGAATAATATGATAAACAGTTTTCTGTCATTCGGTGACGTTAATATTTTGATTGTGTAACTGCGTTAAATTGTAATTATTATTATTATTAAGATAAGATACACTTTTGTACTTTCTTTGTATCCACATTTTACATATTTAATCCAAGAATTCTCTATCCTAAAAAGATCCAGATAAGTCTGCGTTTTGTAGTTCTAAAAAATTAGGTTTGGTTTGGATCGGTACGAGTTTTACTTCCAAGGAAGACTAGGTTCGGTCAGATCAGGACTGGATGGTTTTAAACAGGGTGGATATATGATTTTTTTTTTAAATAAAAAAAATCGATTTATTTGATTTAAATCAAATGTATTATATTATCGAATTTGGTGACATATTCAGATGCTATTTTCTGTTTTGTGCTAATATATTTAATAACCAATATATTTAATTCAATGGTGAATTTTTGTATTGGTATTTTTATTCTAATATTACAGTAGCAAAAATTTATAAACTTATATTATTCTAAATTAAATGAATGAATTTATTTACGTTACGTATATGTATTTAATACATATATGCATATAAGAACTCTTGTTTTTTTTTTAATGCTTATATACAGGGCGTTTCACTTTTCCATGGGACACTATTGCTATCTCCGTAAATAATGAAAATACATGTTGGTTAAATGGGACAAAAGTTAGCTATTTAGAAGTGTATTTTAAACAAGATCATAATGAAAATAGTAAGTACAAATAAAATACATTCATATAAAGAATTAATATGATTATTCTAATTTCGCATAACACTTGTTTTAATGTCACCGCCTAAAGAGTGACGGGATAAACTAGCAAGGGTCGAAATAAAACAATTGAAGTCGGTTATGGTTTTTTCCATGGCTACATTGATTTTTATCTTAAGATTTTGCATTTTTTAGGTTATTTCGTTTATTTTTGATAATAGACATATAAAATATTATACCATTCATTGTAAAGAGAAAAAAATAATCTTTAAATATAAGTCATCACCTACTACGACTGTCATTTATAAGAAAGTTGTTTTGTCAAATATCTCGCACGGTAATGAATAAACAAAAATCTGACTATCGCCATCTTATAGCAAACAAAATCTACAAAAATTTGTTCTCCTGGCATTTTTGTGTATCAGCAACGATAGCCGAAATAGTTGAATTTAAAAATTTTGGTCGATTTCGGTTTTTTCGTTATACCACGCAAGCCATGGAATTTTTAAACAAAACAAGGTCTTGTTTATAATACACTGCTAAATAGCTAACTTTTATCCCATTAAACCAACCGTGTATTTTCATTATTTACGGAGATAGCAATAGTGTCCCATAGAGAAGTGACCCACCCTGTATACCTATATCTACCTATTGTTTTTTTTATTTAATTTAAGAAAATTAAATTTTGTTTTATTATAAATATTTGATTGCACTTACGTAATCAGTGATTTAAATTGATGATTTAAAAAAAATCACTTGATTTAAATCTGCTCAACCCTGGTTTTCTAGTAGATCAACGTTTCGTATTATTTTTAAAAAAATTGTTAGAAAAGGTTCAGACACGTGTATGTAAAAAAACTATTATGAAAGTTTTTTTTATAAACGCTGTTACAGAAATTGTGTTACGGTGTAGTCACATTAAAATTACATTTTATTCGTAATAAAATTACGCCATTAAACTGCGAATTTTCATAACCACTTACAAATGAGATGCTTGTTTATGTCCAAAGACCTAGAAAAAAATCTTGAAAATAACTCGCTAATGCAATTTTTTAAATGTTTGAAGGTTAAATTGCGGTTAGCAGAATTACAGTTATAGTCTTTTTGTTTTTACCATTTCACCCTAATTTTTATCTTATCCTCATTATCTTAAAAGTTTTGAAAAGTGATAACTGAAATTAGTCTGTACTTAAGTATTTACAGTTTTATTCTTGAGTAGTTTGATAAAAACTTCCACAGTGCCTCTACGACGATTCGTTATAGTGTGAGTACAAAGTTATTTTTAAAAAATTACATAAGATGTGGTAATAACAAAATTTGTCACGAAAAAACTATAAATTATACCTTATCCCAATAAAGCAAAATTTTCATTAATTCTGAATGATGTGTATTTAATTTTTCAAAACCCTTACTTCTTTAATAATACAGCATGTAATACTGACGGAATAAAAACCGTCTTAAAGTATCTTATATAACGTGTCTAGTTTAATTTGCTGAAACTAATAAATTGTTCTTCAGGTTTAATTGAGAAGTTAAGTTTCTTGAACAAATTAAATTTTGCAGGAGATATTGTAAATCGTACCACGTTAACCTTGTTAAAACTTTTTGAAGTTTATCTGTGGACTTGATCATAATTATTGTGCTTATTACTTGTTATTAATTTCATTTTCAATTTGTATCGTTTAGTTTGCTCGCTTCGTTTTGCTTAACATTATTAAATTAATTGACAGCTAGTAGTTTATCAACTGTGCACTCAGCATTTAAATAATATTGCAGAACCATGAAAATACTCGTAGGTTTTTCTGTATTGATTACAAAATGTTCTAAGCTGCTTTATTAACTCTGTAGTATGTGCAAACGTAACAGAACAATTTAGTAGGAGTAATTAATACGCATGAATATTTTATCTGTTTTTCATGAAAATAACTTGTCCCCAATAGTTATTTTTGATATATTTATTGTGTAACGCTTGATAAAGGATAGATTGTGCATTATTAAACCACACATAAAGTAACTATATTTCACATTAAATTTAACTATATTATATTTATATTTGTAAAACTTACCGATTCGATATGTATGAAGAATTTTTTCAATTTTATAAGAGAATATGTAAATTGTACGTTTTGAATGATCGCACGATTCGTATGTAAGTAGGTACATTTATTTATATTAGTCGATTTTTTTTTCTTTGACCTTTGCACATCCTGCTGATATAAAATAATTTGATGGTAAATGTAATATTTTAGCTTATGTCATAGTTGTGTTTTTCCTATCATTGAAGAATTTAAATTAAACGATGGTTTCAATATATTTATTGTTAAATAAGTACGCCTTGTTTGGCAATGCTTTAAAAAGTCATCTTTAACCACAGTATTTAAATAGAAGTGAACATTAGCAACTATACCTGAATTTAAATTACTTTATTTAGTTACTTGTTTGCAATATTTTGTAGAAATGTTGTCCCTCGTATTAAAAATAAAAACTTGAAACCACGCTTATACTAAACAAAAATGTTGTAAATGTTACTTCCGAATATCTCTTGAAAATATCAGAATGTAACATTGATGATCGTCTATAGCAGAAGAACCGTCTGGCAATACACATGGTGACAATAATCTACATGCGTTGTATGAGTACTTTGTATGAGAGTTACATAGTCGGTTAAATTAGCAAAGTTGGGCAAAATTTTAAGACGAATTTAATGCCATTTTGACATTTGACCTACACCCTCAACTTATTTAAATATGTTGAAAAAAAAAACTAAAAACACGATTTTTTCAAAGACAATCCACCAAATAAAAAAAAAATATGCGTATCAAAACATTATTATCTACAAAGTGCAGATCTCGAATTTTTATTGCCCATAGAGAGAGGGCTGCACTTTAAAGTTTAAACACAAGTTATAATTTAGATATAATAGTAATAGTTAGTGAAAGATGATAAATTATTATGAAATGTAAAAGATATTTTAAATTATACAAGTTTTTTTTCTGGTTAATTAAATACGGCTAGTTTATTTGTGTAATGTTTGGGTTTTTTTCAATGGCCTTTTTGATTAAACTTAACAAAAAAAAAATATCGTAATAACTCACTTATTTTTAAAGATAAACCTAACAAACCATACATACAATGAACCCATAGCGAACTATGTTAATCAACTAAAAAAAGAAAACTTTGACTTATATCTCAAAAATCGAGTGTGCTATGACTTTCTAGATATTTTTTTCTAATTCTGCATAAAAATATCTTCAAGAATCATTTCACATTGTAGTTTGAACATAGGTGGCTATGGAATTATTTACCATTGAAGATATGGCATTAAATTAGTCTTGAAACTGTCCAACTTTGCTTTAACCGACTATGTAACTCTTATAATAACGAAGTTACCCATACAGCGTATGTAGATAATTGTCACGCTGTATAGCTTTACCCAGTGCAAAGTAATTCAAAATTTACTGTAAAAGAGTAGTAATTTTTATTTTTGAAAAAAGTCAACAACAAAAAAATTCTACTACTTTTCTATAACTTCTGCACTGAAAGGGTTAACTTTCTTTTAAAATTAGATTTTTGGTTTTAACTATTATAAGCAAGGTCTCAATGGTGACACTCGAGAAGCGACTTAAATTTACTGGAAAAAACACCTGCATCATTTGAAAACTTATTTACCCTAAGCAATTGGCATACTTTTATGTATAGGTAATCGACTGCTTTTCGAAACTATATTAAGGGTATAGCCACTTCACACGTTATATCACTTGGGTGGGCGCTTGTACATATAATCAACCCAAGTCTTGACAAAAGATTATTTTTCAATACAGTGGCAACATACCGGGTGTAAATGAAGTGTGGTACACCCCCTTTTCTTAAGTTTTAATTCTAGATTTATTTAATTTTAGACATATGATACGTGCACAAAAACGGACTTTTTAAGTATATGCACACAATTGTTTTACTTCCGGTTTCGCCGGAAATGAACCCAACTTTAGTTATTTTAAATGGAACACCCTGTATATTTTTACATTTTTGTAAAGAGGAAGCGATTTTGGATACAACTTCACTATTTTGGTTAATTTTTATAACCTCAAATAATTTTTGACCCTAAATTTAATTTTTATTAAGTTTTAATTTAATGACTTTATAATCATTTTTCTACCACCGCAATGACACACAAACACGTAAACAAGCATTTATTTGTTTCCACAGCAATCTTCAGTAACACCTTTGTTTTTGTTTTGAATGATTTGTTTTGTTGCAGTTATGCATAGATAGTGTGCTGCCATTAATAAATCTTTACAGTAATTTGAAGTTTTTGAAGCAGACTCTTAACAAAAATGCAAGTTATTGGTATCGATAGATTCGTTAGAAGATGTTCCATTTAAATAACCGCTTGTACCACGCATAGTTCCATTCAAAAAAATTAACTTTTTGGCAAAAAAAAAACCGATGGCGCAACCTTCAAAGCCGATTTAAGTAACCTAATTGTCAATTAAAATGTACAAAAACGTTTTTTGGACAATTGTTGACATAACAGATTTAATTTATGCAGGTCACGGCACACTTAATAAAAAATTAATTTTGGTTAAAAAATTATTTGAGGTTATAAAAATTAACCAAAATAGTGCAGTTGTACCCAAAATCGCTTTCCAAAAATTTAAAAATATACAGTGCGTTCCATTTAATATAACAAAGTTGGGGTCATTTCTGGCGAAACCGGGAGTGAAACAATTGTGTGCATGTGCTCAAAAAAACAGGTTTTTTGCACACATGAATGCCTAAAATTTCATTAATCTAAAATCAAAACTAAAGAAAAAAGGGGGTGTACCACACTTCATTTACACGCGGTATGTATTGTGTAGTTAAATCAATGTTTTCATACCAATAGACTACAATAACGCCTACCTTTTTAATTATCTTTAATCAGAAACATACCCAAGCGGATTTGTGTTTTACTATAAGGAAATAACGACGTCACTTTAAAAACCAATGCCTACTTGTGATGCATCATTTTAGCGATAATTGATTAAAGAATTCCTAAACACTAAACTTTATACAGTGTGTTGTAAAAAAATTAAAAGTCAATTTCTTTCGTTTACCGCGAAAATGAAATTTTGCGTTTTAAACCAAAATAAAATTTTCCGTTAAACAAAAAATGAAATTTTTCGTGTAGACCGTAAATAAAATATTTATTTTAGATCGGAAATTACATTTCTATTTTAGACCAAAAATTAAATTTTTCTTTTGTACCAGAAATTAAGTTTTCCATTTTAGACCGACAATTATTTTTCCTTGTAGACCGAAAATAAAACTTCCGCACAATATAAACAAAACAGTGGTTTTTTACTCAAATTATGTCTCCAAATTACTAAAATTCCATCGTAAAGACATTAAAAACATTGGAACGGAGTTCACTACGTTTCCGTCCTGTTAAGTTACTGACGTTGCGTTTCCAAAAAGCGTCTCAGACACGCGTATACAAGTTGTTACGGAATTCGGCGTGTACATGATGCATTTAACAGTCACGAGCTATTTAAATAATTAATAGTAATAACAGACAGTCGGGCAAACTGTACTTTCATCGAAGTTTCAGCACAATCATAGCGGATTCCTCACATAGCTAGCAAGGATACGGCGAAGTTACGAGACGGGAGTGGGGCACTTCGCCGAGAGTGAGTTGTTTGCCTCGAGAACGTTCCTCAGCATCGGCTTTATTTAGAAACGGAAAGTAACTGCAGAAGACTAGGTTAAACAATGGTTACCTGTCATCTATTTACGGTTTGCCAATTTTAACGTTCGTTGATAACGGGATAGTTTGCTTTGGGACTGTGTTAGTGACAATGCCAAAAAAACTGAGTGTTTCGTGCAATAATAATTTTGACCGAATTACGTATTAGTATATGCAAATATGTTGTAATGTAACTAGCGAAATCAGCCTTTCACTTTCATCTTATTCATATTGAAGAGCACCTGGAACGCGTAGATATATACACTGTAAGTCTCTTATTTGTTTTACCATCACAAATATTTAAATGGCTACCTTTAAATCATTTCCCAGTTGGCATTAAGGAAATGATTTTATCGTAAATATAGTGAAACTCGTCAGGTTGCATGTTTTGTTAACATTTCTAATTGAGACCTCGCAATCAGATGCAAAAGAACTATCTGCCATCATGTTAAATTTTCAGCAATAGAAACAAAAACGATGGACCATAAAATTTGTGTTAATAATGTCGCTAAATAATTATGTGAAAAATCTACGTCGTTACATTGATAAAACCCAGGAAGTCGCGAATTTTAAATTTAATTAAAAATAGCAAAAGGTTACACGTAGTATCATATCCAATTATGTATTTAAACCAATACTAAATCCACTTTTGGGCTGATTTCATGATTATCCTCTTTAATGTAAATATTATATAATCAGCTGCCTTATTTCATTATTTTACTTTAGCCCTGTTGATAATGAAAAAAAATTATGCTGCTAATAAAAGTAAAATATATCAGTCTATAAGTAAATTTTATTTTATTTACCGGTTGATTCAGTTTGACTGTCGCACCCCTATAACTTTTTAATTATTGAAAATAACCCCAACAAACCTTTACAACTTTCTCATAAAAAAAGGTCAAAAATGTGTAGGCAAACGACAAAATTGTAAGTTTCTTGTTTTTTCTTTCAATTGTTTCAAATTTCCGCTGCCTACCTTCATGGCTTACTTGAAAATATTACTTTGCCCTAATAATTAACAATAAAATCGCGATATCTCGGAAAATATCAATTTTAGGTGAAAAACAGCCTGAATGTTTTCGAAAGAGAATTCAATTTTCTATAAGACGGTGTAAAAAAATATAGGGTGTTGTATTTAAAAAAATGAGTTATCGATGTTTAAATTTTCACAAGTTTGACCAAGCGTAAAAAACGCCCTGTATAATATTTTAAAAATGTAGGTGTTGCAAAGTGTTACATAATCATTTGTCAATCTTATTTCCAAGCGAATTTCTTCAGACTTCTCAAAGTTTTCAAATGTTGAAAATTTTTGAAAATACTGTATTTTCATGAAAATGCAATTTTCACGAGAACGGTTGACTTTAGACCCATATATCCGTTTACATTTTTTGAATTAAATTCAAAGAGGAATCCAAAAATGTAAAAATATACAGGGTGTTCCATAAGAAAAAGTATAACTTTGATATGCCACTCTTTTTTGGAGCACCCTGTATATTTAAAAATATTTTTAAAATGTAGCCCTTATTGACTTACATAATCTAACAGCGACAGAAATTAAAAAATTTAAACTGTTTCGCCATAAAACTCCGACGCGTCCGTCGTGACTCAACCTGTATATTTAACTGATCAGAAATGGAGATTTTGTATTTTGCATCTAAACATCACATATTTATACTTCGTTTCATTTTGTCGCAATGAAAACAACGTTTTTAAATCCCCTTTTGTGTTAAAAAAGTGACAAATTTTTGTGCAATTAATGTTTGTTCGATGGAAGTTCATTATAACCCTGGACTGACCTTTATTTACATTCGATAACCCGTACACGCTTTGCTAGGATTTTTTGACCCTAAAGTTTTTGTGGACCATGCAGCATTTTCTTTATTATGCTAATTTTGCGCCGATTTAATCGCACGTGCGGCCGAAGTTAGTCTGAGCTAGCGATATTTGTTAATACTTTTTTTTAGTGTGTTGTCAACTGCAATTCCTACAATGAATTAACGATGTTTAACGACAGGCTAATTACCTCATAAAATTATTTATTACTTGAAATGCATAGTATGATTTCCATTGCCTGTTAGGTACGACTTAAATAGATACTGCCGCGTAATGGTTGAGTAGCATCTACATAAAAAATTAATGGTTTTCCTGATAAAAGTGGCAATATAAGTTTATGTAATTCAAGTTTCATTCAGAATAGATAGAGTTTTTTAAAGTCCTTCAGCGGTTTACAAAGAGTTGTTTTCTATATCATTCATATTTTACTCTCAATTTTAAACTTGGATATTTAAACATGGCAGTTCCTGAACTTTTACGAGTCTAAAATTTACTCAAAACAATTTAAATATAATGTGTAATTGTTTCGTAAATTTGGCACTGTTAGTAGCTGCAACACGGTCAATTTGATTAAAATTATGACAATTTTAAAGTAAAACAATCAATGCTATAACGTCAGACATTTTTTCACTGTTCATTTTTGGTTTTATAAAATTCACAGTACAGTGTGGTCCAAATTCGATGAAATTACAGGAGTTTCTCGTTTAATACTCAAGATAGAGAAACGGTTAAATTACCAAAAATGTGCAGTTTTTTGAGACAAACTCAGAACCGTTTACAAAAATATTCTATCATTTCCGGTTTTCGAGTTATTAAATAAAAAGTGTTTTTCTGTCATATTAACAATGTGTCGTATCTCCGTTATTGTTGTAAATATCAACAAAAAAAAATTATGAAGATTATTTTTAGATATTTTTATGTAAAATTTGATGTTACTAAAATAAAAAATGTACTCGTCGTTAAAAGCTATAACACAAACTTACTTTTTTTTAAATGGAAGCTGTAGTTGGCTATCTTGAATATTAAGCGAGATACCCTTGTAAATCCCATCGAATTTGGACCACCCTTTACATCAAAAACACCCAGTATATTGTAAAAGTTGAGTAAAGTATTGCTAAACAGTATTGCATTTTTAAATTTTTTTATTTACCAAATTTTGAAAAACATCTTTTAAAACCTTTGGATTTAAGGTATAATAAACCTTAAACATTTTTGAAACAAAATATAATTTAAATTTTATAAGAAGCAAAATATACCAAATCTTTCAAATAATAGAGCTATGAATTGGTGCGACGAGATAAAACGCTCTGTAAAACACAACTTAAAGAAATTTATTAAAAGACCACAAAACCGTTTAAGATAATATGTTTTTTTTGTATAATCGAATAATTGGCCTTAGCTGTGCGTAAAAAACCCAGGGGTTTGGAGCAGCCCAAATTTATGATTGCTCCGCTCCAGCTCTGCTCCGAAATCAATCTGCCTGCCTGTTTCTAAAAACAAAGCTTTGATTTTGTCGGGTATGTGTAAGTGGGTCAAAAATTACAATATTTTACCCTGACAAACAAGTTAAATTAAATAGATGTTTGTAAAAACAAATTATTGATCTTCAAATGTTCAAAAACACGAAGAAAAACGTGATTTAAAAAAAAAAACATAATAAACTGCTGCAGTGGAGCAATCAAATTTATTTGCTCCGGACTTCGCTCCAGCTCCCGGCAAAAACCCATTGCTCCACTGCTCCGTGCTCGGATCCAAACCCCTGTAAAAAATACTACCCCCCTCCTACATACGCCGCTGTGTGTAATATATGAACCAAACCAAAGGGTAATGAAAATGTTGTGTTTTATTGCGTTACATGTACCAAAAATGGCGCAGGTGGTGAGATTATCTACCACAACAACCTGTTTTAATATAAATTTGCGTGGGTACTTAATGTGTGCTGCATGCTGTAAAATGGTTTATGATGTAAAGTGCTTGTTGCAATTGTTTTATACCGACGTATAATTAAGCTGTAATATTTCCGCATAAAATTATTTTTATGCGAACACAACACGTTTTATTAAATTTAACAGGTCGTGTATGAAAGCAATGGCATTTAATCGCTCACTTACCATTCATTTCTATTAAATTGTTATTCGCGATTTTATTGAAAGAATTTTAATTAATAATTACAATTTACCGGATAAGATACCTACATTTTGTTTTGCAGTAAGAGCATTTTGTTTACTGAAAGCACATTGTTTTGTAATTAATGTGCAAGATTCCTTCGATTCCTCTATCAAATGTTCGTTTATTACGTGTAAAACCTTGTGAAACGATTTTTTAGTTGAAAAGTATTATGCTAGGTACACAGGATGTTCGTGATATCCGCGTGACAAAACTGTAATTCAACGATTAAATGGTAATTCTTACAAAAATAATAACGGTTAAGAACAAATAAATTGCAGTTGAATGTCAAATTCCAAAGATATTAAGCTATTTTTTGTTTGTAATGGAACACAGTACCTACATATAAGTAAATAAATTTAAAAAAAAAGCATTTATATAAAACCTACTCGCCATGAATAACTGCATGAGTTTTTACAAACAGGTTCAATACATTGCGTACATTTAAAATGCTCTTTTTATTTTGTTCCTCGTATAAGTCTCGCTGGTCAATTGGTTTTTTTACGTTACAAAAGTTTAATGATGCTTCGAGCCCCAACAGGTTGCAAAACTAGTCCCTGCAGAACATTTAACAAAATCAAACTGCAAATTAAAAAAAACTCATCGCTAATAAAATCAAATAATCGTATAATCCTGATTGTTTATTTTATATAATGGGAGACAGAATAAATATTTTTGCAAGTTTTATTTACATAATCTGTATATACCGTTTAAGCAAGGTCAAACAATAATCCTCAAATATGGTTGCGTAATATTTTTCCTAAAAATATTAATTATATTTATTCAATTCTCAACAAAATCCGCCGTTTAAATTTCTGTTTAAATTATACAAAAAAAACTGTGTATCATTATACACGTTCAAAGAATATGATTAGTAGTTATGAAACGTGATTATAAAATGGAAATTTAAATTTTGATAAAGGATTATTAATTTTTTTCCTTTGGATGGCTCATTTTTAATAACAAACATCTTAGAGTAATTATTTTACATAACAATATAACATGTAAAAGCATTCATATCTTGAAAAATGGACGAATTGTCTAATTGTTAATTGTTATTTAACCAAAAAAAAAAAAAGAAAAGGAAGATGGAATTTTATAAATTTTACTAGTTTTTGTGTCAGGTGATTGCTATAAAATACTAAAAAAGGTTTTTTTCTTGATTTGTAGTAAGATATGATAAATATAATTATGAAAATGTTTTGTGGGCAAATAGTTATTACATAACACTATAAAATATTTCTTGTTTCTTAACCAAATGATTGATTTATAGCCATTTATCGTTTTCTCGTTGCCCAATAATTTTGATCTTCAAATGTTTTAAGAAATTTTTTTGGCGATGTTTACTTTTCTCGCCCGAAAACAAATATGTATTTTTAAAAATGTCAGAAGAACACTTCATTTTGCATAACTATTAGTTACATAAACTAGTGATTAATAAAATTTTATGATGTTAACATTTGTTGTCCTCATTTAAGTTATGCATAAATTTAAATACGATAATGCAAATTTCGTATACATTTATTGAATTAGATTTATTTGTTAACTTTAAAATCTTACATTTTTTTGTCAACTTGTTGCCCGTGCGTTTTTCGCTAATTTTATTATAAGTCATTCCTAAAGACAGGCATATATTGTACTTTTAGTGTTTTTGTTGAGTATTTTTGTTCGTAAGGAATAAATGATAAAAAAAATCGACATACTGTACGATTTTATTGTATCGTTTTTCATGTACTTTGTTTAACTTCGATACAATCTAATGTCGTAATAAGTATCTCAACTAGTTAGTGTACAGTACCGTTCTTGTAAGGAAAAGATGGTGTTTTAAGTTTGTTACATAATCAATATTATTTATGGAAATTCTATACGTACTTCCTTACCAAAAAGTCGTGTATGTTTTGTTGAGTTGCGGTTTGTTCAAGTGTGCCCACTTTTTGTTGACCGCGTTGCGAAAGTTTAAACTGTATTGTGGTACAAGCCCAGTAATAATGAAGTTCTGTTGGCATTAATTGTCTGCTCTAATTGTTTTCCTGAACTAAGCAAACAAGTATTTTGTTCTCATCCATCGGTAAGTTCACGTAACCGTACTTAATTGCAAAGCAGTTTGTTATAGAAATTACATGCGACTGATTTCTTGTGAACAAGCAAAAGTATATCTAAGTCCCCGGTAATAGTATTTTATATGCTTTGTTGTGTAATCTGTTTTATTCGTGTTGTATAAAATAATCGCGCGATATGTCATGAGGTGCTTAAAAGGAGAATAATGCGCTCTGCGATCGGTTGGATAGAGAAATTGATATTGATACGTATACCGACAAAAGACCTTGAATACGCTGGCTGGTAAGCAACTGTTTGTTGCTGAAACGATAGTATTTCGCTATTGCTCGCCAGCATATTTACGTTGAAAGTCGTGTTTTCCGTTTAAAATTGCGCAATTGCTCTACTGTATGGAAGCAACCTGGTCTTTGTTATGATGGTAAAGGTAGAACTCGGCTCTTTCACTGATAATGGTTTATTGTTAACAGGTATTTTTCAGTTTCTAAAGATGTAGTGCCCTCTCTGTAATGTTACTTTATTTTATTAATAACAAAAAGTAACACACACGCCTAATAACCACGTGTCGATTCTAGTTTTTTTAAACTTATATTTGGCAAAGAAAAATTAAATTCGTTTGTAACTGCCATTTGGCAGACAGGGCAAATTTTTATATTATCTACTTAACCATAAAAATGAAATGTCAAAATGACAATTGTCATTCTGTTAAATAAGTGTAATATTTTGAATCCGAAAAGAGAAGTTTTATTAAAATATATGTACCTATCGAATCTGAAGAGATGTCTACAATTTTTTCTAAACGACAATGAGTGAAATTAAACTAAATTTTTGCAAGTTATAGTAATTTTAGATGTTTAGATGTGGTGGTATAAGTTTTTTCATAACAAAGTCGCGAAGATTAAAAGCGTCTACTCATTAGCCAACTTGTCGGGGCCGACAGTCGGAACTCCGAGTTGGGTGTTGTCTACACACCTCCCGATCAGTCCAACCAACACAGCTAAACGTCATAGCTTTTTATTCATTTTGAAGTTAAATTTTCGGTTTAATAGTCCTTATCTAAAGGAATGTGGTGGGGCGGTTGGCTTGTTGGATGGACTGGTCAGCCAACCGTTCCAACTATCGGGTTGTCGGGTGACATACTACACATTAAACAATTTATCGCAATGGTCGGCCGGTTGTCCCGACAAATTGGTAGGTGAGTAGACCCCTATAACCTATATACTGTGATATAACATTCAACTTTGGACTTTTTAATGTGCAGTTGTGCACGCCATACAACTGATTTACATGAGCAGACAGCATTTTATTTCTCCCTTCAAATAGCAAACAAATGTAAAGTGTCTCGAAGGAGCCTTCTGACAAAGCAACGATCGTTTTCCCCACATGTTTTTTCTGAAGTATATACGGGGATTAACCAGGGATGGAAAACGTAACGTAGCGATACCCGATAACGTTATAATAACGATTCAATTATAAGTTTTAATACAATAACGTAACGATATTTTAATAACGTTATATAACGTTATAATAACCGATAACGTTTCATTAAAAGTTATTTTGTATCGTTATTCTTTATAAATTAAATTTTTATATGGCGATCTTTTTATTTTCAGAAGATATAATATTTTTTTTATATTTTAGAAATTAAAATGAAAATACAGTATCTCAACGTAATTTTGTACTATTTTCAAAATTTACATTAATTTATAGATCCCAAAAATAATTTCAGAGTTGCAATTGAAAATTATTTTTTCAACGTTATACAGGATGTTTCTTAAATAATGCGAAAAAATTCGGGAGGTCATTCCTTATCGAAAATTAAGGGGGGCTATCATATAATTTTTTTTCCTTAGACGTCTCCTTTCGGAGTTATACCCCCCTAAAGAGGGGCGGTAAAATTAGGTTTTTATTTTATTTCTCAAATTTGGTTAAATGTAGGAGAATGATATTTGGTAGATGTTTTATACTTATTAAAAAGTTTCCCATAGTAATATTTTCAATCTCTCACTTTCACAGGGATACTAATTGCGAACCCTGTTGGTTTTTTTAATTAGAACTTTTTGGTGTGTTGAAATGTTGTAATTAAATTTTTTTTGAAAACTTGATTCATTTATAATTTTTTCTTTTCTCGTAAAACCTACAGTTTTTGAGTAAAAAATTATATGAGTGAACATGAACGATAAAATATTCCAATATTAAACGATTCATTTTGGTTGTTATTGTGGTTTGTTTATGTTCATATTGGGTAGAATTGACGGGTGTAATTCATTTTGACGTTAACGCGGCGACAACGCTAAAACGCCCGTCAATTCTACCCAATATGAACATAAACATCATGTACTCATTTAATTTTTTACTTAAAAACTGTAGATATTACGAGAAAAGTTAAAAAATTAAAAAAAAATATCTAAATAAATCAAACTAAAAAAAAAATTAAATTGCAAAATTTTAACTCACCAAAAAGTTCTGATTAAAAAACCAACAAAGGTTGCACTTTTCAGCCCCCTGTGAAGGAGGGGGGGGATGATTGAAAATATTACTCTGGTAAACCTTTAAATAAGTACAAAACATACCAAATATCATTCTTCTACATTTATCCAAATTTGAGAAATAAAATAAAAATCCAACATTACCAATCCCCTTTAGGAAGGTGTAACTCCGCAAGAAAACATATAAGGAAAAAATTTTATATAAAAGACCCTCCTTAATTTTCAATAAGAAATCACCTCCCGAATTTTTTCGCATTAATTAAAAAACACCCTGTATATCATAATTTATGTAACGTTATATAACATAATGATTCATTTTTTTAATGTTATTTATAACGTTATGTAACGAAAACAAATAATAAATAACGTTATACAATAACGTAACGATTTAAAACGTTATTCCATCCCTGGGATTAACAAATACACAAACGAAGTTCACAATAGTTTTTGCGTTTAAAAAGTTTACTTTTAAAAATATTAGTTGCAATATCGTCTAAATTCCGTAGTTTTGAATCATAATTATGGGATTAACGCACTTTATTCAGACCAAATACCACAACTTACACTGCAAGTCATTAAAATAAATCAGATTTATTAAGTGCGTCCAAGAAAATAAATCTATGTATTTAACTTTCATGTGGTGGTGCTTCCAATCTAAAGTAAATTAGTAGTAAATCTAGAACTTCTGTTTCATACAAGTAATTTCACTTCTAAGCGCAATATATATAATATTAATAAATGAATAAGTTAAATAGTCAAATAGCTTATATTAAGTAGTGTGTTTTTGTGTACTATAAAATTCATTTACTAGGTATTGTGACGCTAATATTTGTATTGGCTTCAAAGTAAGTAAAAGGTCGATGTATAGGTAACGTAGATTTTAAAACGTGCGTTAGCGTTAAAGAAACCCTACAAAATAAATTTCAGGAAAATACACGGTTAACAAGGATAACAATTGTAAGGTATCTTTGATTTAACAGAAGTTTAAAGTTTTCCTGTAGTTAACGTAATATTCTGGCAACGCTTTCAAACGATTTTTTCAGCACCTTAAGTATGAAACGTCATGTTATATTAGAAAATTGTTTAATGTATGCTCTAATTCAAACAACCTTACAAATTCCTTAGCGCCAAGCTCTTAGTTTTTGCAACAGTATAATCAGTTAAATTTCGCTTTCTATGAAATTATTTCTAAAATAAACCTTTGTGATGTAAATCGTCTGTTGAATGTATCGTTCCTATTTTTATTCGCTTTTATAATTATGTTGGTAGTGTACGTAATTACTTTTTGATATGTGTCATGTTCTCTGTACGTAGTAATTACATGTTTTTAAGCGCATTTGCAACAGATTTACATTCATTTCAATTATAGCGGTGTTGTGATTTTTTAGTATTCTGTGCAGTTCTTTTTGTCAAAACCGTTTTATGATAAATAAATAAATTTGAAGGCGCATTCGGTAATTTCCATGTTTTGAAATAACATGAAGTGACATTAGGTGAGTTTTTATTTTCAAGGTTACTCTATTTTAAAACGCTCGTAAACACGTTTAAAAATACATATAAAATGATTCATTTTTTTCTATTTTACCCTGTATTCGAAATAGTTTAAATCAAGTACGTGTTTCTGTATATTATGCGGTTTATGGTTATGGAAATGTAATTTTTTTACAGATATCGTCATCTTTTGTTGTACGAAGAAATCGACACTGAAACCGTGTTATATCCGTGTAAGCTTCTAGACTGATGCTCGTTTTATAAGAAATAGTGCATTTCAGTAATCGATATAAGCGTGTTTTAGGCCCGGGGTGTTCCTCCGACGTAGGCGTCGTTCATCCTGCACCCTTCGCCCACGCGAGCCATTCAAACCACCCACGCTTTATCGAATGACGTCACTCGGGTTGAGGCGCCACCCCGCTTGACTCCTTTCGTTATAGTGGTCGGTTACCTAGCAACTGAAGAACCACGGCACCGCGGTCCATTGCGCCGCTTCTGACACTCATCTTCGAGACTACGCAGTAGTCGTAAAGCTTTGTGCGTAGGTTGTGCTTCTGTGTTTACTTTAGTAGAAGCGATCGCGTTGCGTGCACGAGCAATTCACTATTTGCGTTAATCGGACTGTAGTAGTACGTTTTTATGTTCGATTGTGCGATGTTTTCCGACGCTCGCCTCGCTTACTTGATTATAATATTATGTAGGTTTTGATTTTGATGGTTTATTATACTGGTAACTAATAAGTGTATTTTGTTACAGTGTGGATCTTTGGAAGTGACTGAAGATCGTCGACGGAGGGTCCTCATGGATGATTACGCTGTACACCAAGTGGTTAACAAGAAGAATGACATGAATAACGTGGAGTCCCAACAGCGCCTAGCTGTGCTTAGCTACGAACAGGTTCGCCGTCTCAACGATGTCATGGATGAAGTGGTTAGCATTCACGGTCGCGGCAATTTCCCTACTTTGGAAGTTAAGCTGCGAGATCTAGTGAATGTGGTACGTGGAAAATTGGAAGCGGATACGGCGTCCGGAGGCGCTGGCATGCGAGTGCGCGATATTCGGCTTAACGGAGGTGCGGCTTCTCACGTGCTCGCAACGGAATCGCAACCATATAATGATTTAGATCTCATTTTCGGTGTGGAATTTTCAAGTGGCCGAAATTATGACCGCGTTAAATCCGCCGTTCTCAGTTCGCTGTACGATCTTTTGCCCGATGGCGTTAGCCGCAAACGTATCTCAACCTGCAGCCTAAAAGAGGCTTACGTGAGTAAAATGGTGAAAGTGAACAACGATGGTGATAGGTGGTCACTGATTTCCCTCGGAAATTCGCGCGGTCATAAAAATGTCGAGCTCAAATTCGTGGACACTATGAGGAGACAATTCGAGTTTTCCGTGGACTCCTTCCAAATAGTTATAGACTCTCTGCTCCTATTTTACGACTGCAGCAAATTGCCTATTAGTGAAAATTTTTATCCTACTGTGGTGGGAGAATCTGTATATGGCGATTTTCAGGAAGCTCTGTATCATCTCCACAAAAAATTGATCTCAACGAGAAATCCCGAAGAGATTCGCGGCGGCGGTCTTCTTAAATACTGCAATTTGCTAGTCAAAAATTACAAACCCGCACGGCCGGACTGTATTAAAACACTGCAGAGGTACATGTGTTCGCGATTCTTCATTGACTTCCCCGATATTGGACAGCAGCGTGCCAAACTGGAGAACTACCTATGGAACCATTTCGTGGGCCCGGAGGAAGAAGCGCTCAAACATCAGTACCTGATGCTGCTGTACGATGTTGTGGAAGAATCCACAGTGTGCTTAATGGGTCACGAACGACGTCAAACACTAGCTCTTATCGAAGGTCTCGCCTGGCAAGTTATGTGCCAGGATCAGCAACGCATGATGTCGCAACAGCCACCGCCAGGAACCCTCGTGTACGCCAACGGATACATCTACGCTCCCGTTGCACCAGTCATACCGACCAACTGCTATCCCTGCAGCTGCAATTCGTGGATGACGTGCTCCTCGTGATGTGTACGAGTGTGTGCGAGATATCAGTGTAACGCGGAGTTCTCAGCATTAGGTCTACCGAAGTAGACTTTGTCGCTGATCGCATTTCTCAATCTTCGCCGTTAATTCTTACAAATTATGTGACTGAGGTTCCTTCCGGGCCGTCGTAACTGAACTATCCAACGCAAGCTTCAAATTAATTTCGATAGTTTCTAAACCATTCCAAATAGTAATTCAGCAAACAGAGAAACTTTTTATTTCATCTAATGAGGCTGAAAGTTAAATTTATGGCGCATCGTTGGTGTGTGGCTGTGAACACATTTAGTATATTTGGGTTGTGTACATAAACAATTATTGCAGCGATTCGTGCGTATGACCTTACTGGGGTTCGTGTGCAGCCTAAAGGCCACAAGTTGCTTAAAATGAGGTGTATGTTCTAAAATATTGTTACTGGTTAAACGAGCATTTTATTATCTGTATTGTTTGTGTAGGAAGATTCCTACAAGTATTGTACTATTCATAAAAGGCCAGCGATGTTATTGTTTGCCATAAATTGTCGCGACTGTGTAAGTACAATAATTTATTTACATGTTAAGATATTTACGTACAAACTTATCGCATCAGATTCTAACAGAAGTAAGTTATGATTCTTATTTTAAAATATAATAGTGTCTATACACGTATAATTGGAAGAATATTGATTCATTTTTGTTTTTAAGTCTATTTTTATAATCAAGTTATTTTTTCGGCACGTGATAAAATCGTAAGGTTTCAGAACGTGCGCTATAAAATTGTGTATTTATTAAAAGTAGCAGTGAGGAGTCGAAAAAAATGATAAAATTATTTTAAATTACAATTAATTTTGCCACTTACGACGACTTTGGGGGCTTGAGGCTGCACGAAAAATGTTACTGTAAATAAGATACTGCATGACTTCATAATGTGTCGCCCGATCGCAATAAGTATTAATGTAACTGTTACATCGTATTATCTTATAAGTAAGTACACCTACCAAACGAAATATTCTTTGAGGTGAATGTAACTTTTCGTGATTTAAATACGTGATCTAGAATCTGACGCGGATTCATATTTTTAGATATTTTATATGTATAATACATGGGTGGGGGTGACACCGAGCGGTCAGTTTTAATAATTATCATGGCCTTTGCTGCTTCTTTTAATCAGGAGACAGCCACAACGACAACAAACGTAGGCCTAAGATTACAAAATAGTAAGTGTTCTGGAATTTGGATGTAATTAATAAACGTAGTAATATTAGACCGCTCGGTAGCCTCTTTATCAAGCCTGTTTAAGTACTTATGTCGCGAGGGCGACTGACTGAATTCAAATAGACAGACAACTGACTCTTGAGTCCCCAGGATTCTGCTATAATCTTCACTTCCATAGTTATAACATAATAAGTAATACAATAGAATGTAAAGAAAATGTCTATTTTGATTCAAAAATATATAAATACATGTATGTATTGTGGGCTTTGATCTGTATATTTTTATTGTTCCAATTGCCCATTTATGAATTACAAAAATGTTATAAAACTCAATAAAAATATAAATACTTGAAAATATATGAACATACAAACTCGTAATAATGTGTTTGATTATTAAAACAACCTTCCTTTCGAATATAGAAGCTATTTAATTTTTGATCGCTGTAACACTTGCAAAAACGAATTTCAAAATTAATCTTGAAGAAACAAAAAAAAAATTGGCACTGGTTTTTTTATTACAAAAATTTTACTCATGAGAAATAAAAAAAAAATACTAAATAATCCGCCAATAGGGTATGTGACGATTTTCGACGTATTATCGTAAATGCCAAGATTCATTAAAACCTAGAAATAAAGATACAACAAATACATTTTTTGTGTAATGAATTTTAAAAATTCCATCGCTTAACTATTTAACTTATTTGCCATAAGATTAAAAATAAATTTTAATTCGTTGACGTAAATTTTGTAATGTTTTAAACATAATTTTCAGCAAAATTACTTTTTTTTAACTAGCCAACAAAGGAAGCCTACAATGTAGATTTTCATGTTAAAAAAATACTCTGAAATTTTAAAATTCGATTGTCTCCAAGGTGCATTTTATCCGGCGAGGAAACTTGTGACCTGTTGCCCCGTTTTGCTTAAATCATATTCATAAAACCGACTTCTAACACATGCTTCACAAATAAAATTCTACTAAAGTGCGCAGAAAATCGTTATATTTCATCTATCTCGCACACAGAAAAGACGTTGAACAGTGTAAATTCGTTAAAGTTGTGAAGAAATATTGTAACTCAATACCATCGTTCACGTTTAGTGGAAGCAATCAATCGATTTGGAAAAACTACAAAACAGGTATCTACCGCAATTCAAAAGGTGCATTTTCTCAATAGAAAACAGTTTTCAGTGAAAGTAAACGATCATATTATTTGTATTTAGCTGTTGAATAATTTATCGAGTATCATTTTTTTATACAACTCGCCAGACATTTTGGAGAGAGGTTTGTATTGAAGTATTCTGTTATATTTAAAAAAGACATTAAAAAATACGATATGTTCACCTGCTAAGATACCGTCCAAATCTGCATTTATATAGTTTTAAAATATTTTTTTTTAAATAAGTGTTATCGTACTAAAAGACCTTATACGTAAATGTTATTGATAAAACAAAGAAATAAAACAAGTAGACATACGAATGAGGTTCAAAGAAAACATTACAATGTAAAATTAGCTAAAAGCACGATGACTTAAATTAAGTATAGCTGTCTTTAAGTTTTCCAAGCATGATTTTAAAATAATTCATTTTCACAAGACTAATAATTTAAAAAAAAAGATCCAAAATTATTTTTTTAAATAATTCTAACTTTCTGTTTAGCAGAACAACGTTGTTTGTTTTACTACAGTGAATATTTTGATTATCTTTTAAATAGGTATGAATAAAAAATAGATTTGTTAATAAGCTGTAAAAAATCATAGCTATGCTCGAAAAATGTAAAAGAAATTACATTAAATTATGCTTACGATAAAAATCCTATTAAAACTAACCTCCAAATTATCAATATTCAGTAAAACTAAAATAAAAATGCTATTCAAATTCTATATAATTAAAGTGATGAAGCAACTAGATTTTATTTTCTACAGTTGCTTAAATAAAAATGAGCCCAAATGCTAAAACATGTCTTCCTCAAATTAATTTTAAAAAAAATTAATTAAATATTGGAATTGCGTCCGTTAATGATGATTGAAGGGATGTATACAATAAAACTCTGGTTTTTACAGGACGTATTCTTTAGCCAAGTATTTATTGGTAAACTTACATGTTTCGATTAGGACTTCCTAATCTTCATCGGAGTTACTGAAATTTATTAATTGATAATAATAATTTTTTTTAAACAAATTTAACAATTGCATTATAAAAAAAGGTTGGTCTATAAAACTACTTACGTTATCCACATAATTTCTTGGTTAAAATAAACAGTTGTATTAGAAAACAACGTGGTCAAACAATTTTTTTCCTTTTAAAATGTGATAAAAATCCACAGGCACAAACTTACTCAAAGTAAAATATAACATTAAACAACAGATATTAAATTTTTTTTTGAATTATTTGGTATTTTTAACTTATAACTAACAATTTTTAAAAAGACGATTACAGAAAACAATGTGCACATTTTTACAACAAAATTAACAGCACAGAATGACCGTGAAATGTTGTTTAATGTTATATTTTACTTTGAGTAAGTTTGTGCCTGCGGATTTTTATCACATTTTAAAAGGAAAAAAATTGTTTGACCACGTTGTTTTCTAATACAACTGTTTATTTTAACCAAGAAATTATGTGGATAACGTAAGTAGTTTTATAGACCAACCTTTATTTATAATGCAATTGTTAAATTTGTTTAAAAAAAATTATTATTATCAATTATTCAATTTCACTAGCTCTGATGAAGATTAGGAAGTCCTAATCGAAACATGTAAGTTTACCAATAAATACTTGGCTAAAGAATACGTCCTGTAAAAACCAGAGTTTTATTGTATACATCCCTTCAAAAAAAAATTAATTTCGTTAAAATATTTATTTTGAGGTGGTATTCGACGGTTTTTATACTCAGATTAGAGCAGTATACATATAAATGATTTATTTGCTTTATATTTATAATTAATATTGATTAAAAAGTCACAAAAAAACTTTTTTTCTTGAATTAACCGTAGAAATTTGTAGCAGGAAAGTAAAATTAAAATTAAAGGTATTATTTTTTACAATTTTATTAAAGTCTACTATTTGAATTCTTTAAAAATGTGTATATTTACCTATAAATTATTATTAAAATGGCAATAACTCGAGAAATATTAGTTTCAGACGTAATACAACTTCACTAGATTTTGAAGACAATTAAATTATCTGCACGAAAATGTTAAAACATACATTCTTTTGAAAAAAATCGACGTATTCCTGTTTCAAATTTACCTAAATGGACGGAAAAAAACAAACACTCTGTTGGTTATTTAAAAAGTTTAATTGTTCAGTATTGTTAACAAAACTACCAAACTGTTTTACACTAAATTATCGCTAAATATTACTACTAATATTTTGTTATAGATCTGTATTCGTCAATATTTTCAAAAAATCTTAATAGTTTAAAACTGTTCATTTTACGTACAATCTTTTTTAAGAGAATGAACATTGGAATCTAAAAATTTAAAATATACAGGGTGTTGTATTTAAAGTAAAAAAGGGATAACTAACGCGAAAGAAAAATAAGGTTATAGTTATTAATGAAAGGATGACTCAATATTTGTTACTAGAATTAGAGGACGATAACTCGATGTTTCTTAATTAAAAATATTTGAAATAAGCACGAATACGGTGAACTTAAGAATTACCTCATATACACGTATTTTTAATCAACTGATATTTTAATATCTTAAATAATGGTTAAAGAGGTTTCTTAATGTTCTTAGTAATGCCCAAGCCACAAAAAGGTAAGTTAAGTACGTATGTAAAAAAAAATATACCTAAGCAAAATGCAAAGTGTATTTTTGGCTCGCTTGTATACCAATAAACATATGGTTTTATTGCACTGTATACCAAAAATATTTGCTAATTTATAATGGGAAAAATGTATACTTTAATATGTATTCCTAACTCGCTGCGGAAAAAAGTTTTAATAGTTTTGAACTGATTTTTAAACTTATTTGCTACAGTTTCAAAAAGGTTGCTTCTCTGAAAAACAATTTGATAAACACGATCAGACCGAGAGAGTTAATTTTAATTGCACCTAGCTCTAAAAATAATTGCGGCAAACTTTTATTATTTCTAATTCAGCTTGGCGAATGTGATTTAAGGAAGCACTCGTTCGTACACAGAGGAATGTGAACAACAGTAAGAGAAAATAACGCTAGTGTTAGTTCCGTTTGCTGGTCGAGACGGATGCATAGCTCTATTAATGGTAACCTACATTATGGGCTACACTACACTTTTACTTATTTCAACAAGGACGTCCTTGCTGTGTCCTGAATAACATCAACCAAGTCTACTTAAATTCTTTCTGTATATGAAATTGCTTAGTAATTATTTGTTAATAGAAGTACGCCTGAAATCAGATTTTTGTAACATTACTAATTATAAAATCTATTAAAAAATATTTCATTAAAATGCATTTTATAATACCAACTATTTTAAAATACGCACTTCATTCATATCTTTTACTATTTATTGATAGTTGCATGTTTCAAAAACTGTGTATTGGACATCTTAATAAAGCGTATACAGTGCCAAATAAACTTAAAATAATGAAGATAAACAAGTTTGGCTTCCTTTAATTTTGGAAAAACTTATGTTTCCATTTTCAAATATTACAATAATTTCGTTCAAAAAAGGATAATACGGTTGTTGCAAGTTTTTTGACACCAAGTACATCACTGCAATTACATTTTCAATTAAAATCATATAAACCAAAATATAACATCAAATCTTGTTTTCTAAAAAGCAGTTTTAGCTGAAATTAATTTAAAATAAAACCTAATTGTTTATACTCATTGAGACAAAAACAGGACGTGTTTCTCTTTAATTTTCGAAATTTGTACAAAAAGTTTCTTTGCAATTTCAATTTAATAAAAAAAAACGAAATTTAGAATTTTAAAACACAAGTTTTTTATTTTAATAAAAAATAACAAAAAACTTAATTTTCCGACGCCAAATAAAATGGTGTTTTCATGTAAATTGGTATTTTCAATAACACCAATTATTTATTTTTATATTTCTCATAATAGTAGTCATTGTTGGCTGATGAGTAATATAAAAGCTTTTTTTGTACAATATCTATTTATGTAACACGAGACACCACTAGGCGTGAGACACAAGCCCTGTGAGAAAGAGACACTTTTCCCATAAATTTAGGCAAGATTTATTGCTAATTGTTTTTATTGGATTATTTAATGTATCCGTCAAAACGTTTAAGACACTAAAATGACCAATCTAGTATCTGTTTTGATGGCAGTAGACGCCTTGTTATTTTGACATTTGTACCCAGTTCAGTTTTGACTGCAAACGTTTATTAGCAATAAATAACATAAATTTGCTCAAAATAGGAATATGGGTGATTAGAAAAATATATCTTAAGACCTCGAAAATTCTGCAAAGTCTAAATAGAAAACTGTCCACTTTTTAGCTTAAAAAGACTAAACAGAGCATTCTCTGTAAACTCGCCTGACTTAAAAATGTGCGACTTTTGGTTATTTTCTGAATTTAAATTCGCGAGGTAAAAAGTTTTGTCCGATAAACAAATTTTTACTGCCATTAACGATAATTTTGCAAGTAAAAGATGTTTTAACAAGAAGTGTAGGATTGTTTGCAGAAAACTTTACATCTGTCAAACTTTTTAAAGTTTTTATTTGACAGCTGTCATCTATATCCTAATAGAATTTATCATGTACACAATCGCAAAACGCATACAAATCGTTGAATTTTATTATGAAAATTTAGGTTCTATCATGAATACACTTCGCAAAATTTGTGCAATTTTCTCTAATCAAAAAATTCAAAGAGACCGGTTTACTACAGCTATTTTGAGTTGGAGCTAGATCTTTGAGAAAAAATTACCAAAAACTTCGAGAAAAGGGTGGCGGTCTATGAAAGAGTTGAGGCTGCCATTTGGATGATGTACTATTCCACACATGATTTATCTGTCTCTACTTTATTACGGAATTTAAAAATTGTTATTATCGAAGTTCTTTGGAATGTTATTAAAAAAACAAATCCAATATATCTTGTTTAAACACCCTTTATTTCAAAAGAAGATTCGTTGGGAGCTTCTAAGGAGTGAAAAGTAAGAACGGTGAAACGCGTTATTGCTGGGAATTACTATTTAAAAAATAGTCTTAGAAAAATGTGTTTTATTCTTAATAAATTTAGTTTGACCCTCGTATTAACAACACATACAACGTATAAAAGCGTTTTACATACAAACAATTTTTTCTTTGAAGTTTATGAATGGTAACCGAAAAAGAAATGCTGCGAACTGTTTTGTAACTCAGTTGTAATAATATTTAAAACGATAATAATAAAAACAAGTACGATTATGTTTGAAAAGTATTCATAAATCAAGGATAAACCATTGTGTAAGTCACAGTCAAGGTCCTTTACCGGCTAAACAATTCTATAACTAACTATTAAATGAAAATAGTTGAAGGCAGTACATACGCCATGATAATGTGTGCTGCGTTATTACGTCTGTATTGCCATGTCAATGTTACAATAAAAATAATTAATTTGATTGCTGTTGTGGTTTCATTCTAAAATGAGTAATTGTTGTTAAAGTAAAAACAGGTTGTAAACGATAAATTAATAAACCTTGTTTAATTACCATTACTTTAATCTAAAACTTTACGTTTTAATTACCGAAATATCGCCCCACCATTATATTGCGATCTAAATCAAAACACCCTGGATATCTGCATATTTTTTTTAAATTAAATGAACATTTTATGCTGTAGTCGTTTGATAAAGAGCAAGACAGTATGGTCGGAACGTCACGTAATAATCAAAGAAGACGCGGTTCCAAAGGCGAGAACGAAAATTCTAATGAACATGTTATTCATTATAAAAATTTTCATTCATGGGATATAAAAGCTGACTATCACCTTTAAAACTAAGCCCAAGCTATGACTACAAATTTTGAATTTCTACTGCAGGTGATAAAAAAGTGTTTCAAATTTGTCAGCACATTACAGAGACTGGTTGCGCCAGTATAGTTTTGATTTTTAACAAGCATAAAAAACACACTTTATAAAACTAACCATCTTTCTATCTCAAGTTTCCAAGATTACCATGTTTTTAGTGGCAAATTATAACAAGGAAAATGCAGTGAACAGGACGACCTATTTCCATCAGCCTAAAGTATCACTTAGTGATCAGGAAAAGACGTCGCTAATAACGTCAAAATGTTTAAACCGATGTATTAGATTTTATAATAAATAATTTGATATTGAAGTCATTAATATCTATCGTTACGTCATCAACATTTTGAGGACCATCCAAAAACTGAACATTATAATTCTCGAAATCATACGCCTTGTGTACAACGGGTGATTCAGTTTAACTGTCGATAACTTTGTTATTTTAAGAGGAAACCCCTATAAACCTCATACTTTTGCTAATCGCAGAAAATTTACTATCGAATGACTTCAAATGTTTTTTCTAGAATAAAATATGCAAGACTGGCGATAATCAACTTTTTTTTACTACATGGTGTGCTGTTTTTTATTGATTCTGATAAAAAATAAAATTCTAAATCCGAAAATGTATTTAAAAAATTAATATATGTACATGGTAAAATTTTTGAGGAAAATGAGTTTAAAAGTTATTTATTATTTTCACAACATCATTGTACTTGACTAGATAAAACACAATCGCCGTAGTATTTGACTTTTCTATAGTGTTTTATTAATTTTTCGACGAAAAAATCATTATTTGTGAGTTGTAAATTGAAACAAACGCCTTAAGTTATACACTACCAGAAGCAAATTGACAGAAGTTCCATTTTCAATTCAACTAAAAAAACACAATTAGACAAGTTGTAAACTGTCATTATTACAGCGATGGTGTTTTGTTTAGTCAAGTACAATGATGTTGTACAAAAGTTACATGCAAAAATGCAAGTGGGTATTTAGTTAGGTACCTTTTTATCCGCTGTCATAACGACAAAACGTGACGTCATTATGGAGAATTTAACATATGAGTGCAGTTATCTATAATATTTTTTAATGAAAAACGTACCTATCACCAGTCTGTCGTATTTCATCGTAGTAAAAACATTTGAACGTCGTTCGGTAAGAAAATTTCTGCAATTTATAAAATTTTGAGGTTTATAGGGGTTTTCTCTTAAAATAACAAAGTTATAGGGGTGCGAAAGTTAAACTGAAATCACCCGTTATATTCAATTGTTTGTATCATACGTTAGTTATATTAGTCAAGGGTTATATTTAAGTGGAAGCATCTTTAAATTATTTTAATAATACTTTTAATGGAATGTGTAATTGTATAATCCAAAAATTACTCATTTTTGAAAGAATGTCTTACTTTGTATGAATACTTGACACAATAAAATCTTTCTTTATTCCATATATTATGAGATGTACAAAATTCCCGACATTGTCTGGTTGCGTGCAAGACTGCTTTTTTATTTTGGCTCCGACAAATGATAAACTATTCAAACACGACTGTTTTACAAATGCCTGACATGGAAAAAACTATGTTATAGTTATTTACAAGTTTGCGAAGTATGTTAAACGCCCTAAATGATGTGTTCTCGGATTGTTCTGCTTTTAAAAGACTCTAAAAATCTGTGTAGTAAATATAGAAAGTCAATTGTTGAAAATAGGTACAAATTTACAAGCTTTTTTAACCTAATATGGTATAATTTATTTTACTTTGGTTAATATAATAAAAAACGAATAAACATATTTGAGTCGTAGTTGCACATTCGTTAGTAGTTGATGGCAAAAAGTTCGCTTAATCGACGACATTCTTTAACGTGACATTAAAGACCAGTCTTTTTAGATCAGACGCAATTTATCTGTAACAGTACCAGCTACAAATAAAACAAACAAAAACTTAGGAATCTCATAATTATTAATTAAACTTAAATTTCTAAACACACCTATACTTTTTTGATAATACCTTGAGCATTATTGCGATTAATTTGAAATAAAATGAATATGAACATAAAGAAATTATAAAAACACGTTGTTAAATATTAGTTTTAGCGTTTTAATTATTTTATTGTACATGCTCTTGTCCCCTTTTTTTTTACAACGGCTATCTACAACGATATTTTTGACAATGATTATATCATAATAGCTTAGGGCTATTTACAGTTGCATGCATGTGCGCACCTTTTAATGTATTTTCCCTGCAAAATGTAAACACAACGGCCAAACCTTATTTTATAAGACAACATTTTACTGCGTCTCTTGGTCATAAAATGTTTTATACGATAAATGTAGCACAACTTTGATTTAGCATCCGAATGTTCGTAAAATTGTGTCTAAATTAATATTTTAACTGTGAAGCAAAGTACAAGTACAAATGACAAAACAGCCACTCATCCGTAATTGTTGAATACTATTTACGCCCAAATAGCACGAGGAAGTACCGAAAGAGGTAGAATTATGTCCTTTAACTTCGAAATTCGTAACAAAGGATCCGTTAAAACTAGTTTTAAATATATTACCAAAAAAAAAAATTAAAATAATATATATATTTTTTATTTTTTTTTAATATCCCAATTAATTTGAAATCTGTATGCTATTTAAGTATACAATAATCAAATGGTTTGACGGTAACAAGGACATGTGAAAAGCTACCCTGTGGTAGCTTCCCGTATATTTATAGCTTTGCTAGGTGTAGCAACTGGGATTTTACATTTAGCACAATATACAATTATTTAGCACAACACATAATTAGTTTAAGTTTTCGAATCTGCCGATAAGGTCTGTTGTGGTGTGGCGCTTGAGGCGGCTTCTGAGTAGTGGTTGGGTCATGAGTTCTTTGGCAAGGCTGTTTGGGTGATCTCTAATTCTGTTGGCGTAATTCGTGGTGTGCTGTTTGATTTCCTCTTTAACGGTTTTCATCTGTAGATCGTGTCTGATGTTGGTATTTGGGACAAACCACGGGGCTTTGGCTACAATTCTGAGGACTTTAGATTGCAATCTTTCCAATATATCTGTTTGAATTTGACGCAGTTCCCCACAGTTGGATTCCATTGTGTCTAAATTAATATTTTAACTGTGAAGCAAAGTACAAGTACAAATGACAAAACAGCCACTCATCCGTAATTGTTGAATACTATTTACGCCCAAATAGCACGAGGAAGTACCGAAAGAGGTAGAATTATGTCCTTTAACTTCGAAATTCGTAACAAAGGATCCGTTAAAACTAGTTTTAAATATATTACCAAAAAAAAATATTAAAAGAATATATTCTAACATGAAAAAATATTAAATCTGGTTTAGAAACACTATGATTTGTAGTAATAAAATAATTTAAACAACATTTAGATGCAAATTCATTTACATTATTGATATTTAGCGGTTTTTACAAATATCATGTCTTACCTACATTAGAGAAAACTATTGTAATTTCTTGTTTTTTGTTAGCAATTCTCTCTTAAACTTAAATATACAAGCAAGATATTCTACTTGAAAGAAAATCCAAAATCTGCTAGGGTTCATTTGATAATTTAATTTTTAAAGTTTGATCAGTTGAAAAAGCAATCTATACCCCTTCTTCTTGCGAAGTAAATTTAGAACTGAATATGCCAAACAAACTTTGTACGCAACCATATTACGTCGGATATAGAAATGAAAAACCATTTTTTGTCGTTTCCTTTAATAAATGTAAATGTTCTTCTATGTCATGAATATTGTTTGGTGTGTTCTATTGAAATAGAAGGAAATGAATCCATACACTATTTGTTTTTCTAGACTGATTAATTTGTATTGCAAGATCATGTTTAGAAAATTTGCATGGAATGACAAATTGGAAGAAGATCTGAATAACAGAATAACTAAGTACAACGACAAAATTTTACCACGTTACTAATAAATGTTAGATAAGTAAGGAGGAGATCTAAAAACCTAAGACGCGAGTATTTAATACAGTTAGTGTGCGTACCAATTTTTACTTATTACCACGAAAGCAAAAACAAAGGATCCAATGCAGGAGAGGGATGTATTGTAATTGACAAAATCAACAATGATAAAATTATAAAAACCCTAGGATTAGAATACATGAAAAAGATGGAGTCATACCATCTAGGGGTAAATCGCAAAAAAGGCTCTTCAAATTTTACCGGTAATTTTCCAATTTTTTACCGGTAATTCCGGTAATTTTACAATATTTTTCCAATAATGATAAAAATCTAAATCAAATAATCAAAAAAGAATATTGACTTATTTTCAGGGAGAAAAAATAAGGGGAAAATAGATACAAATGGAATATGATTGTTTACTCCCTTCTCTGTCAAATATCTCGCACGGTAATTTATAAATAAATATCTGACTATCGTCTTCTTATGGCAAACTAAGTCTACAAAACATTTTTCTTTTGGCGTTTTTGTGTATTCGCAACAATAACCGAGATAATTAAGTTTAAAAATTTTGATCGATTTCGGTTTTTCCGTTAAATCACGCAAGCCATGGAATTTTTAAACAAAACAAGATCTGCTTTAAAATACACTCCTAAATAGCTAACTTTTGTCCCATTTAACCAAGCTTGTATATTCATTATTTACGGAGATAGCAATAGTGTCCCATGGAAAGAACACCCTGTGTACTCTTATTTTATATTGAATTATATTATTATTATTACATAAAAAAATTTACGTTGATGGCTCTTAACTGATATATTGTATGAAACTTATTGTGATAGTTTAGGCTTCAACTATCCCAATCAGTTACATACTAAATAAATATATATTTTTTTAATATGGTTTTCGGAGTTTATTCGCGTAATATTTAAATTGGCTCGACGTTTCGGCAAGCTCTCACTATAGGGGATACGCGGATAAACTCCGAAAATTATATTAAAAATGTTAGTAACCGCGAAAATCTAAAAAAAAACAATTATATCTATATCCAATATATGTACATATAATATTATGATTTACCGGTAAATTACCGGTAAACCGGTTTTGGTTGAAAATTTTACCGAATTACCGGTAATTCAAAAAGTCGGTAAATTTACAATCCCTAACACCATCTAAGATCTATTAAGCATGCCAGAAAGTTAGTACACAAAAATGGGATGGAAAATAGAGATTAGGGGAAAAAGAAGTAGAAAAATACCAAAAACAAAATATGAAGAGGAAGTAAGGCAGAGATGGAAGAAAGAGGAGCCAGCTGCAACGATATCCCACAGTTTGCCCACGATAGAAAAAAGAGAAGAAACATAATCAAGAATTAGGTAAACATACCTTAAAACACCAAAAGGTACAAGAGGATCCGGTTAAGAAAAACAAAATCGTGGGCAACTTTTACGTTAACTTTATTCGACTTGTTTTCAAACATCTTTTTTTTATGGTGCCATAAAAAAAGCCCATTTCGGTGACAGTAAATCATTAACTATACTGAAATCAGGCTCACCCCTTTTTTTCTTTAGTTTTGAATTTAGACAAATGAAATTTTAGACATGTAACACTTGCAAAAAACTGGAATATTTGAACATGGGTACACTTTTGTTTCACTTCCGGTTTCGCCGAAAATGACCATAACTTTGTTATTTTAAATGGAACACCCTGTATATTTTTACATTTTTGGAAAGAGGAAACGATTTTGGATACAACTGTACCATTTTGGTTAATTTTTATAACCTCAAATAATTTTTTGACAAAAATTTAATTGTGTGCCGTGACCCGCATAAATTAACGCATAAATTAAATTTTATTTTGTCAACAATGGTACAGTTGTATCCAAAATCGTTTTCTCTTTCCAAAAATGTAAAAATATACAGGGTGTTCGATTTAAAATAACAAAGTTATGGTCATTTCCGGCGAAACCGGAAGCGAATCAAAAGTGTACTCATGTTCAAATAATCCAGTTTTTTGCAAATGTTACATGTCTAAAATTTCATTTGTCTAAATTCAAAACTAAAGAAAAAAAGGGGGTGAGCCTGATTTCAGTTACACCCGGTATAACAAACTCTACGAAATAATGATTAAGTTAATACTTATTTTGTTTATTTTTATTAAAACTTCCATAATTCCACTGATATTTTACTAGTTCAGAACCACTGGTTTACTGTATTTATATTTTTCTGATAAGGCGTAGATTTCGAAGTGTCTCATAGTCCGGAAAAAAAGACATTCTAATTGCCAATAACACTTCCTAATTTATCTTTAATTAACACGATGTTTTTTACACTCTAAGTACGTGTCATAATTATGTGTGTTTATTAATCTTCATAAAAGTGATGAGTTTGATTAACATAAATAGACATATTCTAAAAGAAAGTTGAGCAATCTTTTTATACATGAATAAAACCTACCAAGCAAATTCAAATATTTATTACTTCTAAACTTAGTTATAAAATTTGCCAAGTAATCCGTACAATAAAATTTGCAGGTCACACGAAGTCAAGTGCAGCAGAACGTGCTTAGGCATAAGCAGCGATAAATTAATATCAGTTTATTATTCTATTAATGTAGTGTAAGATAAAACATGATTTATTGTCGACTTTTAACACATTTTAAACGACTTCTAAAACAACTGCAACATTTGACTAAAACGAATGATCCTGCAAATTGGTTTTATCACAAACAAATCAAAAATTATTAACAAACCAATAATTGCTATTTAAATTTTTAGACACGATCTTAACTTTAAACCAGTTTATTTACAAAACATTTTTAAATTGTTTTTTTAACCACTGGACACAAGGGTAGATTAAAAATTCGCGGTCTCTTGTATTATATAACCTCACATTATAGTTTACTCTGCCAAAAACGAGTTCGACACACAATTTCCCAGCAGTGTGAACACTTGTTTTTAATTAACCCAAAACCCAAGCGCTTTTTGCGTAAATTTATCAGAAAATATGAAACATGGATTCATCTCTACACCCACTAGACGTAAAAGGCCTGTCGGGCACAGGCGATATTTTAGAGGCAATTTTTAATCGTACTTATATGTATATCTTGGCGTCTAGTGCCTCCATTCCTAGTTCTTCTCTTATATCCTGATTCGATATTTCGCCCCTCCTTGTGCAACCCTAAACAGCTCTCAGGAATTTCATTTCAGCGGTTTGTATTCGTGACAGATTTTTGTGTGTTAAAACCCACTTTTCGCTTTCATATAGCAACATCGTCGTGTAAAATTTCAGCTGCGTTGTTTTGTTTGTCTTTCCTTTTAGTGTACGTTTTATGGTTCCACAAGCATATTGAAATTTGTAGACCCGAAACAGGTCTGATGACCTAAACCATGAAAAGGAGACGACGACGACGAAAAATTAAGTTAATTATTAAATCATCCAGTTTTACATACTAAGTCATAAAATACACGAAATGGTTATGAAGTTATGAAACATTTCATTCAGTTTGGGCAATAAACAAACAAAAATATTTTAAATTAGGTTACAAACATCGTTAACCGAATGAATATAAATTCTTAATTGTAGGTATAACTTTAAATCCTTTTACAACACGAATTTTCCACTCCCATTTGCAAACATGTATTTGTACGTACATATGCATTTCTAAATTGACCAATAGCAGCTTTGTGATAACATTGATATATTTTTTGAATAGTGAGATGTACAAAAGTTTTAATCAGTGTTAAAAAAACTTGCAAACCAATAACGTGAACAAGCTGTAAACAGTTTTTCGTTGATTCAGTAGTTCAAACGACACAAGTCATGTATTTCTGAAATAGAAAAAGAGCAGTGACACAAGCTGTTTCGTTAAAGTTCATCTTCACAAATGAACTTACCGACGATTTTTTATCGCCCGTGCGCGAATGCAATTATTTTCAGGAGATTTTTCATCGTGCAATTTTTAATTGCGTGGTAAAAATATCGCCCGTGCGCGACAGGCCAAAAGATCAATCGAAACAATATAGAGAATCTCCGCCTCCGAAGAAGGCAAAGAAGGTCACTTCAGCTTGAAAGTTCATGGCGTCAGTTTTTTGGGACTTAACTGGTGTCATAATTATTGACTACCTTTCAAAGGGCAATGTTATAACTAAAACGTGCTGCGCTAACTTATTAAACATATTAAAACAATAAAATATTTTTAAAAGACCCAATTTGACGAAAAAAGCGGTTCTCTTTCATTATAATAACGCATTGACTCACTCGCCCCGAACTGTAATACTCATTGATTTCCCTGGCATCTTATTCTCTAGGTTTAGCCCCTTCCGACTACTACCTGTTTCCAAACTGGAAACACAAACACTTGACTGGACAAAAAGTTTAATTAAATAATATGGTCGTAGCGGCTATGGTCGCTTATTCTGGCTACCTTGACAAATCCGTTTACATAGAGGGCATAATGAGAATAAAACGTCACTGAAAAATTGTATTGTCTTGCACTTTGAGGGCATTATGTAGAACACTTTTCAATCCACCCACGTACGTATGTCTAATATTCCAGGATCACGATGGACTCTAAGGTGATCATATTTTTCCCCGAACTTTCGGGGACACTAAGCTGGGGTTACCAAAAAAAAGGGTCCTTAACTAACTTTCGTAAAATCTATTTTTTTGTTTCCCGTACACCACAAACCACAACTTTCATTTTAATAAACGAAATTCAAATTAAAGAGCGGAATTTAAAACCCACGCATTTTTGCACATTTCAAAAAGAGAGGATATGTCCAGGAGAAAGTACGTATGGTAACCCTTAAGTAACCTAACCTAACATAACCTAATCGGACTCCCCACTCCAGTTTTCGTGACCAATAAGCGGTTACACTGTTACAGTGTTGCCAGACTAACAGATTTACATAATTTGGCAACAGTGAAAGCATCATACTCGTACATTCTTTATTTTAAATGCGTATAGGAAAATTATGAAAATCGGCGACAAGAATAATCCGGGACTTGAGTCTTGCTTCGGGACTGTGCCCGAAAATCGTGGACTAATGGTCACCCTACCATGGACTACTTTCAAAGATATAAAATTAATTAGATGGGGCAACTTTTGCGACTAGAACGCACTTATCCAAATTTTTTTTTACTTAACAGCATGTCTACATTTCTTTAAAAAATAAGTAAAAAAAAGTATGTAAAGTGAACATAAGTAATTTGTGTCCAGATAAACCGACCCTATATCGTAGTTCAGAAGTTGTTAATTTAATAGCTTAGAGCAGGGGTGGCCGGTCGATCGCAAAGCCAATTTTGGTCGATCACGAGGCCTATCTGGCAAGAGCCGTCAGGTTACGAGTGAAACAAATTAAGTCAAGATTTTCAAGTTTTTACATTATTTATGTTTTCTGTTCAATTTGTTTTTCAACTCTAGATAAGTGAAGTTCACTAAGTCGGATCATTATTGAAAATAATATTTTTAATATCCGATGTAAGATGGCTAAGCAGAGGTAAATTTCTGCAACGATTTCGTGATTTATTGCCTGAAATAATACATTTTCTCCACGAGCAAGATGGAAAATGTGAAAATTTAAATGGTGAAACTTGGCTTAGCGACTTAGCTATTCTTATCGATTTTACTTCAATGTTAAGTCATTTAAATTTAGAATTACAAGGTAAATATAAAACAGTAATTGATATGATCAGCTGCATAGATGCAGCATATAAAACAAAATTTATTTTGCTAATAGAAGATCTGCAACAAAATAATCTGAATAATTTTCCAAATATGGCGGATAACCTACAAACACATCAAAATATTAATTAAAACATCAACAAATACGTCGCGGAAATCCAAGAAGTAATTAAGGATTTTGAGGTAAGATTCCAAGATTTTGAAAAATTAAAGAAATTGTGGAATGTATATCATTTCCTTTTAAAAAAGATTTAAGTGTGAAACGCATGTCAAAAAATTTCAGACATAGTTCATATGGAGCAAAAGGCATTAGAAAATTACAAACTGATTTAATCTTAAAAGCCAGAAAATTTGAAGAAGATTTTTGGAAATATGTCAACCGAGAAAAATATCCCAATATCACCAAATGTAGCAAATATATTTATTCTTGTTTCGGATCGTGTGAATCGGCATTTTTTTACTTAAAGTTAACGAAGACTAAACAACGTTCTGTTCTGACTGATTCCCATACTGAGGATTCTTATTATATTTATCAGGATATACACCTAATTATGATTTCTTGGTTAGAGACATGCAAACACAGTCTTTCCCTTAATGTTAAGGTAATAAAATAAATTCTAAATCTGTCTTTATCTGCAGCTAATTTGAATTAATAAATATTGTTAATAATTACTAATGTTGTTTTAATTTCCCAGGATATGAGTTTTTTGGCCCGTTAAATAATTACGTTATTTTTACGTAGGTAGATATATAAATAAACATAGTATGTTTTCACACCTCCCCCACTTAGACTACGCCTATGACAACAAGATCGCGACACATTTTTAATACAAAAAGTAGATCTTATATACACCAAAGTTGGCCACCCCTGGTCTAGAGTCTAGATTCTAGATGTTTGCACAATTTGTGTAAAAAACAATTTTTATTTGCACGAAATCCAAAGTGCAATGTTTTAGATTATGTAATAGTCACTGCAACTTAAAACTGCGTTTAATATGGAACTCAAAAACATAAGAAATTTGAAACTTCTGTGATGGTATAACTTTTGCCCTTTAAGTAGTATCTATTTATAATCATTTTAAATGGTTAGACATGACTGCTTCAGTTGTAATTGTTTAAATGACATCAGCAGTTGTTGATACATTTATTGTTTTAAAGTATGTGCATTTTAATGTTCCCCACTTATATCATTTTAGCTAACCGACGAGAACCGACTCTGATTAATATCTATAAATACAATGATACGCTTAACAGTTGTATTACGGTGTACTACAATCTGCAGCTAAGTAGATTCTAATGACTTAAACTACATTACAAACATATTAAATGATATAAAAGTCGCATAGACTTATGCATTGGGTTATAAAAGCTAATCTAATCTGATCATTTTGATCCGTTTTATTACACACAGTAATTAAGATAACTTTCATTAAATATATTTAATTGATAGACATCTATTTTAATTGATCTTGATTGTATAACAATAGTTTGTTTGGAAAAATTTACCGAATGCCAGGTCGCCATGGCGCCTACTTATTCTGTTTCTGGCTCCCAGATGATTTTGATCACTTTAAAATAAATCGCCAATCACTTTAAAACGATGTACTTATCATTATTAATTAAAAAAACACACTAAGATAAAATAAAAATATAAAAATGTTAATAACACCCTTCTATTTTTAGAATTTTAAAACTTTTTTAATTCTATACCAACAAACCTATGAAAGATGGTTTATTTTAATACGAAAAGCTTGTTTGAACTCGTTTTTAGAAAGAGATACTTCCCAAGTTATGGAACCAAAATTAAGTTTTTAATAACTATTTTAAGAATAAGAGTTAATGTTTCGTAAAGTTAGGTTTAAACGACCCAAGAGGAAAAAAGGTTAATTTAAACACTCAAAACAACGAATAAATTGGATCTTTTTTCTAAAGGAACAATTTTTAATTCAAGAAAATAATACAAAATTAACCGTCAAACAAAAGTGTTTTGGAAATTTGTTGCGTAGTTTATCTTATAATATGTAATCATGAATATAGAATAATTTTTGTAGTTATTATAATAAAATTACTATTTTTTACCAGTACATTAATTTAATTGCGCAAAAAAAATTTCTTCGGTATGGGGCTGCGTGCGTTTTAAGGTATTATTACCTCAGTCACATTCTTCTTTTTTAATATTTAAGTATACAATAGAACCTCGATTATCCGCACCTCGATTATACGAATTTTTGATTATCCGAATCGAACATTTTTTAATAATTTTTTTCGTTATTTTTATTACTCGACAATGTACCGTCGCACAAAATGTTTACGATAACATTTCTTCCACCAAATGTCACGTCTGTAATACAACTAATGAATCAAGGAGTAATAGAAACATTAAAGCGCTTTTATCGAAAACAGATCCTTCGAAGAGCAGAGAGTTGGGATTCTATAGATGTGTCGACATTAAAAAAATCAGGGAACAAATTTTTGAAAAGACCGTTATTGAGTTCCAGTAATAGTAATGCAGATCTCGCTGATACGGCTAAGATAGAAGACATCAGGAATACAATATCACAAATTTCAATTAGCAGCGAATGCGACAAAGGTGATTATGTCATGGAGTGGTTAAATTGTGATGCGAAGAGGAAATAATTAATGAAATATTTGACATAACCTCAGAAGAAGAAGACAATGAGGAGATTGTCGAGGAGGAGGAAAATAATGAACCCAAGGATTCAGAAGCTTTTCAGTGCTTAGATCTAGCCAGGAAGTGCTTTGAGAGACAGGAAGAATGTAAGCCAACACAACATATGCCTCAAAAGTATACGAGATTTGGCGGCTTTAAAAAAAAACTAATTTAAAGCAAATTTTCGTATGTTTACTAAATAATGAAGAAAATGTAAAAAACTAAGTTTTTTTAAATAAAAATATAAACTTTTAATAATCCTGTTATACCGCGGTTATCATACAAGGCGAGTATGCTAGGTTGTATCCGACCCGCGTTATAAGCTACTTCCATTGTCTTTGGTATTTTCCTGAAAGTAATATAATACTGTAATCGTAGACTAGGACTATTCAATGTAAAAGATGAACTTCTTATAAATTTATAATAACCATGTAAATTTCAATGTGAAAAATATGTTATCAAAGTTAAATATTTAATACTCCTTTATCACATTTCAGCTTATATTTACCATAAAATCTGGTTTAATAGATATTTGTTTTAAACATTTTGTGTTATGAAACATTTGTAAAATAACTGAAACAATAATAACAATTAGAAATAGATACGCAATAAATTATATAAAGCACATTCAATTTCGTTTCATTATTACACTTAAATTTGACAGAAACGCGACAAATATAGTTTATATATTTTAAAAAAGTTATCTGCAAAACAACCTTCGTTATACATCGACTTTGTAACTATCAATTTCTTATTTACTAGAGTTAATTAAACAAAACAAAATTACTCATTAGAAAAGTTTTAACATTAGAACCATATTTCTATATACCTTGACCTTAAAAACTTCAAAATAAATGCACTAGCGGCTTTTGAAAACTTTAAAATGTCAACACGGGGTAAGATTTGGTTGACTACAGAACTAACCCTACCGTGTATGAAACGAATCATGCGATTTGTATTATTGCGCGGTCTATAAATCTTATCCAGTCAAGTATTTTTTGCAGATTAAAATTGGCCGCTCATAGACGAAACTAGTTTGGGTTACTTTAATAGTTACCGTTTCTGTTAAAAAAAAATTGACATCGTTATTTTGTTTTTGTTTTAAATTTTTTATTTTGTTCTCGTCTTCAAAAAAAAAACTAAATCCAAAATGAGTCGGGAGTCGGTAGTTTTACCGACTCCTGACTCCTGACTCCGCATTCCTTCTCTGGCTTTAAATTTATTTTTTCAAAATACCTGAAAAGTTAAATTAATAGTTTTTTGTGCGATCGTACTAGAAACAGCTGTTTGACGGACGCGTTAGCAACCATAAAGTACTGCATTACCGGCCCTATCCTTAGCAACGGCCGTAAAAGTTACTTTTCAGGCCGTTACCCTTAGCAACGGTCTAAAAAGTAACTTTTACGGCCGTTGCTAAGGAGAGGGCCGGTAATGCAGTACATACGCCGTCATCTGTCAGTGACAGAATGTCACGTAGTTTCTAACCTATAATTCTGAAAATTACTAAAAATTTAAATTGTTTTTAATTCGATCGCACAAAAAATGTAATATGCACCTCGGCCAAAACGTACTTTTTGGCCTTGATACATAAATAACTTATATAACACATCAAAAATAAGTCTCTAATGAATGAGAGTTCTTAAGTTTATACAAGTCAAATATGATTAGTGTTTAAAAACAACACTGTGATAAAATACAATTTTTTTTCAAATAATTTTGCAATAATTTTGTACAATTTTATTCAACGAAAATTAATATAAAATCACTTTTAGTTACAAGTAGCGTACATCGCACTAGCGATCTAGCGAACCTAGATTTATTTTGCTATGGAATGTGCATATGTAACAAAATATAACGTATTTGCAGCAGTCTATTGCCCTAACTGCGTAACAGAAACAGCAACCAACAGCAAATCTAACAAGAAAGGGCACGATCCGACAGAGAGCCTTGGCCCCATTGTTGTTGACATGGATCACTTGCACATTCGAGTGTTAGATCTTGACTAATAAATAACTTTTAAATTAAATAATATTAAAGCCAGTCTATTAATAAGATCCCTACATAGCTTTATAGTTGGATATTTATTTAATTATCGGTTTAAATCCACGATATAATTATGATTTAGATATTCAATAACAGATAACCGTAATTAACATATTTTAAAAATTACAGGCGTCCAGTTTTATTTAAAGCTGCATCAAGTTTTATATTTATTTATGATCATAAATCAAAAAAATCGCCTTGATGAAATATTTAAAAAGTATCTATTACACTCTCAATGTGGGACACTCCAAAAAGTAAACTGGATTGTGATTTATATTTATGTTAACAGAAAATGTTCGTGATCACGTAAATTATGAATACAGAAATAGTTTCATCAAATGAGAGTAGTTTTAAAAAAGATATTTTAATTAAATATTACTCCCTCCGTATCAAAGTGATTGTCCTATTTAAAAACTCCACGTTAATTCTTACTTTTGTATTTATTTCAAATAATTATAGAATTAGACTCTGTGCTATTTATTTCCTAAAATATATTCGTGAAACACTTCATAGTTTTCGACCAACACCATGCGTTGGGTTGTCGACGTCCGGTTTTCCGGAATTTTTCCGATTTGGAGCCACAACGTTCTGTATCCCCTTAAAAGGTGTCTGGACTGTTGAATTTTCCGGTTTATTAAAACTTATCAAAACCTTCCAAGAAATTGCGATTAGTACGTAATGGGTTGCATAAGTTCAGTGGCGGGTACAAAGGGGAGAGGACGATAGATGCGATCGCCCCTACAGGATTTTTATCATGATTGAGATTACTTTTAAAATTGGCTTTTTTAACTAGTTTTTATTAAATTTTCTCAGACGCCCTCCAGGTTGGGGGGCGCAGACCCCCTTTTGACCCGATCATGATTCTCGATTTATACTCATATAATCGTCGGCAAAAATACCTAGTGAAAAACTTTCAAACACATATTGTATACTGTTTTAATAATTGTTAATTAACAAGTTTTAGTGTTCTGAAATTGAATTAAAAGAAAATTTTGCACACCCTGTAAGTAAGGCATCGATTGCAAAAATTCCAGCATGAACTCCAAGGTTTCTTTTATGCAGTCTCAATCAAAGCGTTTTCTCTTTAAAAATGGCGGCGGTAAATAATATTACGCATCACGATGAAAATTTCAAAAATTTCAAAAAAGTCCAAAAATCTAAAAAACGACTGCACTTAAATAAAAGGAATGCCATCGAAAGTCCCTTCAAAATAACGTGTTAAATCCAAAAATAAAATAAAAAATAAATCATTGTATTTGAAATAAGAAAGTAGACGTCGACTTCCGGTATTTCCGGAAGTGTCGCCATCTTGAAAATATTTTCATTAAACAAGTCATATGTCATTATGGTCATAACCCAAATTTCAAATCAATACCCTGTTTCATTCTTCATATATTTTTAACACTAGTAACTAGCTCTTAACTATTAAGGTAGTAATAAGTTGGCTAAATAATAGTTATTTATGTATCAAGGCCAAAAAGTGTCTGCGTCTCGGCCAGCAAACCAGACGCGGCCGAAAAAGTACGTTTTGGCCGAGGTGCATATTACATTTTTTGTGCGATCGAATTAAAAACAATTTAAATCTTTAGTAATTTTCAAAATTATAGGTTAGAAACTACGTGACATTCTGTCACTGACAGATGACGGCGTATGTACTGCATTACCGGCCCTCTCCTTAGCAACGGCCGTAAAAGTTACTTTTTCGGCCGTTGCTAAGGGTAACGGCCTGAAAAGTAACTTTTACGGCCGTTGCTAAGGATAGGGCCGGTAATGCAGTACTTTATGGTTGCTAACGCGTCCGTCAAACAGCTGTTTCTAGTACGATCGCACAAAAAATATATTAGGTTGCTGTCACTAGACATGTCCTCATGTCTAGATTGTCAACAAATTTGTCTATTGCTTCATGGTAAGCACATTGCAAATATAACTTAGGAAGTTTTAAAAATATATATATTTTTAATGCCGGTCCCTATCAATCACCCTGTATATTATGCTATAAGTTGCATATTTCCATTAAAAATTTCCCGGCATCTTCATTTTTCAAATAGGTGATATTCTGCCACGTAAAGTTTCAAATGGAGTAGGTGAAAAATAATTGGATAATGCTGACATAAAACATCTAATACTGCTTCAAAAACTTTTAAAAACTACATACTTACATGGTATACTTATTAATCAATTGCATGAATAATTAAAAGCATCAATAATTAATATAATTAATTAATTATAATATTACATCAGCCATCAAATATTTTAACATCCTCATTAACATGTGTTATAAATTCGTTTATTATTTAAATTCTTGTTATGTTATGCCATTTACTAGTTTGCTCACTGTGCTTTTACAGGAATGTGTCAAAATTTTGAACCAGCAAGCCACTAAACAACTACAACTCCCTATTATATTTTCCAAATGGCATATTTCATTTTTTCATTTATTAAAAATTATAAAATCTTATATTTATGACAGCTTTATGGATATCATAAACATTAGTTACACTTTTAAATTTAATTTATTCATATTCTTGTAAAATTTGTCGCACACTTCAAGCAAAATTGATTTTTTTTTCTCATTGTTGGCTATTAAGACTTCAACACAACCCATACTCAAAATATACCCAACCAAAGCCAGTGTATTTCAGTGAAGGTGTTATTATTATTTCTGCGATAACCTGTCTTTTGGCATAGTTTAATTAAACATCGGTCTTATTTTCATATACCGGGCACACTAAGTGAACGTCCTACTTTTAAAATTACGCCTTAAGGAATTTGTTATTACCTTGATACATTTTTTTTCCATATTATCCAAGGTCTTATTGTGTATGATAATGAGTATCCACGAAGTAATGAGAAATTATTTTGAATTTATTATCGTCTTAAAATCTGTTGCTACTCAATAAAATGTACCTTTTCTTACATTTTGTAATCAAACTTGTTACATCATTAACAGTACTTAACTTTACGCAAACCGTAAAACGGGATTATTAAAATGTGTTTGTTTTGACGATTATAAACAAAACAAACATGAAAATCTACCTCTTAAAAGTATTTATTTTACAAAGCAAATTTCCTGTAGTCACAGCAACATTTTTCAAATTCATATTTTACCTAAAGATATTTGTGGTAAAATAAATTAACATTGTTTTGAAACAATTTTAATAATAAACTCCAAATTATATTTAATTTTGTTTTAGATGTATCTATTTTCAACGTAAGAGTGTTTGTTACCTTTTTTTTTAAATGCATATAATCGTTTTATAAAAATTTCAATATTGTTTTCTAAGGATTTTTTGTAAATGCAATAAAATTTTCTAGGAATATATATTTTATTTACCATAATCTTTTATTACATAATACGTATGAGCTCTTTTCTTGGAATAAAATTAATTATATTTAAAACACGGGAGAGTACTAAGATGTGATTTACCACACTAACACTAAGCTCTTTAAGTTTAATTAGCATAGTGATATTAACGAAATATAAATGAGATTCTAAAAACAACATTTTTGGAAAGATGATTCGTGCATGATAACAAAGACGATGCATTATTTGTTATTTAAGTCTTATATTACGGAAATTGTGTTCTTCGTTGGAGGAAAATTAAATAAGTAGAAAAAGGCAATTTAAAATTCATGAAGAACAGTTCTCAATAATGCTCGCTTTCAAATTCAACGTGGTTGTATACATTGTACTAATTTCACGTTGTGCTTTATGTCAAAAAGCTTAGAACATGCATTACCAATTTTAAAGTAATGTTAATAAACAACATTTTAACGTTTAAATAAATAATAATATTTAAGTAGGTTGCTAATACATATCTATATTTTTGTGCGATGGTACTAGAAACAGTTGTTTGACGGACGCGTTAGCAACCATAAAGTACTGCATTCCCGGCCCTATCCTTAGCAACGGCCGAAAAAGTCTTTTTCGGCCGCTACAGCGTACGAAAATAGTTATTTATGTATCAAGGCCAAAAAGTTACACGTTTTGGCCTTGATACATAAATAACTATTATTTTATGTGGCAGTTGATCTCAATGCTACAACTCTTATCTAGGCACAAAATAAGTCTTCTTAACCTTCATGTCACTTATAATTTTATAATACATACTTTGTTTAGTTTTAGTTTCTTTTTACTTAAGTGTTTGGCTTATAATAATTCATGTTTAAAATAGCGGATATTATCGTTAATTTGTAAAACTTAAACGATGTAGCTACTTAAGTGCTTATATCCTATTGTTTGATTAATTAATTGTTGAAAAGTTAAACTAAACCTGAAGTAGGTATTTGAATAATAAAAATTTTACCTTTTTTAGTTAATGCTCCTCAAACGAAAGTAAAAAAAATCTACAGATGAAAAGAATTATTTATTTTAATAATTAAAGCAAAGATGTTAAATATTCATGTGATATTGAATTGCACCATTGACCTTAAAAAAAATCACGCACCTATAACAATATTATGGTGTTATGCAAAGCTTGACATGATGTGCAGTAAATTAAACACTGTGTACTAGCTTTGAAAAGGGTTTTTCCCAATTACAACTTTCCAACCTTGTTATCTGTTTAAATCATGTGATAGAGTTTTACTGTGCATTCAACAATATTAAACACCTTACACAGAACATGCGCATATTTGAGAACATAAAACACAAACAAGCGTTTCTAAAATATTGTTTTCAATAATGTTTTTAACATTTTTTAAATTTATCAATGCAATTTAAGGGGCTACATACACCTAAGTAGGTCAAAAAAAAAACGATTTTTCAAAAATTTATTTGATAGTTTTAGCTATATTTTCTGGAATTTTCAATAAATTATTCCAAAAGTTGGCGAAGTTACGCCGCTTTGTGCAAAAGGTATAATAATGTTGTTATGCCGTAAATCTTACCTATAAAACGCTCAAACTCAAACTCAGTTTAGCCCGCTAAAACGGGGGTGCGACTTATCCTTGCGAACTCCAAAATACGCCATATTCAGTGCTATATAAATAAGGGCACGTACATACAGCTGTAGGACATTATAGCAAGACGCATTCGCACTCTTGGCAACAGCGCTGCGTGACCGCGTCCCAACGTTTTTCTTAAAATGGTTGTTCTAAAATCAAAAACGGTAACCATTATATCTCAAAAACGGATTGACCGATATTCATGAGATTTGGGTTAGTGAATCTTCATACAATCATCTAACCTTTATTAAACAATTTTTCTTTTAAACGTCGTAATTCATTTTTTTTTAATTAAAAAAGATCAAATTTGTAGTCAAAAATCCGAAATTTACATTAAGATGTCCACCATTTTGCAAAAAATTGGAAAAATAATAACCGGCTATGTCAAGGACTAGTTTTTTTTTGTTTACTATGACAAAAAAAAATGTATTTCATAGAAAAACCAAAGATGATATGATGGTTACCAAAGAAACCGTTTTCGAAAAACCATCAAACGGAAGTGACTTCCACACGTTTCCTTATGAAAAAAAATTATTGCAATTTTCATTTTATAGAGTAAAGTATTACCTACCTTCAAAATGTTTCCAATGATCTTTAAAGAAAAAAATGTTTTTTACAAAACAAAAATGTTTTACCCCTTTTTTTTTCATCCTAGGTGTACCTATGTAGCCATTAAGTATTCTGGCTAATAAAAATAGACCAAGGAAGTAATGAGTTTATAGACAAGAAATAATGTTTGGTTGCACCAATCTTATACATTGCTTTAAATTAGAATTTAAAGTAGAGAGAATATCTTGCTAAGTCAAACAAATTTAACAGTATTAATAAATACATCCTGCTAAATACATATCTTTAAATATTTAGACCGGGTAGAAGCACGCAAGATCTAATTTTTACGCTAAGACAGTTAAGTGAAAAATCAATGGAACATTCAAAGATGGTGTATTTGTGCTTTATCGATCTTTCTAAAGCCTTCGATAGAGTGCCAAGGGAAAAGATCTGGAAGATATTGAAACAAAGTAGAGTTCGAGAAGGATTATTAAACGCCATCAAGAGTTTATATAAGAGCAGTAGAAATTATGTGCGAACCCACAACAGCAGTTCCCAGGAATTTATAACAACAGTGGGAGTAAGACAAGGAGGCACATTAAGTCCTCTGCTCTTTATAATTCTTATGGATAAAATTATTAAAGAATGTAAGCAAAACACAAAGAAAGCCCACTGGGGTTGGAATAAACTAAAACCAATATCCTTAACAGAATTAGCCTTTGCAGATGATGTGGTGTTATTAGCTAAAAGCGAAAAGGACTTGCAATTTAATCTAGGCGTATGGGCAGATACATTAAGCAGATATAATATGAATATTAATATAACAAAGACAAAGGTTATGGTTATAGCGAAAAATCATGAACCAGCTACAATAATGCTAGACCAAAAAAAGATAGAACAGGTAGCAAGTTTTAAATATTTAGGAACAATAATTGCAGAAAACGGTAAATTGGAGGAAGATCTGAATAACAGAATAGCGGCAGCGACGAAATTTTACTACGCCACAAATAAATGTCTGATAAGTAAGAAGGAAATATCAAAAGAGACGAAGACGCGAGTTTTTAATGCAGTGTACGTACCCATACTCACGTACAGTTCAGAAACTTGGACACTAACTCAAAAACAAAAACAAAGAATACAGGTACAGGAAATGAGATTTTTGAGAAGAATAGAGGGATGTAGACTGATCGATAAAATCAGTAACGAAAAAATCCGAAATAAACTTGGAGTAACAGATATTAAGAAAAAGATGGAGACGAATCAATTACGATGGCTGGGGCATTTACTACGCATGCCAGAAAGTAGATACGCGAAAATAGGATGGAAAATGCAGATAGAGGGGAAAAGAACTAGAGGAAGGCCAAGAATAAAATGGGAAAAAGAAGTGAGGAAGAGACTAGAAGGAAAAGGAGTCAGCTGGAAAGATGTGCCACAATTAGCCAACGATAGGAAGGAGTGGAGAAAGATAATACAGTAACAGAAAAGCAACCTCGACACCGAAAGGTACAAGAGGAAACGATTAAGAAGAAGAAGAAATATTTAGACTGAAATTTTTTTTCTTTTCAAATTATTTCAAAGCATCACAAGAGGGAGGTGTCGAAGTGCTATATACGAGCTGGAAAAAAAAGATTTAATGAACTGGTTATTGCCTGACCTGATTGTATGTTGGGGTGTATCAAACTGCGTTAGGTTTCTCAGGTTTGTGAGATAAAATAAATTACTTATTTTTTCTAATATATCGACACGAGAGATAAATTCTGTTTAGACTCTTCTTTTATCGGAATAAATCCCATTATAAATAGAAATATCGTGTGTATAGAGAGTGTACTGTAATGGGGTTAAAAGGTGTAATCAAAATATAATAGTTATTTATGGAATTTGTCGCCACGATATTTTTATTAATCCCGTTAAGCTATTTGATGTAAATACGAGACGATATTTTTATATAACGGAGCTTGCCATGAAACAAAAGACTGTGATGCTAGTTTTTTGAACAGTAAGTTATAAAGTTGGGGGTATTTTTGCGACGTTGTTTCAATTATTGTTTTGTTTATAGGAAATTATCAAAATTTTTTAAGTCAAGATATAAACTTTCAACATTGAAGGGAATTTTAATCAAAAGAGGGCAATGATTCTAGAATCTTCGTCAAGAACGGAATGAAGGGAATGAACCAATATATTTTTAAGGAAAATTTTGGAAAAGAAAATGGAACCAGGATGATTCAAATGATTGGATTCAAAAACGAAGACTGTTTTGCAAAAAGAATTGGTTTTAAGAAATAGACAATAAAAATATTTACAATTGCTGACGATGTAAGTACTGCTTAACCAGTGCCTTCAATTTTTCCACCATAATTTAGTCATCAATTTTGAGTCTGTATATTAAATCCCCAGATACTTGCACCTATTTAAGATTGTTACAGAAGATGGATTTCTAAGAAGTACTTGGTTGCTTTTGCTTTAAAGTGTGACAAAATTGTTTTTCGAAGTTTATTACTTGGTTGCTTAGTGAGGAATTACCATCAATCAAAAAACCATGTTTACTCAAAAGAGCTTATCTTCATCAAAAACGGAGAAGACCCAAGTTTACAGAAAGTATTTATGACAACTGTTTTCTTGGATGTCAAATGAATTTTGCCGATTGGATATGTAAAGATTATGTCTTTAATAAAGGTACCTAGTATTTTAGGAAGACAATTCAATATTTTAAAAGCGCACTGAAATAAAAATAATTAGGTACATTCTTAATGGCAAAAGAGTGTTTCGCTGCCCGACAGTTGCCTAGTGACTGCATAAGATGAATAAAGCTTAACAAATTTTAAACAATTGTGACTTTAATAACTGTGTTTTTTAATGTGGCAAACAATTTTTGATAAAAAGATGTGTTGCCTCCAATGAAGTAGAAATATGTATTTTGCAGGCTCACTTAAGTACTTTTTGTGTATAATTGTGTATAATAAAGTTCAATTTGTTGTGATTTTAAAGTGTTTTAAAAAATGCAGGGTAAGATCATAAAAGCAAAAAATAAGATTTTCGATTTCACCTATTATCCTTTCTACTTTTAGATATAAACATCGCAATAATTTGACATGCTCCATCAACTGGTGGTATCCGTTTTTATTTATAGCAAAGAGAGGAACATCAACTTTTTATTTTCTAATAGATAGCATTCTTTGTCTCTCTCCAGTGATGCAGCACGTAAAAGCAAAAGTGAGAAAATTACTTACCTCAACAAAAAAAAAATTGACGAAATGACAATTTTCATGATCTATTTTTAAAACAAAAATGTGTCGATATCAACTAGCAGAAGGCTTTACCTACAAAAAACAACAATACCGCTCATCGCCAACCCCTTAAATAATTTTTTTGTTGACAAAGGTAAATTCAATATATTTGTTCAGAACAAGTTAGATATCATTAAAAAGCGAAACACAAATGATATCTATTTATGTAAAAAGCTTGCATGACGTCTATGAGACAATCAACAGTTGATTGCTGTACATCATAATTAAGTGCGCTATTAATGAAACTTATATCGCCACTTTATTCAGCATATGAAACTACTCGTATTTAAAAAGATTAAGGTTTTATTTTTATATTCTAAACTAGAAAAACATACAACAAAATAAAAAGTCTAAAATTCGTTTTCTGCTTCTATATAATTAACTAAACCTCTTGTAAACGATTTGAATAAAGATTGGGCTGTGGGCACTACTGTATTTAACTTTTCGTTAATTCATTATAATATGGTGCACCCTGTATAGTTGTGTGTTGTTGCAGTGTTACAATATACAGTGTCCTTCAACAGTGCATCGGGTTTTCCTAGCGCCCGTAGGAGATAGAAAAAAACTTTAATACATAAAATTATTGGTTTGAAAAGATGTACGTCTTAAAATTATTTTCAGCTATACAGCGTGTCACATTTTTGCGCTATAACAAAAACAAAGATTTTTTTTAATGGAGCACCCTGTATATTTTTAGGTCTTCGAATGTCATTTTTTAACCTCTACAACTACATTAATGTCTGTTCACTTTTTGATTTTGTGTCAGTGTCGCCACTTATAATTGTTTTCCGAAAAATCTTACATAAGCAAGCTTAACACACACAAAATCAAAAAGTGAACAGACATTAACGTAGAGGTTAAAAATGACATCGGAAGACCTAAAAAGATACAGGGTGTTCCATAAAAAAAAACTTTGTTTTTAATATAGCGCAAAAAATAATTTTAAGACGTACATCTTTTCAAACCAATAATTTTATGTATTAAAGTTTTTTCTATCTTCTAAGGGCGGGGCGCTAGGACTAGGAAAACCCGACGAACTGTTGCAGGACCCTGTACATACATATTATATTCATGTGTACACTGTACAGCGATCACCTGACGGTTAAAAATTACTCCTGCAATCTTGACTGGAGTAGTTTACCTACGCATACTTTCACTATTAGTTATTGATGCCAACAAAATCGGTGGCAGCAAACCTTCCGTGTTTTATATTCTATAGCCATCATCTTAATTGACGTAATCTTATTTACTTCAACACCGTCTCGGATTCCACTTAATGTCAGAATGAATGATATTGCCCAACTGTGATTATCAAAGCCTCTGTCTTTGATTTAATCAGATGCAGCAACTTTAGTAACTATGTTTGGGATAATTTACTTGCTACCATTTGCAAGAGTAAAATTTTATTCAAATACAGACAAATTAGTCTCCCAAAAAAATAATAGGTCATCAATTTAAGTAACATCACCAATCAATATGATAATACAAGTGTTTAAATGTTAAAAGTAGATTTGCTGCAGATGATCTGTGATTTGTTATTAAGTATACAAGGTGTTAAAGACTATTAGCTAATCGCTGTGACAAGTAATTAAATTGCTAGAGTTGTTTCTTCAATCTCCATAAAATGCAAATTAAGTTTTTTTTTAAAGTTTTGCACAATGAGATGAGTATGCAAAAAGTTCTTCTTGTCTTGCCCTCATTTCAACATTATTGGTCTTTCAATCAGTAAAAAAAATAAGCAACTGCTTTACCGCTTTTAAACTAGAAGAATTGTTTTTAGCCTTAAGTTGATTTTGTTCAAAAAAAATAAAAGTTCAACAAATTCCGAAAGATTTATCGCCACTTTTAAAAACACTTAAACATGTTGGCAAAAATCAAATTGATTCTAAAATTATCTATATTTTTCATTTTAAACAGCAAAATGACTTTGAAAAAACTTTCATCACTCAAACAGGTGGGTTCAAAGGTTGGGCTTAACTCGACTTATTCATAAATCAAAAACGCATTAATTTTGTATAAAATGAACCAAAAACCTGATGCCATTTAGAATAAATTTAAAATATGTGCACAGAATTTAAATTTCTTTCAAAAACTTTCTTGGTTGTTTTTGTTAAAATTTTGTTGGACGTTTCACGTTTGTCACTCAAAGATGCAAGTTCAAATTAAACACAATTGTTGTTAACCAAAGACTGTGACTAATTTTTCACAAAAAAGGCTTATTGTAAATTAATTATATATTTATCGTCCTGTTACTAGATAAATAACACAGTATCAGACTTGTTCCACGACTAACATTTTAATAATTACTGATCATATTAAGAAGTTTCTATGCAAAAATAATCCGTATTAGCCAATAGTATTATTGTTAACTTAAAACCATTTTATAGGAAGAATAAAAATAATGTGTAAACTAAAGTTAATTTTAAATTATTTAAAACTTGAAATAAATAAACCCACTGAAACGAACTATTAATAAAATGTTTTTTAGACATTTACACCTGTGCAGGACGTGCAGCTAACAAAATGACTCACTAATGTTTAAAAAAATTGTAAGATAAAAACTGTGGTTAATTAAAGTCACTCAACAAAATGATGAATTTACACATAGCAATGACGAATGAAAAGTTTACAAAATAAAAACGTTATTAAACACTTCATAAATCTAAAGAAGATAATTCAAGGACAAAAATATGACAACGCAGAGAGTTAAAGTTAAAAAAATCGGCAAACTACAAATAATTACATAATGTGCTCGAATTCAAAGAATCGCTTTAGGAATAGTTGTCACGATAAAGCAGTATTCTTTAAAATAAAGAACGTCAAATACGTAGACAAGACCTCGTAAAACATTTATAATACCATTAGGAAAAAACGAAAGAGAAGTCTAAGATTATGCAAATTCTTTGTGCTGTACAGTAGACGACAAAAGATAATCCATTTACAACTAGAGCATGAAAATGAGTATTTTTCATTATGTATAGTCACTTAGTTAGTTAATAATGTGACAAGAAATTTTAAGTAATTCAGTTTGAGAAAAAAGTAATGGAAAAATTATTAACGGCTAAATATGTTCGGTCGCTAGCTTTCCACACTAAAATCAAAGTTTTGCTATCTCTTGACAAAAAATAAAATTCGTATGATGTTGTGAACATTATTATAAACATTAAAAAAACAATATTCTGCATCGAAGTTTTTGTACATTTTTTTATATTAAAATGGCAAACCATGTCTCAAGTAAATTATTCACAATAAGCTTAACTATTTATTTACACGATTGTTATTGGCAATGATTCTAGTGTCCTATATGCGAAGATATGGCGTTAGTAATAATGTAAGGTTATGTATGGATGCATGTAACGTCACAGGCATAAAATCACAGAACATACACAATATACAACTGTTCTAGTGTTCTCTGTGTTCTAGTAGGTTTTAATTAATAACCTAAAACATTGTCTACAATGATGTTCATCTAAAACTACGAGAGCGCATTATTATGTAATCTAGCTAGCCATGCGACATTTTGAAACCTGAAGATATAAGTTTTATCAGAATGGATTGGATCTAAAGATATCTCTACAATTGTTCCTAATCAAAAATGAGTGATATTAAAGTCGAGCATCAAAGTTTAATAAAATTTCTCACAAAAGAGGGTAATAGGCCAAAAGTTATTCATCAAAGAATGTCCTACGAAACTACGTGTATGGAAAGGGCTCTATACAGATTATCAAAAATCAGGCAAGAACTAAAGAAATGGTTAAAAAAAATTAACATTTGGTGTTGTCAGATCGGCGGATGAAGTTATCTATCCTTGCCAGGGACCCTCTTTCTCAAAATTCAGGCCACACACGATCATTTGAGTGAACAATCTCTTCATCACTGCCATATAAAAATGGCCGTTGACAGTCTTGTGTTCTGGTACAAATTCGTGGTGAATGATACCTTTGGCATCAAAAAATGCAATCAGCATTATCTTCACTCGCGATTTCTGTATCCTCACTTTCTGAGCTTTCGGTTGCTTTGGGCCCAACCATGCTGCACTTTTAACGTTTTGTTAATAGATCGTACATGAAACACCAACTATCGTCAACCGTTACAATTCTTTTTAAAATATTTTTATCATACTCAAACCATTGCGCCAAATTTAACAGATAATGCTGCTTGTCGATGTTTTTTTTATCCGACGTGAACAAATGGGGAACACAACGAGTGCAAACTTTTTTTAACTACAAATCTTGGGTACCGTCTCTGTTAATAATACCTGCCATATCTTTCAACGTCGGAACACTTAAAGTGCGATCTTTTGCCAAATGAGTTTAAATAATGTTCATTGAATCTTCAGTCCTGAAGGTGATCGGACGCCCTGCCCTTTCATCATCCTTTAATGATTGTCTTCCTTCTTTGAATCTTTTACGCCATGCAAACACTATTGTTTTTGATCATCTCCATAACCTTTCTTCAACATTTCAAACGTTTCCGTTGCCGATTTTTGAACCGTTACACAAAATTTAATCGCTGCTCACTGTTTCATTTTGCGTTCTCAACGTATCGCAAAAACTAACTTTCTGAATTTATCACTCAAATATGATGAAACTTGCACATCCTTCTGTGTAACCTCCTATTTTTCTCTGTAAATAGCATTACTAGAATTAGTGTTAAAGTACCAGTCCGGTAACTTAATTCTCACACTGTGTAGAATATAACATTTCTCTGTATTTATGGAAAAATGTTGTTTTAAATAAATTCTTATGACTCTACATTTTTATTTTTGTAGTTATTTTCCTTATGAAAGTGTATTAAATGTTTGTATTATAGCTACGATTGTTTGGTTTATATCTGTATGTCTAAATGTGTTTCTTCACACGAGTTCTAAGGTTTCGTTTGGTTTGGCTTATATAATTCAGACCAGAAGTACAATAAATTTTGTAAATTCCATTACTTTCATAAGGAATTTATGCTTAATCGTGTTTATAAACCTACGAAGAGTTTTATTTCTTGAATAATATGTTTAAAGTAATGTTTTTTGTTTTATCTGTTGTACATACTATTTTACTTGGTAGTATTTATCAGAGAAGAAAGTAAAGCTGTAGTTTTGTTTTTTAAGGAAATTATCGTAACATAATCGATTGACTATAACAATAAGTGTGTAAAATATCTTTATTGTTTGCGATGGTGTATTATTTGAGTCTGCGTTTAAGTACCTGTTGATATGTATTATTGATCCATTAATTTAATGTCCCAAAGTACCGTTTTTATATTGTAAACAAACTATTAGAGAAGGCTATTAATTGTTCTTTTTAAGTTAATTGAAAATTTTGTTTATACCTACCTGAATGTTATTTAAATAATCTAGCAATAGATTTATAGCGAAACCCGTTTAACACGAAATCATGGACACCGAAATATTTTCTCGTGTTAAGAATTTTTGTGTTAAGAGAGGTATACAAAAGAAATACGAATGTTTTTTGTGTATAAAGTTAATATGTGCATTTTCAAATATGTTCTACATCTGCTTTAAGCAACTCCAATTTAACTTTAGGGGGAATAGCTTAGATTTTTCCTGCATTGCACTGCTAGGGGTGATAAATTAACAAATTTTTCCTTTTTTTTGCTTTTTGTATTCGAGCAATTGTTTTCGAACAATTTCCACCAAACCAAAGAACACACCCTTAAAGTTTGGAGGATTATTCCTGACACATCCTGTTTTAAATGTTTCAACTAATTTATAAATATACATTTCAATATTTTTCAAAACTGTGCTTATTTAACCGGCAGTTAACAACCAGAATTATTTGTAATACAATATCATTTCAAACTCTCTCGTAAGAACGATTGCAATGTTTGGTTAATCGAAATAATGAAGCAACAAAGAGCAATTCTATTGTAAAAAAAACTGTATTGTATATCATTCCTTTCCAAACTAATTGTAAAAAGATTATATAAACACGACTGCGACTAACTTAACAAAATTATTTTATATACAATTCTCAAGGTTAATATAAGGCCTTGAACTTTCTCTCAGAAGGTGAGGTGTGGTTGTTTATTTATTAGGTTGATCCATGCTCTTAATATATTTTCATGATATAATTAACAACAAAACTAAATACAAGAAAGATTAGCAGGTTACGTAAATCTGTGTGGGAAACTCCTGATTATATTTGAATTACTTATTTGTTAATGCGACACAAAAACTTTTACATGTGTGCTGATGTTTACTTTATTTACTGTTGAAGTAAGCCATTTATTAAATAATTGATTGAATTACGTTGGATTATTGTTGATTGTATAGTAGTTGATTCGTTTTTATCTCTATTATTAGACTAAAACAATCACTTTCAATTATTTTATTTATCAATAAATGACGCAAATGGTATAGATGTTACATTTGATGTTATTTATTCTGTGGAAATACACAACGGCTTCACTAATGTAGTAATTTTTTATTACACTGCGTAAAAATGGGCGCGCATACAATTATTGAAGAATGTATTTAATTAAAAAACTTATACAAACTTGAACGAAACAAAGAAGTTACTTATTTTTTGAAGTTTAATCTGTTGTTGCTAACAACAAATTTAATTATTTACATATACAACAGCTGCCGAAATAAATAAATATGTATTATATAACAAAAACTGCGACGAATTCATTGATATGTCAGTATTAAGGTAGGTCCTGCAGGATTCAATTTAACTAACTTACACTTTAAAAGTGAAATTAAAATGTACTAGTTCCCACGTGTTAGTATTTTTTTTTTTTAATTGATTTTTACCGCTAATCGTTAAATTTGATCATTATTCAAAAACAGTTAACGGTAACGCGTTCAAAAAAAGTTATTACGGATAGTTATTTTATTTTTAGAACGGCTTCTCTTAACTGTGCTTAAAGATGTGTTACTTAAGCTTAAGGCACCGCAAATTCGGTGAGACTTAAAAATTGTAATCAAAGCTTTAACTTTGTGTCTCAACATTAACAGAACATTAAAAAACACCTGATAATATTCAATTAAATTCAGTCTTTACTAAATGTTATTTAATTTACTGTACAGACTGGTCCAAATTCGATAGGATTACATGGGTATCTCGCTTAGTATTCAAGATAGAGAAACGGTTAAATTATCAAAACTGTGCAGCTTTTTTGAGATAAACTCGGAACCGTTTTTAAAAAAATTCATTTCCGGTTTTGAGTTATTAGAAAAAAGGTGTTTTTTTGTCCTATAAATAATGTGTCATGTCAAAAACAGTTATAAAGAGTATTTTAAGATATTTCTATGTAACATCGTTAAACCTCAAAAAAAAAATGTACGCTTGCCGTTAAAAAGTTATGACACAAACTTACCTTTTTTTAAATGAAAGCTGTAGTTGGTTATGGCCTATTAATATAATATAAGGGTTGTTGTAGTTATTTCAATAATACACAAGTTACGAAGGTTTTTAATTTTTTTTTAAGAAAAACGGCAGGTTGTGAAAACAACAAAAAACAAGGTGTAAAATCTTTTAAAACTCATTTGGTACAAGTTATAAGGGTTTTTTTAATTTGTTGTAGAGATAAACATTAAAAATATTTAAACGTAAGATAACAATATAGTCGGAATCAGCAGTTACTTAGTATATTGTTGTTTATCGTTTAAATATTTATAATGTTTATAACAACAACAAATTATAAAAACGTTGCTTGTACCACAGGAGCTTTACAAGGTTTTACACCTTCCTTTTTTGCTTTCACAGCCTACTATGTTTTTTTTTTTTTTAACCAAAACTAAAAAACCATCGCAACTTGCGTATTATTAAAAATAACTGCATCAACCCTTATATCTCTCTGAAATGTAGGAATGAAGAATTTGGGAGTATTGTTTTCGGAGGAGCGCTATTAGTTTATAGTTTAAAGTTAAACCATTATGCCACACTTTTTCGAAAGCCTGCGCTTCATCTAGAAATATGGTAGAACAAACTTCTTTTTTTCTTCTAAGGCTTTTTCTGTGACATAATAATAATAATGTAATTTATTTAGCAAATTGCTTATTATGTTTACATTTTATAACATGTATACAAAAATATATAAAAATTAAAAGTTTTCCTTAATATAACTACTGAGCTGACGTCTAAACCTTACAATATTAGTTTCATTTTTAAGTTCACTTGTTAGATCGTTATAAAATTTTAGTCCTTTATGAAATAGAGAATTTTGAGGGTTTTTCGTGTTTTTCGTGTTCTGAATGGCAATTTAAAGTCTTTACAGTTTCTAGTCGGATAGTATCAGAGTTTTGGGTTATATATTTTAACAAAGAATTTGAAAGCAGGTTATTTATAATCTTGAAAATGAAAATAATCGTATTAAAAATTATCCGTTGTTTAATACTTAGCCACTGTAAACACGAATGTCATATACTTTAAACAACGGGTATAAAAACAACAAATTTTTAACAACTTTGTGATGCTTTGTCCACAATAAAGCCTACGTCTACCCTAAATGAACATAATTTTTCTATTACTAACGATTTTGTTACGAAGAAGTTAAATCGAATGCCCAATGCTACTTTGAATGCGTCAGGTTTTTTGAATGTTTCAAAGTTGTACAATAAATGCAGTAAATTCTGTTTTGCAGTCACTTTTTTTCTACATTTATCCCTTGTTTTAAAATAATAAATAAAATATATGAATTCAGTATTAAAGAATGGTATTTCATTGTCATATAAGCTTTAAAACTAAATTTAAGCGGAAAAATATTATTTAATATTATACAAGAACTCTCGAGTATTCTCGAGAAACGAAAACTATCGAGAAATATTAAACACTGCAAGTAAATAAAGTCCCTAAAAAAGTTGGAGAAAACACTTTAAATAAAATTAGGAATAAAACCTCCAAATAAATGTTATTAAACAACCTTTCAGAAAGCACTTCCAAGATGTTTTTTTTTTTTAACACTAGGTGTTTGAACACTAAAACTGGTCTAGAAGTAAGACCAACCATTAGTTTGTATCTGTTAAATCTTAAATCTAAGTTACTTAGCTAAAATCAGTCCAGCGACGTATTTTAGTTGTCTTTGTTATTCTTAGGGAAATAAAGACACTAACACTTGCACAATGCTCTGCTTTTACACAGATCACTTAGAAAGTTCGAACGGTTTGGTTCTCTTCAGTCTACGACATAAGTTTTGGTTGTCTAGCAGCTGGAGAACTTCTGGATTTTCGTGTAGGTGAAGCCTGGCTTCATGCTTCTTTGCAAATCTTTTGATTTCTTCTTCAACGGTTAAGATACCCAGGTCTCGATGAAGGTCGGCGTTTCTGACAAACCAGGGAGCGTTGGGCATTTCATGTAACACCTTGTTTTGGACAGTTTGTATCTTACGTATATTTGTAATTTTTGCACCCCCCCATAGTTGTATTCCATACAACCATGTAGGTCTAATAATTTGTTTGTAAATCAAAATTTTGTTGTATAATGACAGTTTGGAATATTTACCAATAAGCCATCTGTATTGTGCGGTTTTAATTTTAAACTCCTTTTCTTTTTTCTTAATATGTTCTTTCCACCTTAATTTAGCATCAAGAGTCATACCAAGATACTTTGCAGTGTTTGCGTGTGAGACAATGGTTTCATTGATTGTTATTGCTGGAGAGTTTCTCAATCTTTTATTTGTAAAGTTGATATGGACTGATTTCGTTTCATTTAGTTTAATTTTCCACTTATTGGTCCATTCGTGTATGGCATCACTAGCTGTTTGTAGTTTTTTGGTGGAAATTATATCTGTTTTACCTGTTGCCAGCAATGCTGTATCGTCCGCGAAAGTAGCCAATTTCACTTGATTCAGTTTTGGTATATCACTGGTGTAGAGTAGATACAGGACAGGTCCAAGGACACTCCCCTGTGGCACTCCTGCTTGTATTTCTTTCAATTCCGAATAGGCTTTCAGAAAGCACTTCCAAGATGGTAAGGATACATATAAAGACATGATGCCTAAAACAATGTCATGACGACAGTAGGAGAGACAGAAGAGAAGACAAAAACTGAAAAGATGAGGTATAATTAACTGCCTGCCAGACATAAATTGATAGTACAAAGCAGCAGTAAGGAAAAAGAGCTTGCAAGCAAATACATATTACTACGCATAAGAGCTCAACACTAGAGAGCTATGAGCTTTTTTTTTTAAATATTCCGTTATACCTAAAAACAAAGGAAAGTTTTTATTAGTAAATTGTACACCGGTTAGCTCCACCCCAGATTGTGGTAATGTAAAATAACCGATTACTGCTGGAACTTCATAACAAAATTACGCTGATAGCCGGTCCTGTATTATAAAACATTGATTAAGCCTCTTAGCTACCCTTGATCTATATTTATTATGTTTGTATAGCCCCCACGCCGCCCTGTTTTTATTAAGTTTGATATCGTAGTCATTTTTCACACATTTTCGTTCCGAGCTTCTATTTATACACCGCCTTCCCACTCGCCCTCTCATGATCATTAATTTTCACATATTCAAATTTCGTCTCGGTGAAAATGTCAACAAAAGCACAAAGAGTTATTAACTTAATCCAATTTTTTGCACAAGACCATATAATAAATAATGTAACATGAACCATATTAAATATGTTTCACCTGCTTATATTTTTAACTTATATTCACCTGCGTTAAGCAATTAATATTTTAATTTTGACACCAACAAATTTATTGCTTTGTAGACTTCCGGGAAAAAGTTGAATTGTTATTAAACAAAAATATTCTATTATGTTTAATGTTTTGTAATATTTCAAGGAATGCAATTTTTATTGCTTTCGAACTTTAAAAAGGAGTTTCATGTTTTTGTGATGTTAGTCATTGAAACAAAATTATACAATATCGCGAAAAAGTATTTTCAAATAAGGTTACATGCTCAAAAGGGCATAATAAATTTTCAACTAAAATAAACCCAAGCTTTCATGAAATTTGTTTAACTGATTTTTATTCCGAATATTGCCAAACGCAAACAACTTAATTTAAAGTTCAAACAGCTCTACTGGCTTTTTGGTCAAAATTCACAACTGACCGAAGAAAACAAGCTTCTGGTGTATAAAACTATACTTAAGCCCATCTGGACGTGTGGAATTCAGCTTTGGGGATCAACAAATTCATCAATTATTGAATTACTTCAAAGGTTTCAGTCAAAAACGCCATGCTCCGTGGTATGTATGGAACAAACTCATTCATAGTGACTTTAATATAAGTACAGTGCGCGAAGAAATTACAAGCTATAGTAAAAAATATCAACACCGTTTGTAAGTGCATCCTACTTTAAGCGCTTTAAATCTGCTAGACAATAGTAATGAAGTGCGTCGGTTTAAAGGTTTAAACGTTTTAAACCGTTGGATTTAAGTTTTAGGCTCGATGCACACGTGCGTTTTTCTGCAGCGCATCGGACACGCGGTGCCGCAGTTGCGTCTCAAAGTACTAGAAAACATATTGCCTGCTGCACACGTACATGCGTCGACGCTGCGTCTAACCTGCGTCTAAGCTGCTTGCAGTTGGTGCCGCAGATCCCCAACGAAACGCGCGTTTCTATAGTATCATACATTGTAGTATATGGCGCAGTGTACACGTGCAGCAGCTTGCCGCAAAAATACCCCAATAGATATATTTAAATTACATACTGGGATGGAAAACGTTTCATTTTAGCAAGAGCTGATGTACATAATAACAATTTAGTTAATAATGATTTCATTTGCGAATTTCCTACAGGTGACACATGAACTTGTTCAATATTTATTTTTTATTTTATACAATTTTATCCGTTAAATATTGAACTTCAAGGTGAAAATAAATATAAATGATTTGTTCCATTAATACAAGTATTTAAAGGTAAATTAACTCTTTGTATATCACACTTAGATAAATTCTATGGCTGTTTTCCCATAATGTTAAAAATATTTCCGACTAAACAATTTTATTACATTCGAAATATTCTCTCAAATCGGCAAAAGATCTTACAAACTCTCCCCTTGCAAGTCTTTGATCGGTGAATGGATGCACCCAATAACGCCTTTATTTTTTGAAACAAAATGTTTGTATACAAGGTATGCGAATGTTACCCGTTTTCTACGATACGCTTCCATTTCAGATGCGAAAAGCACACTGTTGTAGCGCTGGGCTCTTCCCCAAAACAGAAGAGATGCCGGAATGAATCACAATTGCGGTTAGAAAACGCACATGTGCATCAAAGCAACTTCGGCAACGCGCGGCCACCGCGCGTCCAACGCGCTGCAGAAAAACGCACGTGTGCATCGAGCCTTAGAGTTACCTAATTCTAGCAATTTAAGTGACTTAACTAGTAACTAGCTCTTAAATATTAAGGTAGTAATAAGTTAGTTAAGTAAAATATATTAGGTTGCTGTTACTGGACAGTAAATCTTCTCATGTCTAGATTGTCAACAAATTTGCCTTTTGCTTCATAGCAAATATAACTTGGGAAGTTAAAAAAAAACTTGTATTATTTTAGAAACTAAGAAACATCAATGGAGACAACTTGGAAAAATACCTCGTTTTTAAGAATTTTAGAATAAAATTGTAGGTTAGTCTCTACTCTAGACAATATTTTAAGTAAGAGAAAAAAATAGTACCATAGTTGCAAAAATTATTTAACTGTGCACTCTGTATGTAGGTTTGTCTTTTTGTTCCTAGTGGATATTTTCTAGGAACCTAAGTAATTAAAATTAAAGACATTCATAATTTAAAAATAGTAGCGATAATGCAAAGGATAAAAACAAATGTTGACAAGCTTGGTAAGTAAAACAAAATAAACATTAATATTGCAACAGCAAAGTTGTGATAAATAAGCCTTACAAAAAAATTTACCAACTTCGTTAACCTAATACGCTTCTTTAAGTTATTAAGTCTGTAGTTCTTTGAGGATAACATAACTATATAAAAGCTCTTTGATGAAGAGCAACTGTCTTCTTTTCTGACTCGATGAAAATTATTTTGTTTGTTTTCTTTTGATATTGTCGCAACTTAATAGCTGTCTAAGTATAAATCATTGTAACTTTATCTCATCTTAAAGTCTCAGACAAACGCGAAAATTTTAATTATCGCGTACTTCCGAGGTACTAAAATTATAAACAGCTTTTTAGGTGGGGGAAGGATTATAACTTCCAACTGAAACTTTGTCTAAATGAATTTATAATTAAATGCCAATGGACGTCATTAAGAGAATGACGTGTTATTATACAAGGTGTTTAGTTTAAAATGAAGTACATGGGTATCTCGGAAACCGTTAGAAATACAAAATCGGTTAACTGGGGAAAAAGTTGCGCAATTACATGCGTATCAATAATTCAGTTTTACATTTTCAATAATTCATCCTGTTTCGTAGTACCACGATGAAAACGAAAAATGTACATTTTCTTAAAACCTCCAAATTACCTTTATTTGAGAAGATTTGTGCGCCAAATTTTCAGGATCAGAGAAGTAAGTAATAAGGATTTTAAAAATGACATAAAGATTCTAGGCCTACTATGTTTCGCGCGGTCATACCTACCTTTTGTTTTTCTTGTGGACGCCATATTGGATTTTTGCATTTTTTTAAATCTCCATAACAAATGCTTTTCAACCATGTAAAGCATTCATATGTTTAAACAAGGGAAAATATAAAAATTTGCAAAATTAAGGTTTTACCACAGTAGGCCTTGGTGTCGTGAATAAACAATTGCTTCCACCTGGCTGAAGTCTTTCCCGATATTTATTGAAATACATTTCTGCAGCCATAATATCATTTCTCCTCCAGAGACTAAAACACTTCAACATTTCATATGTAAGCTTATTTGAAAAACGATCCATTGAAAACTTGAAAATCACTAACTTGTTTACGCTACAGAAAAATATGTAGTATTATATGACAGCTGTTAGAAATAGTCGTTGCAATTGTTAAGTCACGACACCAACTGTGGGGAAACCTTAATTTTGCAAATTTTCTAATTTTCTCATCTGCAGTGTTAAATGTGCGCGGAATAAAACTATAAATACATATTCTAAAGCTCTTCCTTCTAAATTTATTGCTGCAAGAAAATCACATCTTTTTCAAAGTTCAAAAAAAAGATATTTCCAAATATCAAAACTATAAAATAAAATAATTGTTAAAAATAAACAAGTAACACAACAATAATTGTAAAATTAAAAATGATGAAAAAACAACTAAAATAAATAAAAAATAATTAAACGCGCTTCTGAAAATCGAATAGGAATTTGTGACAAATAGGTACAACAATAAGAGACAAAAAACAATGCTGTATAGTGTATACAAATGTATTTCTTCAAGCTTTTCAAATGAAGTAAAATACCATGTGTCATCAATGAATTAAGAAAAAAAAAATCTATTTGACTATGTAAATGGCAAAAATAAAGTTGTTTGTCATAAAACAAAAACAAATCGACCTAGCAAAAATTTGTGATTACCATCCGATTCGACTTTAAAAGTTTATTATATTTTACACATTTAGAATATTTTATAATTCAAAGGAGTTATAGGCGATTTTTAAAAATCGTATTTTCCGGTTTTTCCGAATTTTTCGGAAACCGTTTGAGATATTTCCAATTTCGCTTCGGATTATTATTGAGACCAAATTTAGCAACTTTGTCAAATTTAAACCTATACTCTAGCTATTATAATCAGCGAGATTCCCATGCTAAGACTCGAATTTCAAAAACTCTGTTTATCTAATATGACACCCATTTGAAATTAAAAAAGTTAACTTTGGGATGACAAAAACTAAGCAGGCTGGGTTAATTGTGATAAAGCCAGGTGATTAAGTCTTTTTTCTTAACATTGAAAACCTAATATCAGATTTCTAATAGTGATAATGAGAAAGCTATAAAGAATAGTGGTTTCAGGATACTTCGGGAACAGCACATAAAAACACACTTCTTTGGTAATTTAACCATCTTTCTATCTCCAACGGTTTCCGAGATCCCCATGTTCTTCACGTTGTGTACTAATATCGTTTTAAATAAAGTAGAACAATGCAAGAAACATCTTAACGATAATGTTGTGATTACGTCTACCTAACGAAAACATGTACAAGTGCACGTTTTTATTAAAAAATCTAATATTCAGTTTCATTAGATCATAGTGGTATTGGAGGAGAACCGTATACATAGACATATAGTGCATGTAAGAGCCTTACATCGCACGTCGCACGTTCACCGAGACTTGTATTGCATAATAAGTACGGACACCTGTTCTTTCGTCATACTGCAACCAATATTATTAACTTTCGCCAGTCACCACTGTTTTCCAAATTTTATAAAACAAATGAAGCGAGTCGATTGACGCGTGGTCAGTGAAAGAAATCGGATTGCGGTGTTTCATTTCGTATTTAAAAAAAAAAAAAATAAACAGTTTGACATCAAGACGACCTTGCTCGAAAGCTTAAGGAAACAAAGCCAATAACCTCTAGTACATATCACGGTGCATTCAGCTACTATGAACTAATACCTTTCTGATTTCATTTAGATCTCAAGAATTTCGATTGCAGTTGTGCAAGATGTAATTGTATTCGAGTGATGTGCTAGGTTGTTTGTCATACTATAGCTTTAAAGTAAGATAGTGAGTGGTCATCTATCTCTTTAATATCTTCCGCAAAAAGTTGCTTTCTAATCACCTCTGACCTACTAATAGCCACGTTAGATTCATCGTATAAGTTTATTGCATTATGCTGTATCTTGTGACTAGCCATAATATTTATTATCTTAATTTTCCACTTTCCATTTGATACAACGCGGCATCAATTCAATCAATCAATATTGTACAGGGTGCCTCATTTTCTATGGCAATGCAGCATATCTAGCTTAATACAGGCGAAACAAATACGATGGTTATATGTTGTGCTCTATTTTTAAAACAAATTCAATTGCCTACGTGAAAAATATATTTTTAAAACTTTGATGATCAGGAAAAACTGTACAAGTGACCAAATGGTGTCACAAAATCATCTTATTTTAAGGGATCTTTATAAAACTCTTATCAGGTTGCTTACAAGTTACACCTGATCAAATTGCTTGGCATTACGAATCCATTTCGATCTCGTGATATAATATAAGCGTGATTTTTCAGAAAACGTAATCGTTTGTGATGTTGCACACAAATAGGTTGTTCTTACACTGAAGACCATCCACGTATGTACATAACTTACTAGACCTAGGCACTCCTAACGAAAATGTGTAAAATTCATGTTATATTCAACGCAGTATAAGCATTGTAAATCCTGGTTCTCTTTAGCTTTCTTTACTCTGGTGTGCCTGTTTTAAGCTCAACGTTTTTAACAACTAAATAAAAATGTTTCAGAATACTCTTAAATTATTTTAGTTGTATTGAGGCTCATTAGACTTTAGATGCGAAGAAAAATTCCATAACGTGCAGGGGCATTTTGTATAAACAATTATTTATTCCTTGTATTGTCATCCATCAATATCACAAATATTAAATAATAATTAAATGCACTTGGGGCCCCTGGGAAATTAAAGGTCTGGAGGTAGTACGATTCCGACAATCTCCCCAAGGCCGATTCTGCTTACAACAATTCTGCTATTGCAATAAACTTTAAAATGAAGTTCATTATTAGACAGGGACACCGCTCCAAATGTAACACTTAAATATATTTTAATAGTGGTGTTTACCACATATTACAACCTTGGTATATTTATCGTATCATACACAGAATGGCAAATTATTGTGGTCACATATAAAGAATTCCAACAAAGTAATCAATTTTTATAATTACTTATAGGGAAACTGATAGTTTAATATCAGCAAATTTCTACTTTTACGTATTACTATTTTTATAAAAATAATCGCATATAGTTAGTAGTATTTTTGTTTATATGTAGACAGGGCCGGTTTTACCATAAGGGGGCTCTAGACAATTGCCTTGGGGCGACAAGATACGGGAGCGCCACCTTATTCATTGAAAAAAAAAATGAATTTGAAAAAATTTTAACAGATGCGGGAAACATAGCAAAGGTCTAAGTGTAATGCCTAGTTTTGAATAAGGAAGATATTAAAAAAATAAACAGCTTGTGTATGAAGCCAGTGGCGTACGCAGGGGAGGGGATTGGGGGGATAAATCCCCCCCGAAAATTTGAAAACGACTGAAATTATAATTACTGCATATCCAAGCAAATAAAATACATTTAAAATATATAATATGTTTGCATATTTTACTGATAAATGTAATTTTTGGGTACGTTTAACCTTTAAAATTAAAAAAAAATGCCTATAGCACTGTTAACTGGGAGGCTACCGCCCCCTGGGTCCCCGCACCTTTTCCTTACAACTCACTTTTTATGTCTTGGCCCCTAGGTCATTTTCTAATTTTACCATTACCATGCCCCGTTTGAAATAGGTCAGTATTATTTTTGCAAATTAAAACAATATCCCCCCCGAAATATTTTTCTGCGTACGCCACTGTATGAAGCAGATGATGAAATCATAACGGGTTTTAAACAAAAACTAAAGAAGACTTTTTTTTAAATATTGATAACGCAATTTCATGTGTTCATCAAAAATTTAAACATATATCAGCAAATTTTCTAATATTTGGTTTCTTTTTATTTTAAAAAATACTTCATCACAACTTCTTAAAAATTGTTTGAGATTGTAAAATTATTTAAAACATGATATTTTAAGAGCCATTGACAGAACATGTTTATTATTATTATGTTATTTATCTCAAAAATTGATGAAATCCTCATGTATCATATTAAATAACGTCTTATTGATTTTAAAGTGTATTGACATTCATGTTTCTGTTATTAGTAGATATAATGCAAGAAGTATAATGTGCTTAAGTTGTATTGGTATGTTGACTTGTCTTATATCATGTCTAAAAAACTGATCTCTCAAAGACTAATAAAATTATTATTATTATTATTATGTAGTGAATTACAAATAATAGCAAGGCGAATTCCAAAATAGTTATTTATGTATCAAGGCCAAAAAGTACGTTTTGGCCGAGGTGCATATTACATTTTTTGTGCTATCGAATTAAAAACAATTTAAATTTTTAGTAATTTTCCAAATTATAGGTTAGAAACTACGTGACATTCTGTCACTGACAGATGACGGCGTGTGTACTGCATTACCGGCCCTCTCCTTAGCAACGGCCGTAAAAGTTACTTTTTCGGCCGTTGCTAAGGGTAACGGCCTGAAAAATAACTTTTACGGCCGTTGCTAAGGATAGGGTCGGTAATGCAGTACTTTATGGTTGCTAACGCGTCCGTCAAACAGCTGTTTCTAGTACGATCGCACAAAAATACTTTTTCAATAAATGTTCTGTTAGATAGATGTAAAAATTATTTAGTATAGATTGTTCCAAATGTGTTTATTGTTCTGAGAATTTTTGCGACATTATCAGCATTGGTAGCAAGTTCAGAAAGGAGTTTTTTAAATTAAACTTACAGAAACGTACACTCGCTATACGATGTGTCAGGAACAACTGATTTTTCTAAAAATAATTTACCTAAAGAGCATGAAACTCCATCTACATACAATCGGTATAGATGAATTCTTATTTCACAAATTCGCTTAAGCAAAAACCTGACAAATTAAAGTTTCTATATTTTGTATTTCAGACGTAATCATACAAATATGTATGTACAAATGTATTAGTGTTAATTTAAAAAATATATATTTTTTAAGAATTTATAAAAAACTTCTTTTATAAATATAAATAGATTTTTGGGGATTTACCCCCGTTAAAATTAGTTCCCTTGCTGCTCGACGTTTAGATAAATCCCCAAAAATATATTACACGATAATGTATCGGCGAGCCCAATTTTTTTGCCTAGAGGCGTCAGATAGGTACCTACTCTTGCGCCAGCCCTGTATGTAGGTGTTTTGTTTGGTTTCGAAATTTAACATTTATTTCAGTTCAAGTAACAAAAAGGCTTTTACGCTTTCGCAATCGATTCGTGGTAATTTTGATTGAAAGGCGTACGTCGGGCGTCTAAATTAACTCTGAAGTTTCTTAGCAGTAGCTTAGATTGATAAATATTTATTGCTCACATACAGGTAGGCAGGCAGATGGAAAGTACTAACAAAAACACGTTTTTCAATAACTTAAAATGTTATAGTACTGGAAATAATGACATAAAAAGGTACTATCACAGTTCATTAGATAAACTTTTAAGTCAATTCATTGTTTTCAGGGGAAAAAACGGAGCTTTTCTTAATTTTGCTTTCTATCAAAGTTTTTGTAAAAACTTTTGGAAAAAACTGTGACATACAAAACAATTACACAAAACTATCTGAAAAAATCTGTTAAAGAATTAACAATATAACTAACTGTTCACAAAAAAATAAAAACTTTTTGAGACATAGGTAGTTTGTAAGAAAATTTGTAGAAAAAAAAACGTTAAAATAGTTGTCCAATCAAATTTAATAAAAAAATTTGCAATAAAAAATATATTCCACTAAAGCATTTTAAGCATTTTTTAAGAAATGTTGGACTAAACTTGCAATTATTCAAAAACATATCTTCTTAGACTTTCTTATTAGATGTCTGCCCGTTTAAACTTCAATATATTAAGCCTAGTTATTTGACTACGATCCTAACATTCTATACAACGCTTCCTGGCCCTCTTTGTCCTTAAGGCTTTGTAAGATTTTGCAAAACACGATCGCTGTAGTAATTGACAGTTTTTAACATGTCTAATTGTGTTTTATTATTTTTCGAAAAAAAAACATTATTTTGCAAGTATTAAATTAAAAATGGACCTTCTGTCGAAATACTTTTTTGAAAGTGTATTCAAGACGTTTCTATTTTATGCAAAATGCAAAATATTGATTTTTTGTTGAAACATAATAAAAGACAAATAAACAAATTATAAACTGTCAATTACTACAGCGATCCTGTTTTGTTTAGTCAAATACAACGATTTTGTGAAAAATAATACTTTTTTTCCTCGAACATTTTCTTATGTAACACTAAAAAATCTTTATATAGTTAGAAAAAAATCTCTATCAATTAAAGTAAAAACAATGCAGGATTCTATTTTTAAAAAATATGACGATCGCCTGTCAGTTGCACACGGTTGGCCGAAAACAATTGAAGTACGTCAAAATGTAGCTAACAATTAGCCATACACTTTTTATATGAAACCTTTTTTCATGAAACTTGTATTTACGCCGTTACAGTAGCGTTTCCATACTACCATACTTCTGGATTATCAAACGATGAAAGCAACTTCTATCGGCGTGCTAATGTGACCTTGTCCAACAAAGCAAAATCAATCATTTTTAGGGAGTCAAAAAGGGGGCCAATTTCAGAATTTACGCCAGTAACTGATGTGCCACCCTCACGCATCTGTTTCTTACAAAGTTTAATTGATAGCTACTGCTTATATTTAAGTTATTAAAAAAGTAGCATGGAAGCATAAATTTAACCGGTTTTAAGTTTGGGTGTTAACGAAGGATACCAGGGATAGGAAGTCGACAGAAAAATAAACGACTCCCAACTCCGACTCCGACTCATGATTCCGACTTTCGACTCCCGACTCCTTTCATAAATGCACTACCCTGGAGAACATTAAGAAAAACTGGTTAAACCATTATGAGATATTTATTATTTGGTTTCCGTTGTTGAATAGAAAAACAAAATGTCGTTTGCTTTTCCGTTTTTTTTTTTAATCCGGCTAATATCGGTCTTTTGTTTTAGTTTTTGTTTTGTTCTCATCCTAAATTTTAAAAAAAACTGAATCAAAGAGTCAGGAGTTGATAGTTTTTCCAACTCCCGACTCCGATTCCCGACTTCTCGACTCCCCATCCATGAAGGATCCTAAAATGTTTTTCATCAAATAAATCTAATCGTTTATTGACAAATCATTTTATAAATTTTGAATTTTAAATTTTGATATCCTACCACAGTGTTTCCCAAACTTTCGACATCTGTGTACCCCTTCTATAATTTTCGTAGCACTGAGTACCCCTCGTTAAAAAAAATTAAAATAATAAACGAAAAATAAAATTTATTTATAATAAAATACAAATAAAATAAATAAAAGTTATATTTATAAATAACATTTATTATAATCGCGTACCCCCACCAAACTCTTCCCGTACCCCCAGTGGTACGCGTACCACACTTTGGGAAACACTGTCTACCACAATCAAACTTGTAAAGAAATCTTCAAAACTTGTACTTATTGAAATCTCAAAACTTGATTTATTCACGGCCACAATACCTTATTTTTCTTGCATAGAGAACGTAAAAATGTATAATGTTTCAAGAATTCACATATTTTCACGAGTTACAAAAATAATTTCATTTCACACTTACTCAAACAAACCACAAAACTGTTCTTAACTTTGTAAAATTATATATTTAACAGTTCTTATTGACTGTATGCAAAGTATGTAATTAATACAATTACATAATGCGCAAGATATCGACGTACAGAAACTAGGACATGCCATCAACCAAATTTAAAGCAATACCTAGGTATGAATATGTATGTAAGTCGCTCATGCATTGCGTAACAGAATACGAAAGTAACAACCTGTACTTAACCAATTTTTGTGGTTACTGTGTTATTAGCAATTTATTCCAATTATGTACAGCTTGTTTCGTATTAACAGTTGAGCATCTTGGTTTTTTTGGTAGTGTGCAATAGGCTTTATTAGCTAATTAATTATGAAAAGATAGCAAATTTCTAGTACAATCTCATCGGTGAGTGCACGTTGATCAAGTCCGGTACGTTACAGGTGAGAGGTAGTCTCATGGCCACCTAGTGGCCGAGGTGAACCGCCTGCTTCGATAAGTGCTGTGGGTGCGACGCTGTTGACATTTAGCACCGTTGGTATCACCCCCTGCAACAGGTCTGTCAACATTCTACTCTACATGCTTGGTAAATACACTCGATGTATTGTTTTCCACAGATGACAGTTTTATGTGAAATGAAAACTTTAAATTATCCTGGCCAGAAAAATCGACTTCATGATCACTAAAGTTATTATCATTCAAACTTATCAAAGGTCAGCAGCTACTAAGTGTTTAACTGCCCTTCACCTTATCTTGAAACGGGCTAAAAGAAGATAACAAAACCATCAAACATTTTTCTGAAATACATGTTAAACAAAATTATTGACCCAAAATACTGACTCACAGTACTAGCTTAACATAATCTATATAAGCCTAAAATATTTATAATTGTTAAAAATTTACATATTCAACATTTAAAAACATTTCTATCTCTTTAGATTATTCCAGAATGATAATCTAAAATTTATGTTCTATGGTGGTACTAAAACCATTTAGTAAAGTCCTTTATAGTTATAGGGAGTAATATGCTGATTTAATATTAAACAAGCAAAGCCGGTTTTGGCAAAACTTTTGTTGCGTAGTTTTATTCGAATAAGTAAATATTTAAAAACAAAACATAAGAGCTCAAAAAAACACATTTTCTACAAGCTTACGTTATTAAGAAAAATTTGTTTTTTTTTCAAAACAATTTTTTTAAGGTAGGTTTAGAAACCAACAAAAGTAAAAGAAAAGCAGACAATAAAAATTAAATACTGAAGTAAAACCGTAAAAGAAATGAGAAAAAAACAAATTGGAAAAGTAAAAAAATGTGAATTGAAATCTGGAAAAAAATTATGAATTGAGGAAGTAAAAGCAGCATAAGAAAAATAAAAATAGAATGAAATATATTAAGGTAATACGCCACCCAAAACTAATTAAAGATAAAGTAAATAAATCAAAAATCAAATGAAATAAAGAAATTCTCTAGCATAAAAACCTAAAGCTTTAAAGATATCTCAAAACACAGAGACTGAATGATTAAGTGAAAGAAGGTACATATCATGGAAAGATATTTTTAAAAAAACTGATAAAATTAACGTACAAAAGGTAGAGAATAAAGTTTAAAACTGATCTTGCATAGAAACGCCTAGCTAAAATCTCGAAAGCTGATGTTTTTCCCTATTAATAGATGAAATTAATAGACATATGTTGTTGCAAAGTGCAAACAACTAAAATGCAACGAAATCTATTAAATATTGTTTTATTACTCGTAAAACCAAAAAAGTTTGTTGCAAACACAACACTTCATTAAACTAATGGTATTCATTTTAATAAATTTTATAGGGATTACTCGCCCTTTCGAAAAACCAGCATGAACTCTCTTCTAAAGATAATTTTCATTTACAACTCACTTTTATCATGACAGTTATTGTATTTATTACGGTTAAATGCGTATGCTGCTAACCACAACACAGGATAATTCAGGACTAAATTACAAACTGATATGCCGAGTTATATATAAGCTACTAAAACGTTTATTTTAGGTAAAAAGCACATAAAGCAGGAGCCTAAATTTAATTGTCTATAAAGCTTCCTAAAGCGTTTAATTTAATTTATTGACGACAAGCAAAAACTATTACCTACAACCCGGAAATGTTTTCAAATGGTAAATCATGTCCTGATTACTGTTTATTCATTAGCAATAAAAATCATAATGATTACTTACAGATAATAGCGAGGCGAAATCCAAAAAATACTTTTTCAATAAATGTCCTGTTAGAATCAGTGGTTTCCAACCTGTGGGGCGCGCCCCCCTAGGGGGCGCAAGACTATTGTAAGGGGGGCACGCAGCTGTTACCAAACTATCATTTTTGAATACAAACAAACAAACAAAACTTTATTTTTACAAAATATGGTATCTTGTTTTGAAGCCGATTAATGTTATAATTTATCTATAGTGCATGAAATTGCATTTACAACCGATAAAAATGAATTAGTTAACAACTTCGCCTAAGCAAAAGCCCGAAAAATTAATGTTTCTTAATTTTTGTATTTCAGACGTAAAAATATCAGGAGTAGCTAATCATGTACAGATGTATGTACAGATGTATTCATTTTTATTTAAAAAATTATATTTAAAATTTATGACATTATTTTTATAAATATATATGTTTTCGGGAATTTACCCGCGTTAAAATTTGTTTATTTGCTGTTCGACGTTTGGGTAAAATCCCAAAAACATATTAAAAGTATGCGGTTACATTACAACCGTATTCGCACGATACGAGCTTCGCGCGTATGCGTCCGTATTCGCGAAAATCAAACAATGCAAGTACGAGGCACGTTCAGTAAGTAAGTGTACTAGATTTTGTAGGTTTTAAAATATTTATTTAAAAAAAAACGTTTACATGGTCACATCAGAACATATGTGAACTATTTTTCCACGTAGTCGCCATCCCCCTCGATGCACGTCAGTTGAAAATTTTTTACCACCCATGTGCATCTTCAGGGAGGTGAACAGATGATAATCTGAAGGCGCCTGATCAGGACAATGTGCGGGGTGGTTCAAAACCCCATCCGAACGACTCCAAAAGTTGCTTTGTTGCGTGGCCGTGTGGGGTCTGGCATTGTCGTGCAGAACGCAGACTCCCTTCTGCAGCAGTCCCCTCCTTTTGTCTGAATTGCCCTTATCAATTTTTTTAAGGTCTCACAATATCTAGAAGCATTGATGGTTTCACCCTGAGGTAAACATTCGATCAAAATGATCCCTTTGTGGTCCCAAAACACGGATGCCATGATTTTTTTTGGCCGAAATCGTGGTTTTGAATTTTTTGGCTGAAGGTGATGAGGTGTGACGCCATTAGGAGGATTGTCTCTAGGTTTCAGGGGTATAGTGGGCAACCCAAGTTTCGTCCCCTGTAACAATAAAGTGCAGAAAATCATCACCTTCAAGTTCATATCGCTCCAAAAACTCTTTGGAGTCTGCCACTCGATTCAATTTATGCTGCTCTGTCAGCTGTTTTGGGACCCACCTTGCACACCGTTTATGAAATCCGAGTGTGATTGTTTCGTGCAGCAGAGATCTGGAGATTTGTGGAAAGATCACCGAAAGTTCATCCAAAGTCAACCTGCGGTCGCCACGAACAGCTTCCTCAATTTTTTCAACAAGCGAATCAGTCAAAATCGACGGTCTTCCACTCCTATGCTCGTCGTGCACGACCGTTTTTAAAATCACAACACCATTTAAACACACTCGTACGGTACGATTCATAACTCCTTCGCCATAAACCGATTTGATCTCTGTCGGGTTCTAAAAAAAACAAAATTAAATGACAAAAAAATCTGAATTTTTAGTCGTAGGGACATAATTAAGGAATTATCCACGGGCATCACCAAACCTCTGCGCGCCACTTCTTCAAACTTTAGTAGGTATCTCATTTTGTGCTGTATTTTTTAAAATCAGTTTTTAATTTTGGTCTCATATCAAAGGCAAAAACTTTAATTTTTACTAAGTGCAGACGTAAAAAAGTTCTTCCTTATAAATACAGAGAATTTTCGAAACGATGCCGTCAAGTCCATCTAGCCGCGCCACTGGTTCAGAAATTTATTTTTATGTGTTATTTAGTCATGAGTCCTTCTACTGTTAGTGTAGGAGTGTTGAGTTGTGTTGTGTTGACTTTTTTCCATGTTTTTCTGTCTTGTGCTAGCCTTTTCATATCCATTTGATGTTTCTATCCGCTGATGCTTTTTTAACTTAGTCGTGCCAGGTTTTTCTCGGTCTACCTCTTTTGTTTTTTCCCTGTGCTTTGCTTCATATGCTTTTCTGATTAACCTTTCTCCTTTCATCCTATAAATGTCACCCAACCATCCCAGCTGCCTTTGCTATATTTTTATTTCAACTAATTTTATTTTTAATTGTTCTCTATATGTTTCGTTTCTGATTCTGTCTTTTTTTGTTTTTCCTTGGATTTTTCTTAAAAATCTCATTTCTGCTGAATTCGCTCGGCTACTATTTTTATTTGTGTGCCCACGTTTCACTTCCGTATAAAAGAGTTACTACCTTTTTACCACTTCCACTTTTGTTCGTTTTGGGACTTCTCTGTTTCTAAAAAATGTTCATCTTAAACTGTTAAATATATTCTCCCTACATTTCCTGTCCTTTCGCTTATTTCCTTGTCCATTCTTTCATTTTTCACTATGATCACTACTAAATATTTAAAGCTTTCTACCTGTTCTAACCTAAGCCCATTTAAAGTGATGCTATGCCCTTTGTTCTCTGTTGTAACGATCATAGTTTTAGTTTTTTCGGTATTTATTTTCATATTAATTTTTTCCAATTCCAGGTTTGGAGTTTCTAAATTATGTTGCAGATTTTTGTTTGTTTCCGCGACCATGTCGTCTGCGAACATTAGCTCCGTTATGTAAATGTTTTCCATTTTCCGGTTGCCTAGGTGAAACGGTCTCATTTTTTGTTTTACTTCTTTAGTTACCCTATGTATAACTACTGAGAATAATAATGGACTGAGCACGCATCCCTTGTTTTAAGCCCACTTTTGTTTGAAACTCTTCCGATGCTTCATTTTGTGTTCTTACAAAATTTACCGTTTTTTTCGTATCTACATCGCTTTTAATATGTCGATTGTATCTATTTCTATTCCCTTCTTTCTTGGGCCCCTCCATACGTCTTTTCTTTTGATTTTATCGAATGCTTTTTCCAAGTCTATAAAACATAAATGTATTTCCTTGTTTTTTGTTAAGCTCTTTTCTATTGTTTGTCTTAACATAAAGACTGGGTCTTGTGTACTCCTTCCTCTTCTGAAACCGTATTAGGATTCTTCTAGTGTGCTTTCTATTTTTTTCTTTTAGTCTGCGTTCCATTACTCTTGCCAGTATTTTCCCTGGTATACTCATTAATGTTATTCCTTTATAGTTAGAACACTCCGTTTTGTCCACTTTCTTATACCGGGTGTTAACCACCAGCCGTGAACATAGGGAATTAACATTGGTTTTAACTGTTTTTCGAATTCCTGCCCCCCAATTGAACTTATATTAAAATTAATGGCAACAATAAAAAGATAAAATTATTACGCATTATTTAAGACCATTAATAAGCTTAAATGTTTAATATTTAGTTTATAATTAATATTTTAAAATTGGATTATTCTACAAATATAAGTAGCCATGACTGTCAATCTGACATTAGTTTTCATTAATTTTTTTATTATCTGTCAATTTTTAAATCAGCGAGTTATTTCTTTACCGATTTTGATTAAAATGAAAAAAAAACTATAATAGAGGAAGAGTTTTAATAGTTAAAGAAATAACTCGCTGATTTAAAAATTGACACATAATAAAAAAAATTAATGAAAACTAATGTCAGATTGACAGTCATGGCTACTTATATTTGTAAAATTAATCCAATTTTCAAATATTAATTATAAACTAAATATTAAACATTAGCTTATTAATGGTCTTAAATGATGCGTAATAATTTTATCTTTCTATTGTTGCCATTAATTTTAATATAAGTTCAATTGGGGGGCAGGAATCCGAAAAACAGTTAAAACCAATGTTAATTCCCTATGTTCACAGCTGGTGGTTAACACCCGGTATAATGCTAAGATTATTCCAATGTTCCAATTATTGGTACTTTCTGATTTTATTACTTCGTTTAATAGGGCCCTTAGTGCTTCTTTCCCTAATTCTTTCATGTATTTAATCATTTCTGCCCCCTTATTCCGTAACTTTTAAACACCAGCGTAAACACCACGCGTTAGTGGTGACTTCCCAATTCGGGTAGTTGATATTCCGTTTCTTCTGAGGACCAAGGATGAACCCTAACCGTAAATGCTAGACGTAATTCGCGTGAAACCGGCTCGACAGCCGCGTTTAAGGCTAAAACCCTGTCATTTCGACTTGTTTACTCAATACTCAATAACATTTAATGATTGGGGGTGAAATGTTATATTTAAGTAAATTTTTGGAGTGTTGTATTTGTGTTGAATTAAAAAAGAAACTATTTTTAACAATAATTAAGTGTGTTGGATATAAGTAAATTTAGGAACGAAGCGACGAAATAGCGCTTTGGTAAGTAAAGTAAATCTTTTATTTTACAAATTGATATTAATTTTGTTACATTTTTAAATCCGTAATATTATATTGTGTTCATTCAACAAGTAAATAAATACCTCATGTAAACTAGTAATGTATATTATTCGCATGACAGTATATTGGTATTTTTACATTCTTTTAGAATGATGGCCCATCTAACATATATTTTATGGTGGAACGAAGAAAAGAATAAACGCAACATTAAGAAATATGCAAACGTAACTTGCAAGATGCACAAAATTATATCAAAATTAAGTTTTGTCATATCTTTGTGTATTATTCGCCAATTTTAATTTCACAGTCCAGCTTAATGTATAAATAACATGGTATATTTGTTTGTAACGTACATAGTGCAATAAATAAATGAAATCAACTAAACAAAATAGAATTACTTTACCACATCACTGGCCGAATTTAAAAAATACCCACCCAAAGTGCTGACGACCATTGAAACAAAATTAATTCAGTAAACAAACTATAAAATAAGAAACTTAACAAAATCGTTGTGTAATATAAAAATAGGAACAAAACGCATCAAAACTTAAAAAAAAAACTACCATAAATTCTTTAATGTAAGACAGAGTGTACAAAGTTACATGGCGGTAATTTTTAAACAAATACGCGTTAAGCATATTTCAGTTGTGAACGTGCGCAGTAGGATTTTCTGTACTAACTTTCCTAAAATAGTAGATACCCAACTTTAACTTGGGTAAACCCGCCGTGAGTTACCACCGGTGGGTTAGAGCATCGCTTTTCGTAGAAGTGGGTCATATTAACAAGGAACTTGCATTTCCGTTAAATCCAAAGTTACAGAATACAGCTGCTGGTGTAATACCGTCTTTACCTGCGGCTTTTCCGATCTTTAATTTTGCTATTGCAGAAATATATACCTTACGAAAGTTGATGGAACATTAAAATATACTATTTAAAACGTGAAATAGGTCTTATCTGGGTTTTTATCTGGAATTTTAAATATGTTGGCGTTCTAGGAAAACTCGAGTGTGCGTTTATAGTTTTAAGTATTCTCTTGTTAAAAAGACAATTCCAGAAAACCATATATTCGTATCTACATAAACCTTTTTTTAAATATAACAATTGAGATAATTCGTTTTATACTTGTTATTGTTGCTAGCTATTAAACACTATACCAAGAAGCGATTACATAACAAAATATCAGCTGCAATTAAGTTTATAATTGTTTTTTTTTTTTTTTTAGTTAACGAAGTAAATAGTATTTTTATTTGCAACATGCATATCTATCGCATAATAAAACCTTGTTGATCGGTCTGGATATTAAAAATGCATCAACTGAACCGTGACTTTATCCCAGATGTATTGTTTTCAACAAGTTTACCTGTTTATCAGTGCAAATTAATGTACGATTTTCGTTTTCGCTTTTTACGCATGATCTTATTGTTGATATAACCTTGGCCCTTCTAGTTTCGTCGTCCTTGGCCTCTTCTTTATTTTTGACGTTAATCGAGTGGATAAAAACCTGTTCATAAACAGCGAACGATTTGTTTAAAAAAATTGTTAATACGATCGTAAAGTTTCTTTTGCGTACAATTTAAAACGCATTTAGAATTATTCAAAATAAATATCAGAAAAAAATTGTTTAATAGATCTCAGCTTTCATAATTTAATGCTAATTATTAAATATCGAAAGGATAGCAATTTCACCAAATATTTAGTTTGCAACAATAATTTTTCATTTCTTTTTAAATTTCTGATTTAAGAAGAAAAGCAAAATCGTAAAATTTAAACTGTAACATATCAATGTTAGTTAGCAAATGTTTAAAACTGAATAAAGTATTTAATGTTGCACGTATATAATTAAAATTCCATCATTTAATTGTTTAAAACTAATTGATACTAAATGGATAATCAAATAAATATCCCACTGTTTAAGAGTTATGAAACTGTTTAAAAATTACAATTAAAAAACAACACAAAAAGTTTTTATTTACACAAAGCTTGTTTTTATAAAGATTTTTTAATTTTTGCCTACTTAAACTGTATAATTAATACTGTTATTCATTATGAAACACTGCCCAGGATGGTGCAAAAGCTTTGTTCACGATGCGAACTTTTTTTAATAACCATAATGTTCTCTCTGACGCTACTGACCAGCTTCCTTGTGGTCAAACCAGTATTTGTTAACCTAATGTTGCTTTCAGAAAGTTTTTTTTAGCTGTACGTTACGGCCAATAGTTTTAATGAAAGTTTGACGTCAGATATAAAGACTGAACAGCGCTACATGGATATGTTAATATGTTAAAGCACCTTTAGAGTATTTCAAAAATTTTAAGAGTTGAATGAAGAATTGTTTTGGGAAAAAGCGATATTTAAGTGACTGAAACAATGCAATGTAGGCAGTGGCGTAACTAGAACTCTTGCACCCCTATGGGAAAAATTTTCGGGGCCCCTGATTGACATCACTCCAATAAAAATTTTTAAAAAATTTAAAAATTAAGGATCCCAAAACTTAACTTTTTAAATAATAATGACTTTTGGTAACACAGTGTTAAATATTAAGCAATATAAACACGTACTTAGGGTACCAAGGCGAAGAGGGACACAATAGAATGTTTTTGCCCGAAAATTGTGAAGCGGTTATTTTTTCTTGTAAAGTCAAATGAATAGTGAAAAAGCAATAATTCAAGAAATAAATGATTATTTTGTGCGATCGTACTAGAAACAGCTGTTTGACGGACGCGTTAGCAACCATAAAGTACTGCATTACCGGTCCTATCAGCAAAGGCCGTAAAAGTTACTTTTCAGGCCGTTACCCTTAGCAACGACCTGAAAAGTAACTTTTACGGCCGTTGCTAAGGAGAGGGCCGGTAATGCAGTAGATACGCCGTCATCTGTCAGTGACAGAATGTCACGTAGTTTCTAACCTATAATTTTGAAGATGACTAAAAATTTAAATTGTTTTTAATTCGATCGCACAAAAAATGTAATATGCACCTCGGCCAAAACTTACTTTTTCGGCCTTGCCTGTTTGCTGGCCTCGACTACGTCTCGGCCAGCAAACCAGACGCGGCCGAAAAAGTTACACTTTTTGGCCTTGATACATAAATAACTATTTTTTGACGTTAGTGAAGTGAAAAGTCAGTTTTTTCGATTTCCACGGCACTCTATTTACTTCAATAACAATTAGAAGAAAAAATGTCAAATATCGCGAAAAGCATGAGTTTTGGGCATAGGACATACCTACTCAACAAAAAAATGAAGCTCTCTTAAAGACGATTTCGATGATATAAAAAAATATACGGGTTTGCATTTGAAAAAATTGAGTTACGAGCTTTTGAAAATCATGGAAGTTGCCATCTATTTATGAACACCCTGTATGCGTGATTCAAACTTTTTCATATCGAAAGAATAGAGCAATGTTTTCTGCATGTCCTTACCAAATTACAACTCTGTACTTCAAAAAATAACTTCAGGATTTTTATTTTAAATAAAGACTTTAAAACCTTGAAACCTTAACGTTCCTCGAATATTCTCCATTATTTATATCCTAAAATTTAGTTAAATTATATCTAAAAATTATCATATGTTTAAGAATATTATTAACTAATCCTGTGACCGCAGCTTTAAACGAAGGGTCATAGTTAAAATTGAAATTAATGAAGAATTACCTGTGATCGACCATGGTCCAGGAAAGGTTGACTTTATTATCAATTTTATCAATTGATAATGAATTGGTAAATACAATTTACTTCGACGATGTAATTAATGATTTTGAGGTAAGCAGAGTGAAATGTTTTATATAAAAATCATTAATAAGTTAGTAAATAATATAAAATTCTACCTTAAGATTATTTAATACTTCTTTAAATTTCTTTTGTACAATGAAATAAATTTCATTTATTTATGTTATATATGTTTTTTTAAGTTATATGTATTGGAATTTTATTTAATTTAATATCTAATTGATTATTTATTTTATATACAATATACTTTTCTTATTTTTGTATTTGCAATGGAGCTGTAAATAAAACTATATTTTGTTTTGTTCTCTTTTTTTCTCCTCAATCAGGAATTTCCATATTTTATTTTTCTTTCTGCGCCCAGGGCCCCGCAGTACTACCAGCCGACCCTGCTAAACTCTCAAAAGGGATACAAGATGATTGTAAGTTTGGTAAACACTGGGTTAAAAAATACAATTTAATAAAAATGAAGGTTAGCTAAAGTGTTTTTTGCTCCTTATAATTTGTTTCGGTCCGTACTTCACTTCTTTTCATCCCCTAAAATTGTGAGGCCTGGGACATCTGCCCCTTTTGACCCCCCCCCCTCCTCTGATAGAGCCTGACTGTAGCTGACTATTATGGTTGATACATACATAGCACAAGGGCATAGCTTCGTTTTTTCTGTGGTGTTTTTACAGAGGCTAAAATCACAGTTTCATCTTTCTTTTTTAATGTACAGTAAAAATCTAATTCAGCAGAACGTCAAAGGGCCCTTCCTAGGGCTTCGAGCTCCTAAGCGACGGGGTACCTTGCATTGCAGCCCCTGATTTACACTACTAAATGCAGGGACGGCGAAAGCGAACGGATTCACAACTTTTTTTGATGATCGAAGCAAATTGTGTTGAGATGTTGATATTCAAGATAGCCTGGGCTTTTGCGATATGCTCGGAAGTTGTGGAAAATGTCAGCTCATTTTGCAAAAGACTAATATGAATCTCTTGAGTCTCCCTAATTTGGCTTCATTAGTCTCTTTAAACTTTTTCATATACTCTTAAGGCATGTTCTTGCTTCTTTACTATCTTCTAAAGCTCAGTTTATATAGAAGTAATATTTATATTAATCTATGGTCTATGTAAGTCGGTCAGTAGATATCAGGAAGAACATTATACAGGGTGCCCATTTTTCTAACCTGTTGTATGGGTAACTCCGTTAATATTGGAGATACAGAAACGTTTAAATTAGCAAATTTGTGCAGAATTTAAAGGGAAATCTGATGCCATTTTCAAATTTGACCTACGTAATCAACTTTTTGAAATATTTTGAGAAAACTGAAAAAGGTCGATTTTTTCAAACTTGAATAATTCCGTAACCATATGAGTTAGAATAAAAATAAAAATTGGCTTTTATAAATATTTTTACGTAGATTTTAAATATGTTAACGAAATTTTCATAGCACTCTCGATTTCCGAGTTATAGCACAAACTTGCATTTTTTTAAATGGAGTCATAGTTGGCTGTGGTCTTATTAAAAAGGTTATTTTTTTCTCGTTTCAATGATATAAGGTTTGTTATGCTTTACTCTTGTAGTTTTTCTTTAAATAAGCAAAACTCATTTTACATGTTCACAGCCTACTAATAGATGGGAGTTATCCCGTGTTGATATTTTTTTTTTTTTGATGTGACATTTAAGAGTTTTCTCTTATTGTTAGTGTAGCAGTTATTAGCCAGTTACAAATTTTAAAAACAAAACCTCAGAGTTTGTCAAATATAATTTATTGTTTGTTGTACATATAAATCTCTCTCTCGTGTTGATCAAAATTTTTGATTGAGTTCATTGTATATTTTAAAAACAATGTGTTCTAATGAAAAAAAAAAACACATGCTTTTCTATTACTACGCTTGTAATAGAAATAGTAGAAATTCAAGTAAAATGTATTTGCAAAGATTTATGGAAAGGAGCCAACCAAGAATGAAATTATTTTCTTTATTAAAAACCAATTTAAAAAAATACTGGTATACCAAAAAGCCTGATAATATTTCTTCATTAAAAAACTTGGTTTTTGAAATTTATAATAAACAAAAATTTTGATCAACACGAGAGAGGGACATACGTATAACAAACAATAAATTTTATTTGACAAACCATGAGGTTTTGTTTTTAAAATTTGTAACTGGCTAATAACTGCTACACTAACGATAAGAGACAACTCTTAAATGTCACATCGAAAAAAAAGAACATCAACACGGGATAACTCCCATCTATTAGTAGGCTGTGAACATGTAAAATGATTTTTGCTTATTTAAAGAAAAACTACAAGAGTAAAGCATAACAAACCTTATATCATTGAAACGAGAAAAAAATAACCTTTTTAATAAGACCACAGCCAACTATGACTTCCATTTAAAAAAATGCAAGTTTGTGCTATAAATCGGAAATCGAGAGTGCTATGAAAATTTCGTTAACATATTTAAAATCTACGTAAAAATATCTATAAAAGCCAATTTTTATTTTTGTTCTAACTCATATGGTTACGGAATTATTCAAGTTTGAAAAAATCGACCTTTTTCAGTTTTTTCAAAATATTTCAAAAAGTTGATGACGTAGGTCAAATTTGAAAATGGCATCAGATTTCCCTTTAAATTCTGCACAAACTTGCTAATTTAAACGTTTCTGTATCTCCAATATTAACGGAGTTACCCATACAACAGGTTAGAAAAATGGGCACCCTGTATATGTTCTTAAAGCAAAAACTGTATGCATCATCATTAGATAAAATAAATGATCAACCCTTGTACAATTAAAAAAACAGAATTAATTAGTAGAGCTAGCCTGTATTTTAAAACTAAACTAATTAAATTATTTTAAGCGGATTAACTTGTTAAACGTACACAGTTTGTGTTATCTTAGCTACACATTTTAAAACAATGTGATCCTGATCTACCTGCAAAACTTTTAGGATGCAGTTTAATTAAATAACATTTCTGATAAGCAGAACTATGCTATTTTACTCGAGAAAGTCGTGGTTAAAACAAAACAATTTCTGTGTACTGATTTATATCTTTGTTGTTGGTTTAGTTTCTTTCGTAATTTTGTGATTATGGTATTGTCATTATATAATATAATACACAAACATTATGAATTGTTGTAGGTTAGTTCAATGTCATGTTTTATGTATTGTTAAACGATTAAACGATTATTGTTAGTGCTACAAAAAGATAAAAACACTTTTAATACAGTTTTGGGTATTCGAATTACAGAATAATTGCACAAACACGAGATTAAAATTATGAATCAGCATTTGAAAAATTTCAATTTGGGGCAAAACACCTTTAACTGAACTTATATTTTGCTTAACTACATAGAATGTCACAACACAATGCAGTAGGGGAGGGAGGGGTAATGGCGCCCACCTAAGTGAAAAAATTCATATATTCTAAACCGTAACAACAATTACCCTGTAATTTGAGGTTGTTGTCGCCAAAACAATACTTAGTGTTCGGGTTAAGTCAAACTTGATTGAACCTTAAAGAACAAAAAGTTATTAATAAGTTAAAAACATGTAAGTGAGCAGAATTACCCGCCTGCTAGTGGGTAATGGCGCTCACCTATTTTATGTGTAAACATTTTTGGATATTGATATTTCAGGATGCTTTACCAGTTGTTCTTTTAGTTGTACGAGGCATTGTGCACAATTACTATAAGAAAAAAGAAAATGTAAATTAAATTATATAAAAATATCAATGAGGGTAATGCCGCTCACCAAGCGGTATTACCGTAGCTAATTGAGCGCCATTACCCCCTGTTGCACAATTGTCTAAATTCGGTATTTTACTAAACTAGCCTTGAATTTAAAAAAAAAACTTTATATGGTCACTCCTGCTAAAAATGACACAAGTTTCATAGGAGACCAAAGCACAAACTCAAATTAGACTAATTGAGCTACTTACAGTTTTTTTTTGTAGGCGATTTCTTATATGAAAATGTAAAAAATGACACACACTCAATTAACTTACGTTTTATGGTGAAATCAGTTTTTTTACTTACGGCATTGTGCTTATTAGAACGAAAGCTAGGTGGCTGCTAAGTTTAACTTTTAAATATTTGAAAACTGGCGCAAAACGACGGTGAGCGTAATTACCCACTGAGCGTCATTGCCCCGCTCTCCCCTACTTCATATGACTCTTACCTAAGATTCAAATAGAAGCAGAATTTATTAAATCATGTTCCGCAAATTCTTTTCTACTGATAAATGTTAGTGCAAAACATTGTAGGACATAAATATATATAAAGGTCAAACTGATTTTTTCTGCTCTAGATTTAAACCAACTTAACTTTAACAATTCAATATTAAATAAACGGTAAAGAATTAAATAATGTGAAAGTGCAGATTTTGTTTTTTACGGTGGTCTACTGGCTTTTTATTCTCAGCAAATTTAGCTTGGCCATATATCTCGAAATTTTGTAGACTGGTGTGGGAACAAAATAGAAAAAGTAAAAACAAAACAGTTTTTATTTATTTCCATTCAAAATAACCTTTCTTCCGCTTCGACACAACGATTGAAGCGGTCGTAGCTTTTTTTGAAACATTTTTGTTATTGCTCTTTTGAAATCGCTTCCAAAATTTCGGTCGCAGACCCTTTTATGTTCAAGATCGTATCAAAACGGTTTCCTTTCAACTTTGATTTTTTTTACGCAGAGTGCCAAATCAGGCAAAAACAGCGAGAAAACTAAACAATAAAAGAAGTTTCTAAATCAATCAAGCAAAACAAAAAATTAAAATTGCAAAATTCAACCCACTAAAAAGTTCCCTGTGAAGGTGGGAGATGATTAAAAAGATTACCATGGGTAACCTTTTAATAAGTACAAAACATCTACCAAATATCATTCTCCTGCATATATCCAAATTTGAGAAATAAAATAAAAACCTTATTTTACCGCTCCCCTTTAGTTGTATTTTTCTTATCATTGAAGCACTTTTAGCTTCGCTTGCGACATAATTTATAAATATGTATGCAAAATAACAAATTTTAACGCTACTTACTTTTATCTAAATGGTTTCATTTCTACATTTGTCAAAGTAACATCCGGAGTCCCTCAGGGCAGTCTCTTAGCACCATTGCTATTTAATATTTACGTCAATGACATACAGCATTGCTTTTTAAATTGTGAATACCTACAATACGCTGATGATTTAAAAATATTTAGAACAATAACAAATACTACCGATTGTCTACTGCTACAAGAGGATCTCCACAGATTAGAAAAATACTGTCAAATAAACAAACTTGCCTTGAATGTTGTAAGCAGGGACTGAGAACGGAACGAAAACGAAAACGTTAAACGAAATTAACCGAAATTTTTTTAAGAACGAAAACGAAACCGAAAACGAAATTATTATTTTTCGTTCAAGAACGAAGACGAAATAAATATTTTCCAAAACCGGTTTTAACCGGTTTAAACCGGTTTTGTCGCTATTTCAATTTTATTTGCTAAACACAAACGCGAATTTACCTTCTGTGCTGGGCTGCTGGGGACACTCCACGAGGCAGTAAAAAATCTCACTTGAAATAAGCGAGCTTCACTTTTCTCCATATATTTACGTGAATATGAATTAACAACTTTATTGTTTGTACTTGCAATTTCGTGTAACACAATTAATGGTACAGATATTCTCTATTTCTAATTTGTTTTTTAGATCATCAATATTAAATATACACTTGATTGGATATATATTATCAATGTGTATGTTTTATTTGCGTTTAGACATAATAATAGTAAAATTTATTCTTACTTCGAAAAGGACTAATGTAAAAGAAGATTTATTGAAAGATGTGTTGCTAGTAAGATTTAACGGAATGTGAAAATGTATATTGTATGGTATGCAGGGCCGATGAGAGAGGGGGGGGCAGGGGGGTCTCCGAGCCCCGGGCCCGGGAGTAATTTAAGGGCCCGGAAGTCCACAGGGGCTCGAATATCATACCATAATTTTTTTTTAGTAACTAAATTTTCAAATAATGTACTTTACTTGGGGCCCATGAAAAAATTGTCCCCGGGCCCGACGGCGTCTCTCGACGCCCCTGATGGTATGTACAAACTATAAAGATCGTGTGTCTAATTTAAGCTAATCACGTTGTGTTTTTGCAGCTTACGGGTGTTAAACTTAATAAAATGGTTAAATGTTAAAGTGTTTAACGATTTGGTAAATTTAATATGGCGATGGTTCGCCAGTCTAAAATATGCTGTCCGTGAGCATCAAACCCCATCGTTATCGTTTATATTTTAGTTGAGACGCAAATATTGTTATCGTACCCTTATAGAGGGTTGTGGTGACTAGAAAAAAAAATGATTTTTTGACGACAAAAAAAATATTGTAAAACCGGTTTTAACCGTTATTGTTTCGGTTCACGAAAACGAAAAAAGAATTTTTTCGGTTAGAACGAAAAGAACGAAAACGATATATTTCGTTTTCGTTCCGAACAGAAACGAACGGAATTTTTTTCGTTTTTAGTCCCTGGTTGTAAGTGCTATAAAATTAATTTTACACGAAACAAAAATATAATCCTATATAACTATTCTTTGAATAATGCAACTCTGATGAACATCACATTGGTAAAAGACTTAGGAATTTTATTAGACTGTAAACTCGTTTTTGCGGAACATATCGAATACATTAAGAATAAATCTCTTAAAATGCTTGGCTTCATCATACGCTCCTCAAAACATTTCAATAATGTTAATGCTATTAGAACACTTTATTATTCCTATGTTAATAGTATTTTAAATTTTGCTTCTATCATATGGAACACACAATATGACACCTACGATAGTAAAATCGAGGGAATCCAAAAGAAATTCATATCATTTTTGCAAAAAAAATACAAACTTCCAGAGAAATCATATGAACAACATTGTAAAGACCTAAACATGCTCTCCTTAAAATCTCGTAGAACACTTAGTGATATAATATTTCTTTACAAAATTATTAACTACAAAATAGATTGTCCTAATATTTTATCATTAATAAATTTTAACGTACCGAGATTAGGCATACGACACCATTCTCTCTTTTATATAACACCTTGTAGCACAAATGCCTTTTTTAACTCGCCAATCAACAGAATTCTTTACTCATATAACCAAACATTCATAAAGAATGATATATTCAGTCTATCATTTCATTCGTTAAAACATTACTCTAAAGGTCTAAAGTAATCTTATTTTAATTTAATCACACTTTACAACCGATGTATTCTATTATTAACGAGAACATAATTAGGGCTTGGCCTGTTTTGTTCTGTCCTTTGTAAATAAATAAATAAATAAATAAATATCTTTATAAAATGGCAAAAGTTACTTAATGCTTTCAACGTAACACTTATTAAGGCAGGTAAGAGAGGGATAAAAATTTATGTCACAAAAGATATACATTTTCATGCAAATTTAGTGCATTTTGACAAAAACTTTTGATTGCAGACACGTGCACTTTATCTGCATCAACCTCAGCAACAAATTAATGATTACTGTTATCAAAAGTAGAAACGATCAATATTAATAAATAAATGCATAAAATTGCTTTCATTTTAATGTGATATATTCCTTAAATTCTATGCATTTAGCAAAAATACATTCAAAAATTCTTCACTTTGTACAAGGTGGCCAAATTTTTTTATATGTATTGGTAGGGTATTTCGATAACGATAGTAAGTGAAAATTAGATCTCTAAAATTATTTTTTTGCAAATATATAAATACATTTGTTTTATCAGATTCGTAAAAGCAGTTTTAATTTTTCCGCTATAGATAAAAATTTAAATTTTACGATTTTGAACATTCACCATAATTCCTTTATTTCCTCAAATTGAGCAAAGTGGTTTAAGATTTTTTATAGGTGTTTAAACGCTTTGCAAACAAACATTAAACACACATTCTAATACAAGCTACTAAATTTAAACAATGGAGGCTACATTATGAATCCTAGTTAACAGAAATCAGTGATAAATATAAAGAAATAAACTATAGGCGACTTAGATTTAAAAAAAGAAAACTAAGAGCAGCTTAAAGATATAACTGGAAAAGAGATAGGATTGTTGCTTAATATATGAAAAATTATAAAGCTTCTGGACAAGGTATACCAAAATACCAACTGAATTTAATAAAAAACGCTCCTAAACATGAGTTTGATGTATCTCAAAAAACCTTTATTTCATGAATACAACTATTTTAGAGCAAGGATAAAAGAGACACTTTAAACCAAATCGAAAAGGGTAGAGCAATAACAAAAAAAACTACACTTCACAGTCTGGACAAATCAAATATCGCTAGAGACAAAAAAATTACTTTTCAAATCCTTCGTTGAGAGCTGTTTAACATATATGGATTAGAAACATGTACCAAATAAAGACACTAGTAGAAGAATAAACGTAGCCGAAACGAATTATTGGCGAATATGCTGCCAGGTTACTTTACAAGATGGTGTTGGAAATAAAGAGATAGGAAGTAAAACTAAGGCCCAAACTACTTTAGCAGACACAATAGAAGTGAAACAATGAAGCTAGTACGATCAGCAGTTTACCATTAAATACATGAAGATATCCCTGATAAAAGGAAGAAAAGAGAGCGTCATAGGCGAGCCAGGCCTAGAGGTATTTTCATCTAAGGCAGGAGGGTTTTGCGCCCCTATATATATAGTTCTTATGTCTAATAAGTATTCAATAAAAATAAACAATTTTGAGAACAAAATAAATTTATTACTTATTAAATAAAAAAATCACAGAACGCAGTAACAGTACCATATGGTATTAGTTTTTTTTTGCAATTAATTAATGTTCATCTTTCATCAATTTGGCGCCCTTTCCTATTGTTCACCTTAGGCAAGTGCCTCGTTTGCTTCACCCTTGTCCCGGCCCTGCGTTCTAGAAGAAAATGGGCAGAAGGAATAAAGCTAGCGAAGCACAAAAGAGGTTTAAAAGAAGAACACGCTCAGGACAGAATAGGGTGGAGATTAGGAAGCCGCTTAAGTCGTTATCATTTAAAAGTAGTATTTGATTAATGGTTTTTGTGACATTCTTATAGTCGTAAAAGTATTATAACCCCATATTCTTTACACTGTAATACTGTAAACGTGTAAACTAACGTAAACCAAAACTAAAGAGAACAAAATATTCAACAATTCTTAAAATACCATTAATATCTTTATACAGGGTGTTAAAAAAACTTCTATGCACAACAGTTATGCATTTTAAAACATTGCAGAAAATAAGTTATACGCAATAATAAAATTTAAAAAACCTGTTTGTAATCAAAAAAGGTTTCAAATTTTTATATTCTGATTTGTCTACAAACTTTAATACATATATTTCAATGATATGAGGTAATATTAGGTGGAAATAATTACAACAATAGAGAAATATTTAGAGATAGAGAAACATAAACATAAACACATGAAGAAGAATGTTTCCACTTTATTTTGTGTTCTACACAAATCACACCACTCCAGTATGATTGTCTCAACAAATATTTAAAATCCTAAAACAAATGATCCAGTTGACCTTTTGTTTCATTGTTTTTTTAAACTGAAATCAAGTATTTAAAGATCTGGATAGAAAAGAACATTTTTTATTGTTTTTTCAATGTCAAGAAACGCAAAGTTAAACTGTTTATACCTATAGTTAAATAAACGTGCTTCCTTTAATAACACAACTAAAAAGACTTACTGAGCTGTTTAACTAATAATTGAAACAATTATCATGTAGTCACTAATTCAATTCGTTAATCATAAACGATTTTTCATATATCTCAATTTCATTTTAATCTATTACAATTAATTATACTAAAGCATGTTTAGAGATAATAACACATGCAAAATAATATATAATATAAAAAATGTTAAAAGTGTAAAACCGATCTTCGAATTAATTAGTTAAAAAAAAAACAATGGATAAGTGCGCATTATGTCAGCTTAAAAGTATGAATTCATTATTTACTGTTGTTTATACATACTACATACTCAATGCTAGGTATGTTTTAAACTCATATTAACAAATGAAAAACAGACAACGAAAAACAATTGATTGCAGGATTGCACATATATTCCGCAAAAAACAAATGAATGTAAAACTTTAACAAACATCGTATCAAACGTGTATACAATGTAAAATCGAATTAAGTGTTTGATTAAACAATTTTCCTTTGAAAAATATAAACTCGTTACAAATGTACATAACAGGTATTTGGGACATATCCTAGAAATATAATGTAACAATAACACATGAATATAAACTTTCGCGAGCGAAGTAAAATAAAATTACATAATAAAATGTATAATTAATATGCAAATGACGATGTAAAGTCAATTAGAGCAGCTGAAATTAAATTGTGCAGATTTTGTGTTATTCAAGCAACATATACAAAATAAAAGATTTAGTATAGTGGCGTCCTCTCTCCAATTTAGTCCAAGACTTTACTTATTATTGTTGCATATAGATGGCAACAATAGCTCCAAATAGTGTAGATACGTACCAAAGCTGTAAAAGCACTGTATTTACTTATTAACTTTCCTGATAGCTACGCTAGTATCTTTTTCTTGCGCCTGTGCACAAACATCATCGCAAGAAACATTGTATAAACGTCATTACTTTGACAGTTGTGTAGGTGTGTAATGTGCGTTTGTGTTGAGAGAAGTGTTATTTAGTTTACACAAAGTACACTGTGATCTCTGTAATCGTGTTTAATAGCATATTAGGTAAGTTGTGGTGTTAGAAATCTACCCATCCGTACATATTTTCATTTATTATTTACTAAACTGGTAGCCACTTAATTTAGACGTTTTTGACCTTGTCCTATACCTTTTGAAATGGTTATTTACGTTAAAAGTTCATTTTCAATGGTATAATTTTAACATTTGTACATCATTCAGAAGGTGTGTACTCCATCTTATTATTTGGTGATAAAATGACTCGTGTAAAGTTCCTCAATAAACGTCAAAAGTTGCATGAAGCAGCAAAAAATCTATACGTATGAGATGAAGAACTTGAGAGTTTGTACATCAATACACGAAAAAACATCGTAATACAATGTAACTAGACAGTTTACCTACAATTAACCAATTCGTGTTTATTCATGAATCAAAAGACATCTTAATTAATGAATAATTCGTTATTAACATTGATTGTAATCGTACACTAACATACACATTGGCGTAGTTATGGGGGGACCAGGGGGAGCTAAGCCCCCCCTGAACTCTCATTAGCCCCCCCTGGCCTACACGGTTTTAAATGTTGAAACTGTCCCAAGTAGCCCTACATAATCGTACTCGACACAAAAACCATTTCGTTTAAAGTTCTATTCCCTAAATTAAACAATTTACGAACATTTATTGTTTGTGTTTTGTAAAACAATATTTTTTTAGGCCCCCCTGGCCTAAAAAACCATAAATTTATGAGTACGCGGATGGATTAAAAAAAGAGGAGCTTTTTTTTAGCTCACAGCCTCAGTCACCTGGGGCTGCAGCCCCCCCTGGACCTCGGGGCTAACTACGCCAATGAACATACACACGAAAATATTTGAAAATATCCAAAATAATATGTATTATTATCATTTTGCAGTATGTTGACTTTGCTGAGCTTTAATTTATCTCATGAAAGTCAAAGTCAAAGGTTATTCAAAGATAACTCTCGGATATTTGTATTAATTATTCTACATTTTAGTATACTTTAATCTGTGGTTTGTCATATCAGTCATTTATTATTTAATTTTAAAAATGTATTGAGAAAGACCAATTATTTATTTAATGATCTTTAAATGTGATGGTGTGTAGTCGTTCAATGATGATAGTGATTTGATGTGGCAACGTCGCCCTTTTTTAAAATCGTCAAAATAACAACTTAATTAATAAATACACTAATAGGGCGGATTTACTCACAGGATTTACTGTATCAATATACTAAATCTGAAATGGTAAACGATAACAGAATCGTATGTTATCGTAATTTAATGCTAATTAATCTTATCTAAAAATTTTGCTCACTGAAAGTCAATAAATGCAGTTGATTTCCATGAAAAAAATACCCAAATTTATTTACCAAAACTTCAAGTTGATTAACTTCTTATTTTAAACCGTAGCATAGAAGTATTTGTTAGTAACTTTCTCGCGGAAGTAAACAATTATGATATCTACGTTCATTGTATTTCAGGTAAAAGTTATTCAACATAAATTATTTTTATCGGTTATTGTTGAGTAATTGAATATATTTCACTTATTTACACTTTCATACACAAACACAACAGCAATTCAATCTAATAGATACTTATTTGTTACTTCAATTTCTAAAAAATACATTAGGCAATTTTTTTTGTTTTTACTTGGCAAACATGTTTGTAAACATGAATATTTTTATGATCACTAAAGACGAAGCGACGTTATCCCGGAAACAAAAAAAAAAACGGCTTTGGACACCGATCGCAGAGGTCTGCGAATCTATCAAGGGTAGTTTTTAGCAGGATCGATCTGTTTTCAAATTTTACATTTATATACATTTTATTGCCAGTAGGGACGTATTACCAGTCGAATCCTTAAAAGCATCGTATAGTATAGTGTACCTACCTACTTATACATATAAACTATTTTTAATGATGTTTTTGGTTGCTTTTTGTAATCTAGGAGTTGACTTTCTACGTCAAAATGATACCAAAATCATTCCAATTTAATAATTTACAACTTCACATAATATTGAATGTAGCTATAAATTTTTAATAATGTAATTGCAAGACGAGCGTATCACGTGATGTTCACATATCAACAACTTTCTTGACCTTTTTCTAAAGTTAAAACAACAATAACCATCTTAAATTCGACAATAATTCATACATATTCCTCTGTCCCTTGATTTATGAGAACTTTAACGAGATCAGGCCAAAGTTAGCTAATAACAATAACACTTAACCGATTATTATGGTCCAAGTAAGTTGAGCAACAAACATCTATCCACATATTTCTAAAAACAAATTATTTGTTAGCAATTAATTGAACGTCGATATTTTTTTCCAAATTTAACAATTGACTATATAGGGTGTACTAGATCAGGGGTGCGCAAACTTTTCATGCCACGCCTCCATTTTTTTCAGCATGTCAACTTGCGCCCCCACAATTTTTTGTGTTGCTTTAAACTTAGCAGGCATCAATAATGTTCGATCAACCGATACGAAATTTACAGAAATACAACATTGTTAACAGAAAAAATACATAAAATGTGAAAAAAACTAAACATTTTCTTTAAAAATTATATCATGGCTGTCATTGCGCCCCCTAGTTTACGCATCCTTGTACTAGATAACATTTTTAGCATGGAGATCTGGCTTATTATAAGAGATACAGGTTTACTTTAATTAGATGAATTATTGTTAAATATAACAGGAGCTGCAAACAATTTATAGAAGTCAAATATTTAGAAGTTACAGCAAACAGTATAAAAATGTTAAATTTTTTTTCTTAGTTTTTTTTTTGTCTAAATCTAAATCATTTGATAAATTTTGTTTATTTTTTTTTGAGGTACTTTTTTATATTGAATGTAATAATTATTTTGGATTTTTTTTTATCTCTTACCTACTATTTTTGAGTATTATATCTAACTTCATTTTTTGTGTAGAAGCTGAGCGAATTGGGATCTCGCTTATGATAAGAGATACAGATTTGCTTAAATAGATAATGCAAGTGATATCTCATAAAAAAGAAAGAAAAAAAATTACATTCAACTATTGCAAAACTAACTTGACAGCACATAAGAATAACTGAAATTGGAAGTAATATCTCAAAAATAAAAAGGGATAAAAAATCTATGTTACATTCTACTTCTACATAAAAAAGTACCTCAAAGAAGTACACATACAGGGTGTAGATTTGGATCACGCAACATAGCAATTTCAATGTAAAATTTCAAAAGTCGTATATTATCTCCCCTAATTATTTTAGAAAAAAGTGCAAACCGGTTTTTTGTAGAGAAAAAAATTATGTATCCACAAATGTAATCAATATTAATTTTTAGTTTTCCAATAACTGAAAATTAAGCAAATTAAAAACCGCGTTTTCACAAAAATCTGTAGTGCCTTGGAATTATGCTATGACAACTGCCCAGCCTAATGTCACTTTTTTCTATCACCTACGGGCAGGGCACTATGAATCCCTACACACTGTCGCAGGACCCTGTATAGTGTATAATAAAAATAATGTATGAAACATGTTATTAACATGTTGCTCAGCTAGTTGAGTAGGTGACAATCGCGACGCAAACCCAGTTCGAATCCCCTTGCCGGCAATGGCTTTTTTCCAAAGCAAATAATCGGTTACTAGAGTGACTGATAAATTTTCTAAAAAATTTTGGGTATTTTGGTTTTAAGATCCAGTTGTATTCAATAACAACATTATTTGACAGTTTTTTGATATTTTAAATAACTTTTTCTGTTTAAATTGTTATTGCGTCATTAACATTTCATGTCCATCACATTAAAATTTTATCTTAACAAATATTTTTAATTTTGGTGAATTTTGAAGTAATTATAGCAATTAAAATATGAGAAAAAAGAAAAAACAGCCATTGTCGGCAACGGGGATTCGAACTCGGTCTGCATCGCGACTGTCACGTACTGTACCGCAGCAATAATTTAATAACATGTTTTATACATTATTTTTATTATATATAGGGATACATGCTGAAAGAAAATTTTCAAACTGGGTTCCGGTACCCGTAAGCAACTTTTAAAATTGCGGAAATTTATTATGTTGTGTTATTTGTTTGTGCAAATTTGTCTAAAAAGTCACTATCGGGGGTACTTTCCTTGTAAGCACCTAAAAACTCTTCTTTGGTAATTTAACCAACCCATCGTCACTTAGTGTACTTGGCACTTTCATTTGACAATGTGTAAGTAGGTAGGTACCTAATTTTAATGACCGCTGGCATTATTTGGTGCTTTTTTTTTTAAATTTGGACTGCAGATATTTTTTCGGCTTTTTATATGCATTTTAATTCAAATTGAGACATACCTACTACCGTTAACGAACATTTTATTCTGTCAATAAATATCTATGACCGAGTACAAACTCAAGAAGAACATGGATATCTTAAAAACCTTAAAGCTACAAAGTGGTTAACCCCAACATTAAAGCATTTAATGAGATATAAGTTAATTCGAAACTATTTTAATTTTTGTTTCTGTACACTGAAATCTTCTTAAGCAATGTAAAGATACTGGTAACATCTTTTTCAAATATTTGGCCGAAATTCTATTTAAAACGAGAACCTAAGTCAAGTTGTGCGAATTTAAATTTAATTATGTTTTAATTAAGGTATGCAATCAATTTAAAAAACTAGCCGATATCTTGCACATTTTTTGTTGTTCTGTTGCATTTCAGTGTTGCGAGTCACATTATTATTGTTCAATGAAGCAAATTTTTAATAAATTATCGAATGCGTCATTAAAGTTCAACGATTATGATCTGTAGTGGCTGAATATTGCGCACTACATATGCCAGTACCCAGTTTTAAAATTAAAAATGTTTTATCTACATAGTTCACATGGAATATGCAGATGCATGCAGATTTGATCTGTGTCAAGCGCTAATTGTATTATCGAGCACTTGGGCAAATATTTGCATTAAACTTTGTTGAATTTAACAGGTAGGATTGTGAATGTGTGTTATGTAATTTCAAACTGTTGTACAGTATGAAGTGTGATAGATTTATTTAAAATAGGCACATACCTACTGAAAGGAGTATGGGTGCTCAACAGTTTGAAAAAAAAAAATGTTTAGGGTCAATAATATCAAAGTTTGCAAAAATCGTCAGCTGTTTTCTTAAGCAGGTTTACAGTAATTTAGTTTAGCAACTTAAATTAAATTGAGTTTGTTTCGTTTAATTACAAACGAATTGTACATATAAATTCTTATTAGGATTTTTAGCGCCAAATTTATTTTTCTAAAATAACTTCCGCCAATGTCTTTAAAACAATTTAGGTATTTGTCAATTGCCAATGTTTTTTTATAAATTTATGGTGATCCTGTTAGTAGGCATGGCGAAAACAGATAAGTCTAGCGAAGATAATACCTTTAAAAAAGTGAATCCTTTTGTAACGTTATTGTACAGGGTGGTCCAAATTCGATGGGATTGCATGGGTATCTCGGTTAATATTTAAAATAGAGAAACGGTTAAATTACCAAAAATGTGCAGTTTTTTGAGACAAACTCAGAACCGTTTTCAAAAATATTCTATCATTTCCGGTTTTCGAGTTATCGAATAAAAAGTGTTTTTTTGTCATATTAATAATGTGTCATATCTCCGTTATTGTTGTAAATATCGAAAATATTTATTAAGATTATTTTTAGATATTTTTATGTTTAATTTAATTATACTAAAAAAAAAAACTACGCTCGCTGTTAAAAAGTTATGGCACAAAATTACCTTTTTTTAAATGGAAGCGATAGTTGGCTATGACATTTAAATTCCTTATTTTTTTCTCATTCCAAATATATAAGAGTCGATGTATTTATTTTTAATAATACGCAAGTTATGAAGGTTTTTTAGGTTTTTTTTTTCTAAGAAAATCATAGTAGGCTATGAAAACAAAAACTAAACAAGGTGTAAAACCTTACAAAAGTCATGTGGTACAAGTTACCAAGGTTTTTTAATATGTTGTGGAGATAAACATTGTAAATATTTGAAAATAAGAAAACAACGATATAGTCGGTATCAGCAGTAATGTAGGATATTGTTGTTTATCTTATGTTCAAAAAATTTCGTATTTATCTCAATAACAAATTAAAAAACCTTGGTAACTTGTACCACATGAGTTTTATAAGGTTTTACACTTTGTTTATTTTTTGTTTTCACAGCCTACTATGATTTTCTTTTAAAAAAAAAACTAAAAAACTATAACTTGCGTATTGTTGAAAATAAATACATCAACCCTTATATATTTGAAATGAGAAAAAAAATGAGGAATTTAAATAGGTCATAGCCAACTATCGTTTCCATTTAAAAAAAGGTAAGTTTGTGTCATAACTTTTTAACGGCGAGTGTAAAATTTTTTTTTTTTAGTATAATTAAATTAAACATAAAAATATCCAAAAATAATCTTAGTAAATATTTTTGATATTTACAACAATAACGGAGATATGACACATTATTAATATGACAAAAAAACACTTTTTATTCGATAACTCGAAAACCGGAAATGATAGAATATTTTTGAAAACGGTTTTGAGTTTGTCTCAAAAAACTGCACATTTTTGGTAATTTAAGCGTTTCTCTATCTTAAATATTAACCGAGATACCCATGCAATCCCATCGAATTTGGACCACCCTGTACATGACTTCGGTAATGTTTTTGAATAATTTTTTTTGTAAAATTTTAACAATTATAGCCATTGATCAAAATAATTTGGCATTCACTGTACAATTTGGTCTTTTTGTGGTTATCTTGAATAACTTTTATATTAAATATGGTGAAATTTCCAAAAAGGTTTTTAGAAACAAATATAAACTCATGCAAATATTTTCTGTTAAAAATTACGTATAATATTATCTATAAAAAATCTCTTTTGTAGAAAAACTAGATCAGTTTCAAGTTTCAACACTTGTCTTATAATTAAGAAAGTTTTTGGCTCAACACTGAACTTTTTAACCAAAGTGTCGTTGTTTATAGATAATAAGGTACATAATTTTTAACCAGCCCAAAAAATGAATAAATAAATAATTCAAGCAATACCAACATTAAAACCTTCTAAAAGAACGTATATTTTTTGATTTGAGTTAATACTAAAAATCTTTTTGGCGATGTAAAACTGTGTCATATCTCTATAAATATGTATAGAAATGGCTTATAATATTTTTAACGTGCGATTTATTTATGTAAGTCTAATTGCGTCATTGAAAGTTTAAGTAGTTGGAACACCAACCTACGTTTTTTTATTAGCAACCGTAGTTGGAATTTTCGTCTTGAAACTTTCTTACGTTTTATCTGGTTTGAATGTTATTTTAAAAAATACATATAACATTCAATGTTCTAAAATTTTATTAATTTAAAAAATATAAAAATTATTTGTTTACATGTAAAAAAATAAATAACTCATTTGTGTGTATTATAACTTTGAAACTAGTATATTTATTACTCCTATTATTTATGCCCTTAAATTTAACGTTTAAAAGCAAACACAACGGGTTTATTATATGTAAAACGATAAAGGAAATATGATGCTTTATCAAAACGACATAAATACTTTTTCGGCAATAACTCAAAAAAAAGATGGGTAAAAGAAAACTTTTAGGTGATTATGATTTGTCTCGGGAAAAAAACGTGATTAACTTAAACAAACCAGAATAAATTTACACTAATAATTTTCTGCTTACAAGAATTTATGGCATTTTAAGTCAAGTGAACAATTTAAACAAATCAGATCAAAATTACACCTAGGCGCCTCTGCACCGTGCACAAATTTTTGAAGTTATTATTATTTTTTTTAATACAGAATTTTGCATTGTTAATTAAATGTAATGTTTAACAACACCAATTTTATCTACTACATTAATAATACAGTGGTTCTTAACCTTTCCGTATTTGCCTTCCTTCAGAAATCCTAAAATATATTCGTGGCCCCCTAGTTTGTAGTAGAATAATAATCATTAAAATTTATTTTTAAACAATGGTTTTATTTACGGAATACAAATTTTTTAAAAATTATTATAGAAATTTTAATATAATGTTTGAAAACTGTATGGTACATTTTATGACTTATAATTTCAAACTGATCGATATGACTAATCTGGCAACTACCTGATTATAATACAACAATTTAAAATTTTATCAGCCGTATACGTTCTGTACGTTTTTTGCGCCCCCTTCCTCCCGGTTAAGAATTGCTGTACCTAATACACATTAAAAAGGCTTAGGCTTAAAGTTTCATTACGTAATTTATTTCATCGTCGATCCGACCTTTTAAACAAGAATAAAGCCTATTTTTATAGTCATTACTTTACCAAACTGTTGGCAATATATACACGTTATTTTTTTTTTTTAATTCTTTGTTCATGCACGGATGACAATACCGGTGTCCTTCACATAATGAGGTTTTCAACCAAACGTCTATTATTCACTATTAAATTACTACTAGCGGAACATTACCTCTTTGTTATTCTATTATAAAACCCAACGAAGTACCATAAATCAAATTTTAGCGATCATGCTTGGATTCGCAACATTCGTAAAATTTTTCAAGTCACGCAAGCCATATTTTATCTATCTTAATAAGATATGAACCAAATTGAAATTTCTTTCAAAGTAAGTTTAAACTAACACAAATCCGTTGAACGTATCTCGTACGCGAAAATAAAGTTATTGCTTTAAAATTCAGACTGCATTATAAGGTTGACGTCATTCCTCTTTTGTGACGTCATAATTTCAGTTTCAGCGGTACCGGAAGTTGACCTACTTCTAGCTGCAGACGCGTCTGAATGCACTGGTTCGTTCACACGAGGAAATGAATGGTGTTTCGATTTGAAAATCATTGTCGACCGGGCATGGCCCTATAAAGACGAGTTATTTTTGTTATTTTTGTGGGCCGATTTGCGTCGACGTTACAAATAGCTTTTGCGTGTAGGATAGAACGTCAGTAAATATTTATATTGCCCTAGTTTATCTGTTTAAAAGTAAAATTATTAGCGGCTCGTTTTGTTCCATTCGTACCAGTGCATTTTAAGTTGTATTGCGTTATTCTTTGGAACATAAACATGGCAGTTTTTTATTCTTATTGCTTCAAACTACTACAGTTATTACTAACATATTTATTAAATCGATATTTATAACTCAAATTACCAATTGCAGCAAAATTTTTCGTAATTTATTACTTTATTTGTAATAATTTTTGCAATCCTCCTTAAATTTTGTTACGTTGTTCGAGTACGTACTACGTACAGGGTGGTCCAAATTCGATGGGATTGCATGGGTATCTCGGTTAATATTTAAGATAGAGAAACGGTCAAATTACCAAAAATGTGCAGTTTTTTGAGACAAACTCAGAACCGTTTTCAAAAATATTCTATCATTTCCGGTTTTTGACTTACTACAAAAAACGTGGTTTTTTGTCATATTAATAATGTGTCATATCTCCGTTATTCTTGTAAATATCGAAAATATTTATGGAGATTAATTTTAGCTATTTTTATGTTAAATTCGATTAAACTAAAAAAAAATTACGCTCGCCGTTAAAAAGTTATGACACAAACGTACCTTTTTTTAAATAGGAGTGATAGTTGGCTATGACCTATTTAAATTCCTTATTTTATTATCACAATTTGTAAATAATTTAGTAATGATTGCTCAAATTTTATGTATAATATAGTGACGTCGATAGGTATAACCCAAATGAACAAAAACTCTTGAATGTCCTCAATGGTTTTTAAAGGATGTAAAGGGTTTTGAGGAAAAAGGTTTGTGTTCTACTGTCTTTATGATAAAAAAATATAACTGCAATTGTTAAGAAAATTAGCATTTAGCTTTAGAACTCCAAATTTAAATCAAAATTAATAGGTAAAATACGTTAGGTTTTGGAAAATTAAGGTACACCAAGAATAAACTGATGAAGCAATCCTGGAAAGAAATCGTTTAAAAAAGAACAAAAATAAGTGGCAGTATTGGCATAGCTTTTTTATCAACTACCCTATCTCTTACTTAAACAATTCCTTCATACAGAAAAAATCAAATATGAATAATCTGAAAAGAAAATCTTAATTTTTTTTATTTCAAATTCTGCTTTTGATAAAAAGATGCTTCAAAACTTAAAAACCAAATGGAAAATGGTTTTAACCATCAACGAATACTCCATAACTTTTTCAAACAGTAAATCTTAGTTTAATTTTTTGTTTACAATCAACCTCGTATGTACATGTTTTGTTTTTTTTTTAAATATAAAACTAGGAATGTTTTTACCGATCGTCGGTTTACTGTTCATCCATCTGCCTATTTGCCCAAAACACAAATTACAGCAGTTTATTGTCTCGTTCTCAATTTAAAATTGAATAAACCGTAAAATTAATTCATTTTTTTGAAAGTTGCAAATGTACAGCAATTACTTTAAATTATGTCGTTAAGTTATAAATAGCTACTGTTTCTATCTAAATATTTAATAACTAACCTACCTGATAAAGTAAACACATCTAACCTGCTATTACATTTACATAACTCTTTTTTCTTTTTTTAAACCAACCGTAGCACTACATTCATCGCAACAAGCAAGAAAATTGAATACCCACCTAAATGGTACACAAAATAATATATGGCATTTATTTACGATTTCTATCAAATCTATCGCTCATAATAAATCATAAGTCTGTTATATATTATCAGTAACCTTAATCTTAGTGTATCCTAAACACCGGAAAATAAAACACGGAAAAGTATTTTAATATAAGTCACGTAAAGTTTGACCAACGATTTCCGTATTTATCGTAACTCATTTTCGTACGATTCGTTTATTATTGCCGCTATTATCGGTTGTGTAGCTTTATATGCTATACTACAATGTTATCAATGAGGTTAATGTTTACTTTCCTCGCCGACACAGTCCTGTAAAAATAGAAATTATTTTATCGATTAATATTTATAACAGTATACGAGAATCAAAGCGAAAGTATTCATTTATTATTCTCTTAAAAATGTATGAATTTTTTTGCTTATTTGAAATCGGTTTTTTTTTTCGCCACTAGGCAATCAACGACTCCAGGGGGCGAATTCTTACACCCGTAATGGTTTTGCCGATCCTGATATTAATTAAATTCAGCAGGATATGGTTATTTACTGTGCAATAATAATGCATATCATACAGGTATTTACGGAATCGTATTGATAATATTCGAGATTTGTTTTGAGTTTTTAAGATCAAAGTGTAACTAATTTTAAAGATAAACATCGATAAAGTTAAACAAAAATAAATTATGAAAACATAAAAAATAATAAACATAGAGCAATATTATACGAAAAGATATTTATTTTTAGGCTGCATCTAGAAATAAATTTGATTTCCTTTTTCACTGATAGATTCATCGCATGAATTTTAGTCGATAATATGCTATTAACTGTTTTGTAATTTTGCCAATAACCGATATATCCCCCATAATGTGATTCAAATCATATTATTTTTTTATGGGATAATCATTACCGTTAAAGTACACAGGGTGTGTAAAAATTGACGGAAGCGCTACACGTGGCGATGTTCTTCGTAAAATTCTAAGTCGAAAATCTTAATACGAAAATGTTGTACCATGCTTGCTGTGTCTGCAAGAGGTCCTCAAAGTTTTGACATTTAGTCTTTTAATAAGCGTTATCATTTAATACTTGCAAATGAAAAATCTGCAATTTGGAATAAAAATAAATTTCGAATAGTATTTTTTCCTAGACATTGTGTTCTTCCTTTCAAAAATTGGTGTTGAAAATATGTAAATCACTGATTTGAATGATAATAATACATATGGCAACATTGTCATTAGCTGTCATCTCTGTTTTTCTCGTAATTATTTCTAGTTTGTGTTTTACGATACCCAAAAGTTTGCAGCTATGTTTACGAACTGAAGGCTTTCAGTTCGAACAAAAATTGTAAATACCTAAGTAAAAATTGCTGATAAAAAAATGTCCAAACGCAAATCAATGTATGCAATGTTGCCAATTTTTTTTTTCGTTAAATGGTTCCTGAGGCCGTAGGAAGCATGGTACAACATTTTTGTATTAAGATTTTCGACTTATAATTTTACGAAGAACATCGCCACGTGTAGCGCTTCCGCCAATTTATACACACCCTGTATAATGTCGATATTACCCAAGTATTTTATGAAATACACCGATGATGCTTGGTAGATAAATTGTAGCATATTTATATTATTTGATACTTTAACTAGTTATTGTATACAATACTCGGTTATTACATAAAATAACTTATTTGTACAAAACAAAGTATGAAATAAATAGTTAACTGGCCGAAGATTATAACTTAAGGAACAACATAGGATTCATTAGACCGTTTAAAGTTGGCTACATACATATACAGGGTGTCCCCGTTATCACCGCGAATATTTTAAGTGGTGATAGAGGACCTTTTTTTAAGAAAAAATGTCAAGTAAAATTTTTTCCTAAAATCAAATGCTAAGTTGATATCAACACTTACTTGATTTTTTTACACTTCTGCATTTATAAGACTCTGTAGCCGAAAATATCAATTTTATCGTAAAATGCCTTGCAGGTTTTTAATAGAGCATGAAATTCTCTACAAAATTAGTTTTATTTATTTTTTGTCTACAGGCAATGGTTTGAGAGTTATAAAGCAGTTTGTACACAAAAATGTAAAAAATTTACAAAATTTTATTGTTTCTTAGACTTTGCAACCGCTGTATCTTTAAAACGAAAGGTTGTACAAAAAAACCGACGGCCCATTCCGGATAGCAAATTTTATGGGCTACAACTTTGGTTTAGTGAATTTTTTTAAAAATCAAACCGATTTACCGGAAAAGCTAAAATAAGGAATAGAGTGCAAAAACAAAATTTCCTACAAATATTGTTTTGTATTTAATAATGCTTTTAAAGAGATTGCGATTACGTACTTGACAATGATGGAGGTCATTTTGAACACTTATTGAAATAATTTTGTGGTTACATGTTAATTTTATTGCGTCCAGATAGATTTGCATTGTTTTGCATTTTATCGTTTTCGAAAAACAAAAACTCCCGGTAATTATGATATTTTGTATTTAAAAATGCCATAGCATCGGCAACATTCATAAAATTATGTATCTCATCAGTTTCAAAGCTTTTTATGAAGTTTGAAATTCTTCAGAAAACCACCCCTTATCTTTTTTTTAAGGAGCTAACGAACAAATTTAACAAAAAATTGTAAAATTGCATATAAATAAGTTATGTAAATTTTTAAAAACGCCGCATCTTTTTAACGAAACGTCGTAGAGCAAAACGGATGGCTATTGCGGATAAGGCATTTAACGGACTACAACTTCGGTAAATATGTTGTTCAATAAAACTAAATGTATCATAGAAATGTTAGTGAAAAGGTGAAAAAAAAACGATAAAATGCAAAACAATGCAAATCCATCTGGACGCAATCAAATTAACATGTAACCACAAAATTACTTCAATAAGTGTTCAAAATGACCTCCATCATTTTCAAGTACGTAATCGCAATCTCTTTAAAAGCATTATTAAATACAAAACAATATTTGTAGGAAATTTTGTTTTTGCACTCTATTCCTTATTTTCAGCTTTACCGGAAAATCGGTTTGATTTTCAAAAAAATTCACTTGACCAAAGTTGTAGCCCATAAAATTTGCTATCCGGAATGGGCCGTCGGTTTTTTTGTACAACCTTTCGTTTTAAAGATACAGCGGTTGCAAAGTCTAAGAAACAATAAAATTTTGTAAATTTTTTACATTTTTTTGTACAAACTGCTTTATAACTCTCAAACCATTGCCTGTAGACAAAATATAAATAGAACTAATTTTGTAGAGAATTTCATGCTCTATTAAAAAGCGTTAAATTGATATTTTCGGCTACAGAGTCTTATAAATGCAGAAGTGTAAAAAAATCAAGTAAGTGTTGATATCAACTTAGCATTTGATTTTAGGAAAAAATTTGACTTGAAATTTTTTCTTAGAAAAAGGTCCTCTATCACCACTTAAAATATTCGCGGTGACAACGGGGACACCCTGTATATGTACTATGTAGTGCTATATTGCTAGGCTCGCTAAAAACCAAACGAGGGTCAAGTTAAAAGTTACTAAAAGCTTATTTTAAATGAAAACAGCTATGATGAGCTTCATTTCCTTAAAAAAAAAAAAAAACTTAACCAACCTTTAACGTGACCCTCTATTACTGGCCAAATGAATGAGCGCCAGGTTAAAGCTTTTTTTTTTAAATAGAAAGAAACGTATTATCTACATTTTTATTATTAATTTTTAAAAAAAGTATAACCAACCTCTATTAACCTAACGCTCTATACTGATGCAAACAGAAATATATTAGGTATTCGTGAACTTGGCATTAGTTTTTTAAGCGAAATATATTTCATGACCCACTTTACACAGATCGCAACCGGTATTCTATGGAAAAACGAGATAAAGTGTACCGTGTCCACTTGCAAGCTGTGGAGGGGTTTTACCAAGTAAATTCTCCATTGACATAATTATTCATTTTGATGTATTTAAAAAGAATATTTGCTTGATGTGACGTTAATAGTTAATTAAATGGACAGACAAATGCTGTCAAAATTGACGATCAATGACAATCACTGCCTTTCAGATTAAAAAATCATCAAATTTTAGATTACTATTTTAAACTAAAAATCGTACCTTTTAGTCTTAACACTAGTATGTAGTTAGTAGTATATACCAGGGCTGTTCGGCCCTCGAATAATATTTTGTGGCCCCCGAACATCTTACAAAAAAGTATTCAACTTAACCCTTCACTAGATTTATGCATAATATTGCGTTTAGCCTATTAGAATTAATACTCAATCGTGGTCCGCTAAAACATAATAGTAGAAAAAATGACCCGCATTGATGTAGAAATTGGACAGCCCTGGTATACAGCGTGGTGCTTTTTTCGATGCTCACCATTGCTATTTTGGAAACGGTAAGAGATACAAGGTCGGTTAAATTAGAGAAAAGTTGCACATTTTTATGGCGATTAAGAATCTGAAAAGAAATCCTGGATATTTGGATTCGTTTTTGATTTATTACAAAAAAACTGAAAAATGTGATTTTAGAAAAATATTATTATCTTCCCCACCATTGACGCTATTTCATTTAAACTTGTTAACTTTGTTAAATTTTTGACCGTCCTGGGTTTGATGACGTCAACAGAAATTTTCTAAGCCTTCTAGATTTCAAGTTGCGATAGTCAACTTTTTTATTTCTTATGGCCGCCATATTGGATTTTTACACCATCAGACAGACAAAAAAATTAGCTTTTCAGATTGGTAACCAACATACCTTTTTTCTTTCAAAAAACTTGTTGAAATTTGAAAATTTGTTAAATAATTCATAAAATCGAGAATGCTCTGAAAAACAATTGAAACTATAATATAAATAAAAGCTACAGAACATTTTATTGGTCTAATGATAACGAAATTAAGATTGTTGGAAACATATTTAGAAGATATGTTAGGCGAATTGCCATTATTAACAATTCAAAATCATCAGTAGTTTCAGCAAGAAGGAGCTGGTCCTCACAACGCCCGCATTGTAAAAGGATATTAATTTAGATGTACGCTTTCAAAATTCATGACTTATTACATTTGGTCCTGTTCATTGGCCTCCGTGATCGCCATGTTTAACGCCTATGGATTACTTTTACATTGATGTTGTTTATGCAACCCTAACGGAAAATATTGAACTTCTTCGCCGTAAAATCAAAAATGCTTTCGACTCTATTTCGAGACAAACTATCCTAAAGGCAGTGGACGAAATGAATTTGAGGACTAACCACTACTGACTACATCATACATAACGGCGCGCACTTTAAACAATTTAACTAATTATTTATCTGGTGTTTTAAATTTATTGTCATTTCGTTATTTTATTAGACCTATAAAATGTTGTGTCACTTTTATTTATATTATAATTTCAATTGTTTTACAGAACATTCGCGATTTTATAGATTATTTTACACAAATTTTAAAATTTCAACAAGTTTTTTGAAAGAAAAAAGGTATGTTGGTTACCAATCTGAAAAGCTAATTTTTTTGTCTGTCCGATGGTGTAAAAATCCAATATGGCGGCCATAAGAAATAAAAAAGTTGACTATCGCAACTTGAAATCTAGAAGGTTTAGAAAATTTCTGTTGACGTCATCAAACCCAGGACGGTCAAAAATTTAACAAAGTTAACAAGTTTAAATGAAATAGCGTCAATGGTAGGGAAGATAATAATATTTTTCTAAAATCACATTTTTCAGTTTTTTTTGTAATAAATCAAACACGAATCAAAATATCCAGGATTTCTTTTCAGATTCTTAATCGCCATAAAAATGTGCAACTTTTCTCTAATTTAACCGACCTTGTATCTCTTACCGTTTCCAAGATAGCAATGGTGAGCATCGAAAAAAGCACCACCCTGTATACCATTAGATGCGCAATAATTTTATATTTTTATTGGTACCGCCTTTCCTGTAAATTTAATTGGCGAGCAGGAATCCACGAAAACGTTCAAAACAATGTTAGACTTCTTGTTCGAGCTTGCAAGTATGGACACCCGGTTGAATAGCAAACTATTTAATATTTTAGCTGTATGTTATTTAGTAGAATAACGTATTATACGCTTTACAGGTAACACATACAATTATACACCATAAAACTTATCAACTTATAGCAAACATATTTAAGATGACGCCCACAAGAAATTAAAAAATTACTATCGCATCTCAAAAGCTAAGCAAGTTGGGTTGGATAATTTCAACGCCATGCGATTAAGACTCTTCTTTGCTAATTCAACCATCCTTGTATCTTCAACGGTTTGCGATTTTCCTATTTTCATCACGTTGAAACGCACACTCGACATATTTATACCTTCACTCGATGAAGAAAAAATAGTTGTGATCTATTTCTACGAGGTTCGGGGTTGACCTATACTGATGGCATTTATGACTTGCTTAATCATAACGAACTTTTATTAAACCTTGCGTATTATTTTGTTAAAGGTATGTACATATTTACCGAGCTCGGTGGCTGGTTGGTCTGCAACCTAGCGAGTAAAGTCGGGAGGCGTGGGTTCGAATCCCGCGGCCGTCTGTCATCGTAGGGGTTTCAGGTGGTTTCCCCTACCTACTATAGGCAAATACTGTGAGAGTACTTCCACCTACTCTCTACCCGACTCACCTAATCCTAGTTCCCTCCTCCTCCACTTCGGTGATTAGCCATAGCAGCAAAAACATGCCGAAGTAAAACAAATCAGATAAAAAAAATAAAAAATGTACATATTTAAGTATTATACGGCGCTGCAATTATCAATGTAATTATATAAAATTTAATGCTAATAAGTTTATTATTAGTTTAAAACTTTAATTTTTTGCATATTTTAAAGGTTGCCCTTTACTTCAGGCACACGGCTAAATTCAAACCGTGCATACTGCATAGGAAAATGTGGGTCAAGTGATCCTGTTGATTAACATTTTTACTTTAACTTTGATCATTGTTGCGTGATATAATTGCTCTACAAAATATATACTGCATAGGGAAATGTATGTCAAGTGATCCTGTTGATTTAATTTTGTACTTTAAATTTGATCTTTGTTGCATGATATAATTGCTCTGCAAAATATATACAGGTTAGGTACTTTTCCTACACATATTTGTCACGCAACACTGTTTCTACTTATGTTGGTTTAATGCAGTTTCATGCGACTATGTATATAACATAAATTTTATAATTAATATTTGCTATAAAGAGATTTTAATCAGCTGTGTCAAAACAATCGACTCGTTGATATGGTAAGCAGTTTTCACTCTATAAAACTTGAAAATGTTAACAGTCAGGTGTTTTTCAAGTGTCGCAATCGACTTCGTATATGTGTAGATCACTTATATGAATAAAGAATACTTAAAAAAAAAAAAAACAAATATTAAGAATTAAAATATTTTATGAAGGTATACGAGTAGGTATGTTTCAATGTAGAAATTGTAATTCGTAAAAAAAAATAATTCAAAATGAAAATGTTTGCACAAACGAAACTTCTTTTGAAATAAAACAACAAACTATTTAGATAATAACATACATTCAGTGCCTACTTATTGAATTATCTAGGAATATAATTTTACAGAAGTAGCAACTGGTTCGAAATAATGACATTTTAAAAATCGTCTACATGTAGTAGTACATCTTTATATAGAAAATTTAAAGAATTCTAATCGCGGTTCTCACCTCTCAGGTTTCAGCCCGGAGACTTCGGTTTTTAGTAGGTACAAATCTCCGGGCTCCGGTTTTATAAAAAAAAAAAAACTCCGGGTGGAATAATTATTTTTTAATGTGTTTTTTTTTGTATTTCTTAAAACTCTAATAAATAATAAATTCTAAGTTAAATAGACTTTTCTTTAATAACTCCCAGTATGTTTTCGCTAAATAAAAAAGTTTGTAGGATATAAGAATAGTAAAATTACTTCTTTATTATTATTATAAAAAGTCAAAAATTTTTAGATAAAGATAGAATTATAACTTTCTTGCTTTTTCTTTTAATTGTTTTAAAATTACCGCTGTCTACCTTCATAGCCTACTTGAAAATATTACGTTGCTCTGATTATTAACATTAAAATCGCGATATCTCGGAAAATATAAATTTTAGGTATAAAACAGGTTTAACGTTTCTGACGGACAAATACATTTTCTTTTAGACCGTGTAAAAATAGTTATTTATGTATCAAGGCCAAAAAGTGTAACTTTTTCGGCCACGTCTGGTTTGCTGGCCGAGACGTAGTCGAGGCCAGCAAACAGGCAAGGCCGAAAAAGTACGTTTTGGCCGAGGTGCATATTACATTTTTTTGTGCGATCGAATTAAAAATAATTAAAATTTTTAGTAATTTTCCAAATTATAGGTTAGAAACTACGTGACATTCTGTCACTGACAGATAACGGCGTATGTACTGCATTACCGGCCCTCTCCTTAGCAACGGCCGTAAAAGTTACTTTTTCGGCCGTTGTTAAGGGTAACGGCCTGAAAAGTAACTTTTACGGCCGTTGCTAAGGATAGGGCCGGTAATGCAGTACTTTATGGTTGCTAACGCGTCCGTCAAACAGCTGTTTCTAGTACGATCGCACAAAAAATATAGTGTGTACTGTGTAGTATTTAAAAAAATATTTGATTCAGTTTTTTCGTTATATCACGCAACCCATGTAATTTTTAAACAAAACAAGATCTTGTTTAAAATACACTCCTAAGCGCCCCTGCACACGAGCGTCAAGTTGACGCGCAATCCATTTCGTGACGCGCGGGTGTTATCGCTGGACCCTGCACACGGCGGCTTCAATTTCTCGCTCGCCGCGGCCCACAGTTCAGTTTGACATGCACCAGCCTATCCTTTGACGCGCGATGTGGCAGATCTCGCGCGTCTAAAAATTATCGCGCGTCAGCGTACCATCGCGCGTCTATTTACCACTCGTGTGCAGTCGCCAATATAGTTTAGCGCCCCTGCACACGAGCGTCAAGTTGACGCGCGATACATTTCGTGACGCGCGGGTGTTATCGCTGGACCCTGCACACGGCGGCGTCAATTTCTTGCTCGCCGCGGCTCATAGTTCAGTTTGACATGCACCAGCCTATCCTTTGACGCGCGATGTGGCAGATCTCGCGCGTCTATAAATTATCGCGCGTCAGTTCGTACCATCGCGCGTCTATTTACCGCTCGTGTGCAGTCGCCAATATAGTTTAATGTAAAGCCAAGACGCGCGAACATTTATCGCGGGATATCGCGCGTCAGCTTGACGCTCGTGTGAAGGGGCGCTTAATGTAAAGCCAAGACGCGCGAACATTTATCGCGGGCTATATTGACGCTCGTGTGCAGGGGCGCTAAATAGCTAACTTTTGTCCCATTTAACCAACCTTGTATTTTCGTTATTTACGGAGATAGCGTTAGTGCCCCATGGAAAAGTGAAACACCCTGTATACATGGTGCTCTATTGAAAATTTCAAAGTTTGAGTCCGTTTCAGGTTGAACCGAAGGTCCTATTCCAACCTCAATATTTTCATTAAATTCGGAACATACTATAACGGTCAAATACCAAATTTCATTGTAATATTTTCAACAGTGTTCTAGATATTTGGTTGGTTCCATACTTTTGCGCAGCACCGTATATATTTTAAATAATAAAAAAAGTTAAATAGTGTTTTTTTCTTCGACAAAATGCACATGCGTTTTTTTTTTTTAATCAAAATCTTCGGGTTAGCATTGACCAAAAGGTGGTAACTGTGATTCTAATATACAAAATATTCAAAACTATATTACTGAAAAACGACTATAAAAAAATTACAATCAATGAAAAAGTTAAAACAAATTTCATGCACACCCGGTACAAGTAAATAGTTTGTAATTTGCCAAAGATTAACAAGTAAATATAATTAATTTATTGTGATTTACCAAATTTTAAAAAACAAACAGTTTTTAATATAAAAATACATCTCATATATCATGTAATTAGCCGCAGTTTTTATATATTAAAAATTTATTGTAATAAGTTTTAGCTCAAAAACTAACCGAATTTTTTTAAATGTGATTTTATTTCTATGATATGTAAAACTAATACAAAAAAAAACACAATATGAATGACCTACATTCTTGTTTTTAAAAAAGCTGACCCAGTAATATATAAACAGTTTTTTGTGGCTTTATAAAGGACCATTTTTAATGGACCACCATATTGGTTTTGTGTTCTGCAATAATTCTATCTTCATTTTGTGTTTTTATGTTTTAAAATATTTTATACATTTTTATAAATTTGTTTGTTGTTTGAGATACCCGGAACTTTATTTTTTACGACAAACAGGTCAAACCACTAAAATATTGCATGTTGCGGTGAGGCCATCAAGTATTAACATCGTTTTCTTTTCATTATATTATAAAGCAAATTATATCTGCAAGTTGTACCTACTTATACAACTGTTTTCGCCATCACCTTAGCAACCTGCAAGGCCTTGGGAATTAATTATTTGAGCAGCTAGATAACCAGTCAATTTGGTTGCTAGTTCCGATTTTCCTGTTCTTCGTTACAGGTCAAGGTGTGCTGTATCCAGCTTTAAGTACATTGACTTTTAGATTTTGTTAAATAGGAGTATATTATAAAACCATGCAGAATTTTAGCTTTGAGAGTTGAGTTCTCCATACAAATCGATCGATTGTGCGAAGTGCTCAGAGGCGGATTGCACTCAAATTTTCTACAGCCAAAACAGTTCTAATACGAAAACATTAAGTATTTTAAATAAAATTTGATGTTCCAATACAAATACCATGAAGAGTTTAAAAAGTTTATTACGTAAAAGAGCAATATGTAATTTTTCCAACTCTTTTATCATAGATATACTAGGTTTGTTAATTTGTTACAAAAATCTACTTTTAATCCATAACATCGAATTATATTTCTGTTAAGTAAAATAGTGTGTGCAAAAAAAAAATTAAGAAAAAATATGAAGGTATTTATTACATGACAAAAAATATCATTTAATTTAATAATGCAATAGCTTTATTTCGTTTCGTTTGCAAAAATTTATAAATACAGTTTGTTTTGAGTTGCATATCTTACTTACTAACACGCATTGTCTACAAATATACCGTTGAGCTCCGTTATTATAAACAAATACAGTTGTTTTCGTGTCACTCATTAATATTAAAACAACAATAGATAACCTAAAAAATGCTACGATAAAAAAACTTGTATTAATTATGTGGAATTTTTCCAGTTAATTTGTAAGATTAAAAAAATGGGCGAAGGCCAGTTTATACGTTACCCCATAAAACAATAAAATAATCTGCATTGTTCACAATCCTTCCGTTGTTTAAACGTAACGAAGCACAATAATTTGCAGGATTATCACATAAAATATTTCGCGTTGTATTATGTTTAATTTGATTATATTTTACATTAATTTTTAATGTGGATGAAATTTTGTTTCATTTTTTATTAGTTCTAATTTTTTTTAAATGCGTTGAAGTTGTGACTATACTTAAGAACAGAGATACCCAAAGTGTGGGTCGCGAGTTGAGTTGGAGTGGGTCGCGGAAAATATTAAAGGATAAGAGTAGTTTAAATCAGTTTCTCAAACTATGGGTCGCGACCCAAAATTGGGTCGCGTTAAATTTTTATTGGGTCGCGAAACGGAACTGTTTTTATAAAAATACAAAGAAAAGTAAAATCAATAAATAAAAATTTCTATTTCTGTTTTAAAATGCTTTAAAATGACAGTTCTATAGGTATTTTTCAAAACTTTTCTTGCGTGGATGGAGACCTCCTTCCCTATGGGCCGTACTCTCATTTCTAGAAAATGATTTGCGTCGCGTGTTTAAAAGTTTGAGAAACGCTGGTTCAGTTGAAGATCACATGAGAATTACTATTTCTGTCTAGTTACTCAGTTTGCAGATATATATTAAATCGGTTTTAAAAAGCCGAGCGAAGTAATGTTTTTGAATAGACCAAACGATTACGCAAAGTTTGCATGATGGGAAGTGTTTTCTTAAGCTCACTTATGTGACAGTAATTAGGTTGAGGAGTAAATGGTGCCTGTCCACGTGAGAGTAAACTACTCTCGATAGCAGCGTCGGCAAGGATACAGCCAATCGCGAGTTACTCTCAGGGGCTGTATCCTTGGCGACGCTGCTATCGAGAGTAGTTTACTCTCACGTGGACATGCACCATTAAGTCATTGCCGTTTATTTTAAAATTGAAAATTGCCGCCAAAAAAGAATGTTTTGGCAAATATTATGTCATTCGAAAGCGAAATATTTCATCTACACGCTAGTGTTTTTAGAATTTAGGGTTGATTAAATTTGTTTTTTTGGAGGGTTTAAAATGGAATGACAATTTTAAAAAAAATGAGCATTTTTGACATTTTATGTTTATGCTATTCGCTTCAATCGAGACGGGAAGGATGCGAAAGCCGTCAAAGCTGCTCGCTAAATTTATGCTGTGTACGGAGAAGATGCTAATCCAGAAAGAACGGCTCGATGGTGGTTTTCACACTTCTAAAAGGGCAATTTTAACCTTGAGGACGCGGCACGTTTGATGAAGATCGGTTGAACCAGCTTCTCCATGAAAATCCGCGTCAATCGGCCAGACAATTGGCTGAACGATTGACGTGTGATCCAAAAACTGTATTGAACCATTTTCATTCGATGGGGACAGTCCAAAAACTCGGCGCATGGGTTCCACACGCTTTGAACGTAAACAACAACGTTCCACGATTGCCACCGGTTTGCTTGCTCGTCACAAAGGCTACTCATGGTCACAACAAAGATTTCTTTACCGTATCGTTACCTGCGATTAAACATGGTGTGTTTACGTCAACATGAAACAGCGAAAAGAATGACTCAGTCGTCAGTCCCAATAAACAAGCAACACCGCGAGCAAAACAAGAACATCATCCTCGGAAGACGATGCTGTGTGTCTGGTGGGATTGAACAGGTATCATTCACTATGAACTTCTTGCGAAAAACGAAACTGTCAATGCAGAACTCTACGTTCAACAAATGCATCGACTCAACGAAGCGATCTGATCGACGTTGGCGTTCTTCTGCAACACGACAACGCTCGTCCTCACATAGCCAATATGACAAAAACCGCCATCAGTTGGGAACTCCTGCCGCATCCGCTATATTTTCCGGATTTGAAACCATTGAATTTCCATCTTTTCCGATCGCTCTCCAACAATTTCCGCGTCGTTTCGTTCAATAATGACGTGAAATTGAGAACCTGGTTGGGCGAATTCTTCAAGTCACGACCAAAGGCATCGAAAAACTTGTTGACCGTTGTGAAGAACTAAATAACGACGGAGAATACATTATTGATTAAATTTCTTATTGTTCAGGTTAAAAATATATTTTTTTTTATTTTGATAAAAACGGCAATAATTTATTCCTCCACCCAATATTCTCGAAATTAAATGTACTAAATTTATAATTACAATGAATGTACGAAGCTAATAGATATATTTAAAGTAGGTACATGGTTTTGATAAAATTCGAGGTTTTACAAAAAAACTTTATTTATGGAAAAAGGAAATCAAACACCGAAAGTTTGATTGTTTCAAGATATTCGAAACTATTATCATTGAAAATGAAGTGACATCAGCTGACGACTTAATCTCTGTAATAGTTGCACATCTGCAATCGTTGAAAGGAAGTTTTGAATATTATTTCCGTAAAGATATAAAAAATTGTGAGAAAAACACCTGGATTGTAAATCAATATCAGAGTGATGATGTGACTGCTGCTATATCTACGAAGACAAACGAAGATCTAATCGGTTTGTCCGAAGACACAAATTTTGATCGTAAAAATTAAAACACTTTTGACTATCAGTTCAAAACTGGTATCCAACTCTTTCTACCGCAGCTTTAAGATTGCTGATTCCTTTTAATGAATGTGTGAAATTATATTTTCGGCAACGATATGTATTAAAAATATCACGAAATAAACTTTAATTATCGAAACAACTTGCGTCTGAAAATAAAACATATATCAATGTTGACATCAGCAAAAATAGAAAACAAATCCAATCTTTACATACACCTCATTATGTATGTGATAACTAAATTAATATTTTAATTAAGTGTATCCAGTAAAAATGTAAGTCTAGAAAAGCGATATTTTTTAATAAACACATTTCTTTTTAAAATACCCATTAACGAATTGGTCGCAACCTCGCAACCCATAAAAGTTTGGGAAGCTCTGCTTTAGAAAACAAAAATTGGGTATAAGTATTATTATATGTAGAGAATAACGGGAAAGTGGTCATCAAGTACATCAGCTAAATATTTCGAGTCTTTATTGGACTTTTCATCAGTAGCTACAACATTACAGAGCTGATATAAGTACAATTCTTTTTAATTATATAAAGTACAGGGTGGCCTATTTTCGATGCCCATACACGGTATCTCGGTTATTATCAGAGATAGAAAAAAACTAAGTACCTACGTAGTCTCGATTTCTCTTTTCGAGAGAAATTCATTGCCGTAAACAGATTTTTGATATCTTTTTAATTTTCGAAATATAGCCAAAAAGCGATTTTTGGCACTTTAAGAAAATGTTAAATATCTCGTTTAAACGAAAGGTAAAAAAAAAACTTTTAAAACATATATGTCATGGTTTTTTGTCCTTAATATCTTAATAAGATAGCGATATTCAATTTTTTTTTACTCATACGAATGTCGATATATTACACCTAACTTTCTTATTTTAAATGGCAACCATAGTTGCCTTCGTCATAAATCGAAAGCTAATTTTATTGCGCTTTTCAAAAATATAATTTGCTTATGGTTGCTATTTAAAATAAGAAAGTTAGGTGTAATATATCGATATTTATATGAGTATAAAAAATTGAATATCGCTATCTTATTAAGGACAAAAAAAACATGCCCAAAAAGGTTTTAAAGTTTTTTTCTATCTTTTCGTTTAAGCGAGATATTTAACATTTCTGAAAAGTGCCAAAAATCAGCTTTTGGCTGTATTTCGAAAATTAAAAAAGATATAAAAAATCTGGTTACGGTAATGAATTCTTCTCGAAAAAATAAATCGAGACTACGTACTTAGTTTTTTTCTATCTCTGATAATAACCGAGATACCCTGTATGGGCATCGAAAATAGGCCACCCTGTCTGTGCATAACATGTGAAAATATTAATTTTAATTTAAATACTCACCGATGAGCGAGGTTAATTAAACGCAATAATATGATAAACATACTTGAAGTTCAGGACGAAACGTTAAAATTGGTAAAATTTCGTTCTGAACTTCAAGTATGGTTATCGTATTATTGCGATTAATTAACCTCGCTCATCGGCGAGCATTTAAATTTCAATAAATATTTTCACATGTTAAGTACTTTACAAATTAAAAAGAATTTTTTGATACTGTACTTATACCAGCATTGTAATTTTGTAGCTACTGATGAAGAGTCCAATAAAGACTCGTAATATTTAGCTGATATAAAGAGTATTCTTTATACCTCATGACCACTTTCCTGTTATTCTCTACATATCATTATTGATTGGCAGAGGCGGATTTAGGCATGGTCTTTATGGGCTGCAGCCCAGGGCCCCGTAGTCAAAGGGCCCCCTTCGCAGTAAAAAATAAATAAATATTAAAACTACCTTTTTGCAAATACTATTATATGAATTCTAAAAGTCTTGCATCAGTTGTACCAAACTTTAACTTGTCAATATCTACAAAACAAACGAAATGTATGGTATCGAATATCGAAGACATCAGTATTGTTGAGTCACCATCATACTACCGATTCAGCAATCTACTATCACTTGTTTGGGCGGTACACGTCAGAAATAAATCTAGTTGGTGTGGAAGCGGTTAAAGTTGCAACTCAAATGGTGAACTTTTTTGGAGTAGTGCAACAAACATATGATTTCTTTTCTGCATCTACCCATAGGTGGGAGCTTCTAAATCGTGAAACAAAACCAAAATTTTCGATAAAAAGTTTAAGCCAAACTAGATGGTCCTGTCACTATGATGCTGTTAGAGCTTTAAAAAATAGTTACGGTGATATTATGAACATATTAAAAACATTTAGTGACAGTATAAATGAGACACTTGATTTTCGAAGGGAGGCACAGAATTTATATAATAATTTGGCGAAACTTGAAACTGCGATTTCAACTGTATTTTGGGAAGAAATTTTAGACATTCAATTTAGTTAACAAAAAAGTGCAGACCCCAGCCTTAGACATATGTGAAGGTGAGAAATTAATTACGTCATTAGAAGCATTCTTGAGCAGAATACGAAAAAAATCAGATCTGAAACTAAAGAATACGAGGAGACAGCCAAAAAATTAAGTACCGGTGAGAAAAACAATACAGTGATATAAAAAAGAGACGTATTACTTCCAAATTTTTGGATAAATCTACAGAGAAAGTTTTGCTAAATGGAGCAGAAAAATTTAAACGAGATACGCTAAACGTTGCATTACATAAGTTAATTGTGGATTTAACAAAAGAGGCCATGTATATGGTGAATTTAGCAAAAGATACAAATTTTTAATGACTTTGCAAGATATTAATATCGAGAATATTGATTTGAAAAGTGCACGTAATGTTGTTGATTATTATTCGGATGACATAGACGAACATTTAGTCAATGAATGCATTCAGTTAAAATTCTACTTACAGACTAAGCCAGATTCATACGACTCATGCGGTGATATATTCAAACTAATTTATGAAAAGAAACTTAAACAATCTTAAAAAAAATTTTGGCGTTGCCAATCACCAGCTGTGAGGCGGAGCGATCCTTCTCCAGGATGTCCTATATAGAAAACAAATATAGGACAGCAATGACGAATGAAAGATTAAAATATTTATCAATTCTTTCAATAAACTCAGATTTAACCAAATATTTATAATATGATAATCAAGTTAAAGAATTTGCAGCACAAAAATGCAAGAGTTGTGCTTTAAATGACAATAATGTATTAAAAATAGCCACATTATATAACTACTATAATGTTTTATTTATTTTATTTTTAAGAATATTTATTATTTTTGTTTCTTTTTTTTTCTTGGTCTTTATTTTTGACCTAAAAGTTTGTTGTTTCGTTTTTTGGTTTGTTACTAAAAGTAATACCTTATATATTTTATTTTTTGTTTGTTTGATGTTTATTTTTCCTGTTTAAAAAAAGGTAAAAAAGTTTTTCTGCAAAATGGCAAATGAGTCATCACAACTAATCCAAAGTTGGGTTAATTTGGATTAAGTGGGTAGGCCCCCAAACAGTATTAGACCAGGGCCCCCAAAGTTAATTGGTCCCTGTTGATTGGTCGTAATCATTAGTTTATAAGTATTAGGTTTGTTCCAACAAGCCCGCTGACAATGCAGCGCGCTGTCAGGAGTGTGCGCAGTATCAATATCGCGTTCCATCACAATCTGTGATAGTTCACCGGACGGTTTAGTCGGCTATTCCATCATTACAAAATTAATACATGAACTAGTCAGTGTATGGTCAGAACAGTTTTTGGATGAGAGCGTGTACCAGCATTTGGATTTTTACACGCAAGCGCTGTTCATAACTAACGTGAGCTTAGCTAGCTATGCATCGCTTCCCAACCCCACTGAGTGCTAAATTCCTAAGGTGTTTACCCTAGCGATGCTTACATTTGTATGAACCCAATAGACGCAAATGTCATTTCAAGTTATGCCAGTCGTAAAAGCGTTCCAACATCGGCTAATACTGTGGAGCAAATTTCTTAGTACCTACATAGTTCACGCATGCGAATAAAACAGTTCATGCATTCATCCAAGGATCGGTTTTAAACTGATTGTTGGAATAAACGTATTATTAATAGTTACAAGATTGCAAAAATTAACAAACATTGTAACTTGTGATAAACTATATTCCAATAATAAAGCTTGAATTTGAGTCACCATACCAGCTAGTTCTGTGAAACTTATGATAACCTAATTCGCCCTTTTGTAACTAGAAAATGTAGTTTGCTGTCGATTAAGTATGACAATATGGTCATAGAAAGGTGTTAGACTGTGATTTTTTCGTTATCGGCACTCGCTTTGTACAGAATATTACCAAAGCATGGCTTCACAATATCGAATATCATACGCAGGTTGTCGTTATAGTTTTTGCGGTGTTTAATTCCCAGCAAAATTCGTATGGGCGTCTATATAATATATTTACCGTTAGATCACAGACATTGAATTAATAAGCTTCCTACGTTAACATTTCGCTCCTGCCTATAATAGTCCGTACAATATTGTTTGTGGTTAGCCAATACTACATAACTTATTGGCCGAACGTGCACTGTCAAGTTTTCTACTTAAAATTAATTAGAGGTTGGTAACAAATAACACACCGGATACAACCATTATTTACCTTCGATTAGATAAACTGTGAGTAGATGTGTAACGTAATAGAAAAAGATTTCTTAATGTTGTTATGCTTGTGTAATCGAATTGTGTTTCTTTCTACGAAGCACTGTTTGTGAAGTATTAAAGAATAGTCACCAATTATTTATAATTTGTCGTTGACGTAATTGTATGAGTTTGAATAATAAAAACAATTTTGCCCGGTTTAATACACAAACACAAGTTGTTATTGAGTAAAGGTAATTATGGATATAAATGTTTTGATTATGAAAACGTTTTACGTATTAATAAGACATTTTTTAAAGGGAATTATGTGAAAAATTGCGAATTTTGCACGCGTCTGACAAGCTTAATTTTTAATTAATTAAAAAATTAAATGGTTTTGTATTAAATGAGACAATATCTGAAAGCGTATAAGCATCAAACTGGTTTATCTAAAAAAGCATAATATTTTAAGTTGATATGGTACCTAAAACACTGATATGTAAAACATCATTTTTTATGCAGTTTAATTGTTAAATAATAACTACAAAGTCCAACGTTGTATCCGGGTTACTACAAGCTTCGATTTTAAAACTTTTCAATTTTACTAATGAATTTTTTATTTTGAACGTCTGTGAAGACAAGATAAAAGTTTACTAAAAGTTTTTTAAGGTCTCTAAGTACATTAAAACTTTAAAGATCAAATGTTCTCGTGTTAATTGCAATAAACTGGACAAGTTTCGCAGTTTATTATTTAAACGAGTGTTTTTCGAATTGTCTTCAAATTGCCCGTATTATTGTACGTTGTTCAAGACAGTTTTTGTTTTTCTTGGCCGACTGTGATTATAAGTTTTATTCTTATTTAAAAATAGTTTTTCTGCTTTGAAATAACAAATTATGTACACCCAAAGTAAGCGTATGAAGCCCGGTCTCCATGACAAAATTTATATCTTCAAAATACGTTTACCGTACTATTTTTTGTACTCTAGTAATGCGAAGCAAAAGACAAATTTTATTGATAAAAACAATGTATATTTTTTGCTTAATGCTCTAAAACAATTCCACCTACATCAATAGAAACTGAGAAAGCATTTTATGCGGAAAGACTTTGCTGTTAATAAATTAAGAATATGACTAAAGGGTCCTTATGTACGGCGGATCTGCCCGTTGTATTTGTCATCTTTATAAATCCGCTTTCGATGGCCAAAGACGACGAGCAATTATTTAGATACACACAGGCGGATTTGTACAATGGACCAATACGGCGGACAAATCTACCGTACATACTCGCATGTGAAAAGGACCCTTAAGTGACCGAAGCATAGATCAACTTAATTTTCTTAAATCATATTACAAACATTCATTGTAAAAATTATGTTATTGTGTTCATACAAATGATATTGCAATTGTAAGGTAATATTTCTGAAATGTTTGTTTCCCCACCAATATTATTTTATTATCTACTTATAATAATCATGGAGCCAAATGTATGTACCTCGTCCAATACATATGACATGACTTGGAGTTGTTTTAAGTAATAAACCTCTCCTTCGATTTCTGAGTTGTTTATTTCAAAATTTTGTCTTAATTTATTACATCCCGGCATCCCGGGACAAGCAAAAATGTCAAATATGAGAAACCCTAGTACTTACCTAAAAAAAAATTGCCATCAAACATTTCCCAAAACAGTAATACATCTTTTCGTTAGTATTACTTATTACAGGGGCGTAGGCAGGGGTGTTGGGGGTCGTAATCCTCCCACCCCCATTAAGAACCTGGACATATTAAACTAGGGGTGTAGGTAAAGCTCCGCAGGACGTGTCCGACCTATTGTATAAGAAGAGATACTTTGATACATCTTACAATTTGTGTTTGTGTATAAGGTTGGACAAGTAAAAATTCATTAAAAAGGCTGTTGTCTTTATTAACCCCCCCCCCCCCTCATGTAAACATCCTACCCACGCTACTGAGTCCTTATACAATCATCATAGGTTTATAGGTAATATAAACCATTAAAGATAAGAACTATAATACAAAAAGCTGCTAGGGTCTGTGGTCTATGCCTCTAACCAGTAGCGAATAGAAATGTCTAACGTGTCATAAACTATTCACAAACGTAATATATAATTCCGTCGTTACCATATATATTAAACACATTTGCTTAAGTAGCAAATCCAACAAAAAAATCTCATATTTCACATTCAAAAACAAAAAAATAAAACCCCACATTATATTACATTATGCCGCTTTGAAGAACTACCGACAACCTCTTGAAACAAATATGGGTAGGAGTCGAATTCCATCCATCTTGTAACACAAAAGTTCGTCAGTTCTTCCATTTGCAATCACGTCATGTTCTTTTTTCCATTTATAACCAAAAAAAAATGCACGCGATATTTTAATTAGCACCACACAACCACATACCACATTTATACATTTTCGGATTTTATTGCATTTATTGTTCAGTAAATCTTATAAAATTAGAACGGCAACAAAGGAGAAAATTCAAACAAGACTATTATATTATGTATTATATATTTTGCTGAAAACTAATATTTAATACTAGTGCGCAAAATCAATTCTATATTAGACTAAATAAATAAAAGTTACCCAGCTCTTAAGCTTACTTTTGTTGTAGGTAGTAAGACAGTGAAAATGTTACTATTATAAGTATAATATATAAAATATTAATCAGTTTTACTTACAATAAAATAAAGCCGACATTTTCGACCCGACACTTTTAAGAAATACATCACCTACAAAAGTTATAAAAAATTAACTGTCATTGAAAGAATATATTAATGAGATGAAGGCTACATACATATACATACATCCATAAAATCACTATTCGTTAAATTAAGAACCTTTGCGAATGCTTATCATACATGTGCCTTTAAAACACAAAAAGTTACCACAGATATATTAAGTATGTTTAAGGTAAAGTGGTTTAGGTTAACCAGTAGTACTTAAAATATTTTGAGAAAGTTTAAAAATTTATGATTTAAAAGAACCAAAACAAATTTTGAGCAATATTACTTTAAATTACATAAATGTTTGCAGATGAAAATGTTTACAAAGAATTTTTGTGCATTTTTTTAAAACCTTGTTCCACCTTTTTTTTTTAGATTGCAGTGCTATCCCAAATTAAATTTTTGCTAACAAATCCGCGTTTAGGTTTTACCCAATACCTACACTAATTATACAATAACTTAACAAAAATTGCAATCAGTGTTTATATTGTTCTCATAAATTATTTGTCATCGTAGAAACGGTGATATATTGCTTCAATAAATTATTGAGTACTTATAACATTTATAATTGGTCGTAAATGCAGTTGTTATTGACTCTGTAATTTCATGCAAAGATAATTTCGTTTCATGAACAAAGAAGACGCACTTGTCAACGATTGGAATATATTATACGAAATTCTAAATTATATATTTTTTGCTTGTACGCAATAATAATTTTAATGATAAACTTCATTTGTTTTTATTTAAGGGTCATCATTCGTAAAATAATAACATCTCTGATAATAAATATATCAATTAATAGGACGCGTGTTTAATAAAATCTCATTAAAAATAATGATTTATGTTAACAAGATAGCACTTGGCAATTATTTTCAACTTGTTACATTCTTCAAATAAAATAAAATTACTAGGTACATAATTATTGCAACGTTAATTAGTTAGGTACGTAAAAAAAAATGTAGTAATTAAAATTTTGTCTCAAATTTTTCTGTAGAAAATTCATCATAAAACACTTTTACGTTTTGAATAAATTCATTTTATATTTAGCGCATTTTTTTCAGGATTTTCTGAAAATACTTTCGACTCAAAATTAAGAGGATAACTTATTGTTAGTTTTAAAAGTATTTTTAAAATATTTACTGATGGTAAAACTAGCGCTGCAAAGTTTAGAAAATATTAATTAATAATAGCAATATGTTGAGTGACTTATCATGTTTAAATAAACGAAGTTCTTAGACGTTATGCAATTTTCTTAAAACATGTTTGCTGACTTAGTAAAAATTGTTATGTAGATTGGCATTAAAATTTTATTGGCCCATAAACGTATCTGCTTATATCCTAAGCATTTGAGTGAGCGTTCTATAAACAATTTGTTTTTTAGAACTACCTACATAGCTACAATAAACTATTTATTGAAATTACTCAGCTGTTTATAACTGGACTTCCGTTGGAACTGTGTAAAAGTACTTTTATATTTTAATTAACCTACATATCAAAATCTGTTTTTGTCATTATACTTTATCGGTGTGTGTTTTGGAATAAAATCAATAAAACCGATATTATTTTCTGCATGTGATGTACAGGGTGGTCCAAATTCGATGGGATTGCATGGGTATCTCGGTTAATATTTAAGATAGAGAAACGGTTAACTTATCAAAAATGTGCAGTTTTTTGAGACAAACTCAGAACCGGTTTCAAAAATATTCTATCATTTCCGGTTTTCGAGTTATCGAATAAAAAGTGTTTTTTTGTCATATTAATAATGTGTCATATCCCCGTTATTGTTGTAAATATCGAAAATATTTATGAAGATTATTTTTAGATATTTTTATGTTTAATTTAATTATACTAAAAAAAAAATTTTACGCTCGCTGTTAAAAAGTTATGACACAAAATTACCTTTTTTTAAATGGAAGCGATATGACATATTTAAATTCCTTATTTTTTTCTCATTCCAAATATATAAGGGTTGATGTATTTATTTTTAATAATACGCAAGTTATGAAGGTTATTTAGGTTTTTTTTCTAAGAAAATCATAGTAGGCTATGAAAACAAAAACCAAACAAGGTGTAAAACCTTACAAAACTCATGTGGTACAAGTTACCAAGGTTTTTTAATTTGTTGTGGAGATAAACATTGTAAATATTTGAAAATAAGAAAACAACGATATAGTCGGTATCAGCAGTAATGTAGGATATTGTTGTTTATCTTATGTTCAAAAAATTTCGTATTTATCTCAATAACAAATTAAAAAACCTTGGTAACTTGTACCTCATGAGTCTTATAAGGTTTTACACTTTGTTTATTTTTTGTTTTCACAGCCTACTATGATTTTCTTTTAAAAAAAAACTAAAAAGCCTTCATAACTTGCGTATTGTCGAAAATAAATACATCAACCCTTATATATTTGAAATGAGAAAAAAATGTGGAATTTAAATAGGTCATAGCCAACTATCGTTTCTATTTAAAAAAAGGTAAGTTTGTGTCATAACTTTTTAACGGCGAGCGTAAAAATTTTTTTTTTAGTATAATCAAATTAAACATAAAAATATCCAAAGATAATCTTTGTAAATATTTTTGATATTTACAACAATAACGGAGATATGACACATTATTAATATGACAAAAAAACACTTTTTATTCGATAACTCGAAAACCGGAAATGAAAGAATATTTTTGAAAACGGTTCTGAGTTTGTCTCAAAAAACTGCACATTTTTGGTAATTTAACCGTTTCTCTATCTTAAATATTAACCGAGATACCCATGCAATCCCATCGAATTTGGACCACCCTGTATTACCTACTTCGTTCTAAAAATAAATCGTATTAATAACTTTAAATACCTACAAGTATTCAACTCAACAATGAAAATGAATAACAACTTATGAGGTTTTTTATTAATCTCTTGCAAAAATTGATTAGAAAATGTTTCGTTATTAGAAATATTGTTTACGATGGCACGTGTTTCTTTTTAAAATCAACCAAATCGTCGTCTATATTTTTGACCCAAAACCTTCGTATCCGTCTTCTATTTTTTAACACTTCACTCAACCAGCAAAAATCAACAGCTAGTGCGATATTTTTCCTTTGGTTGTTATAAAACCAAAACGAATCGACATAGGAAAAATTTATGATCACCATCCGATTCGGATTAAAAAGTTGCTTGGACAATGTATTTACACATTTGAAGTATTTTATAATCCAAAGAAGTTATGGACGATTTTCAAAAATCGTATTTTCCGTTTTTTCCTTATTTTCTCGGATATCGTTAGGGATGTGTATTTCCATTTTCTCTTCGGATTATTAATAAGCATCAAATTTAAACATATACGCCAGCTATTATAATAAGCGATATCCCCATGCTTAAAACTCCAATTTCAGCCTGTACAGGGTGGGGCAACATAACCCCCCGATTTGAAATGAGCGCCATTCCGCTCAATGATAATGGGGATGGGTGGGCGTGGTCTCAATTGACAGATAAGGTTTTAAAGTTTTGTTACCACCAAGGCCAGTCGTGAACATGCGGTGGAGTAAAGAGCAACGAGCGTTCGCCGTAGAGGCCTATTTATCCAATGGCAACTCAGTCATCACAGCCCAGCGTCAGTTCCGAAATCGGTTTAATCTCGCGCCCTTGGCCCCTGTTCCGAACCATAAATCCATTGCTGATTGGGTCAAATGTTTTCGTGAAACCGGTAGTGTAGTGAAAAAAAGACCTGTAGGCGCCCGCCCCATCAGATCTCCTGAAAACATCGAGGCAGTGAGACAATCAATTGCCCAATCACCGCAGCGTTCTGCTCGCAAGCATGCAGCGGCCCTTGGACTGTCTTCGCGTTCTGTGAGGCGAATCCTTCACGATGACCTGCATTTTCATCCGTACAAGTTGGTCATTGGGCAGGAACTTTCGGAACGCGACTTCAATTCGCGAAGAAATGGATGTGAAGCGTTCCTCGAAAGCGTCCCTGACGACGCAATTGTGTTTTTCAGTGACGAAGCGCATTTTCACTTAAGCGGGTGTGTCAATAAGCAAAACATGCGTTACTGGGCCGAGACGAACCCCCGACAACTCCATCAGAGGCCTTTGCACTCGCCAAAGGTCACAGTTTGGTGCGCAATTTCTTCAGTTGGGATTATCGGACCTTGGTTTTTTGAAGAAGATGAGCGGGTGGTCACGGTAAATTCAGACCGTTACGTCAATATGCTTGAGGAGTTTTTTGTCCCCCGACTTGATGAAATGGACTTAAGGGACGTATGGTTCCAGCAGGACGGAGCAACGGCTCACACTGCGAGGAGTTCGATGGCTTTGTTGAGGGAGCACTTCCCTGGACGCCTCATCTCTCTCAGAGGCGATTTGGAGTGGCCACCACGATCGCCTGATTTAACCCCGTGCGACTTCTTTTTGTGGGGTTACCTCAAGTCCCGGGTCTTCAATAACCGTCCACGGACTCTTGATGACCTTAAGGACAACATCCGCGAGGAAGTGGCGAACATACCGGTCGACATGTTGGAGAGGGTGATGCGAAACACGCGAAATCGGTTCGTTCAGTGCATCGATAATGGAGGGCGTCACTTGGCCGATATGATGTTCAAAACTATGTGAAAAAAAACTTTAAGATATTTCCTACACATAATTTAAAAAAATAAACAAATATCTCTAATACTTTTTTATTTATTGCGTTACAAAATCGGGGGGTTATGTTGCCCCACCCTGTATTATGTAAAAATTATTTTTTAATAATTGAAAAAGATATTTTAATTCTTTACTTCTATGCGTATATACGTTTATACGTATATCTTGTATTTATATAATACTTAATTGTTTTTCTAAATTGTCGAAATATTTTCATTTTAATTTGTAAATTCTATATTAAGGGGGCGCTGAAATTTGCACAAAGACGCCTCTTACCTACGTGACGGCAGGAAAACGTACGTGTGCAGCGGGCCTTATGTGTCTTCAAATCATCGTAATCTTTTTTGAGGATAATATCGAAGCAGCGTTACTACTTCATAGATCATAGCTACCTTTTTTTTGGTGTTCCTATTTGATACTGTAGCACCCCCAATTTGTGTTAAAGTTAAACCCATAAGCGTTACCTTACTTACCCAATGCCTATTCACGGCCCTGCACAATTATTTCCACAATTTTAACGAAACATTGCCGTATGCTTATGTAAAACTCTAAAATGTGTATTTTGGTGATTACGTAGATAGAAAATTTATTATCTTGTGTAAGTACGTGACCAATGTATATCGTGGAGGATGACTGTAACTATTTTTATCTTTTTGGCGCATGATTAAGGTCAAAAACTAATAAAATATGAAAAAGATTATTACCGCTGCAAACGTTAGCCTGTCCTTGACTATTCTCGTCTCCGTTATCACTTTTAAAAATACTTGTCAATAAAAAAGGCAAATATTTCCTGTTTTTGCACATGTTGTAAATGTATACGATATCGACAGGGTAACAAACTGCTATCTAATTGAAATAAAACATTAATGTGTTTCGCGATACACATGGTACACATGTCATTATAATTTGACGTATTGGCATTATAGCAGGACAGGAATTTTAATACGTCAATTAAGATAATTTATTGCAAATAGCTTATTGATATTTAGACACTAATAGTAATCATATAAATAATTAATGTTTTTTTAGGACTGATAGTTATACGAAAGGTTCTCAAACTTTTATGCACATACAGGGTGGTCCAAATTTGATGGGATTGCATGGGTATCTCGGTTAATATTTAAGATAGAGAAACGGTTAACTTATCAAAAATGTGCAGTTTTTTGAGACAAATTCAGAACCGTTTTCAAAAATATTCTATCATTTCCGGTTTTTGAGTTATTGAATAAAAAGTGTTTTTTTTTTGTCATATTAATAATGTGTCATATCTCCGTTATTGTTGTAAATATCGAAAATATTTATGAAGATAATTTTTAGGTATGTTTATGTTTAATTTGACTATACTAAAAAAAAAAAAATTTACACTCGCCGTTAAAAAATTATGACACAAACTTACCTTTTCTTAAATGGGAGCGATAGTTGGCTATGACCTATTTAATTTCTTTATTTTTTTCTCATTCCAAATATATAAGGGTTGATGTATTTATTTTCAATAATACCCAAGTAACGAAGGTTTTTTAGGTTTTTTTTTTAAAGAAAATCATAGTAGGCTGTGAAAACAAAAAAAAAAAACAGTGTAATGGTGCCTGTACACCTGAGAGTAAAGTACTCTCGAGAGTAGCGTCGCCAAGGATACAGCCCCTGAGAGTAACTCGCGATTGGCTGTATCCTTGGCGACGCTACTCTCGAGAGTACTTTACTCTCAGGTGTACAGGCACCATTAAACCTTATAAAACTCATGGTACAAGTTACCAACGTTTTTAAATCTGTTGTTGAGATGAACATCAAAAATTTTTAGACACAAGAAAAACAGCAATATACTACATTACTGCTGATTCCGACTATATCGTTGTTTTCTTATTTTTACATATTTATAAAACAACAAATTACAAAACCTTGGTAACTTGTACCACATGAGTTTAATAAGGTTTTACACCTTGTTTTTTTTTTGTTTTCACAGCCTACTATAATTTTCTTTAAAAAATAAAACTAAAAAACCTTCGTAACTTGGGTATTAATAAAAATAAATACATCAACCCTTATATATTTAGAATGAGAAAAAAATAAGAAAATTAAATAGGTCATAGCCAACTATCGCTCCCATTTAAAAAAATGCAAGTTTGTGTCATAACTTGGTTAACGGCGAGCGTAATTTTTTTTTTTTTAGTGTAATCAAATTATACATAAAAATACCTAAAAATTATCTCCATAAATATTTTCGATATTTACAACAATAACGGAGATATGACACATTATTAATGTGACAAAAAAACTATTTTTATTCAATAACTCGAAAACCGGAAATGATAGAATATTTTTGAAACCGGTTCTGAGTTTGTCTCAAAAAACTGCACATTTTTGGTAATTTAACCGTTTCTCTATTTTAAATATTAAGCGAGATACCCATGCAATTCCATCGAATTTGGACCACCCTGTATATCTAAAAAAACAGTTTACAAAATTTTAATAATGTTTATCAAAAGTCTTCATTGTATTACTTTAAAACATAAAAATAAATTACATACAACTTTTAAAACTTGGGCCTCCCACACGTTGTCTGTCCATTTTGCAAACGAAAATAATATTGTACAGGTGTAAAATGTTGTTAAAATTATTTATTGATTATTTTTAAAAGATGTCAATGTGATTACAGGAAATGCTATTACTCAAACTAGAATACCTTTTGCCCTAGTTTTACAAATTATTTTAAAACAAATTTTTACCACCTCTCATAAATTAAAGTGTTGAACTGACATTTACCTACTGACTGGTACATTGTATTCTTAACATTTAAATATCATCCCATCAATTTTGCACGTGTTTTGTATAAAACAAGCAAAAAAAAATAGTGAATGTATTGTGCTCACATTGTTATTTATATGAACTTTTTGTTTCAGTGGTAATTAATGCGGCTTGTATTGAATCAAGAGCCCCTAGGGGTTGCTCCAGACGTTGTAACACCTAGTGACTTAAAACGATGGAGTGATATCACACCTATACATTATTTAACAGACTACAGTACTATCGGGGAAGTTCCAAAACATGCAGTCTCGCCATTTCCTTATGACAGTGATTTGAATCACAAAATCATTTTGTGGTAAGTATATGAAATATTTTCTAAAGCAGTGGTTCTCAAACTAATTTTGTCGCGGAACCCTTACACGATTTTTAAAAAATTGTGTAACCCTAAAGGTGGGCATACACGCCAAGGTTTGCCGGAAGGCAGGCCTTCCGGCTTGCAATCCGGAAGGCAAACCTGTACCCTCGGCGCAGCCATACACGTTACGTTTTCTCGCAGGATTTTGGTCAGTTTTAAGTTGAAAATACCAAAGAGATGTTTCATAAACCTCTTAACTAGAATCACTTCTTTTGATTTCCTTAATTAGCTTTAGTTCTCTACGGTAGGAACTGCGCAAATTATTTTTTTTAACAACCGTATCTTTTGTTGCTTCCGGGTCTACTGTTTTTAGTTTCTCTTCCAGCTTATCATATGCAGCTAATTTCAACGGTTTATTTAAATATTGCTTACTTTTTATATCATACAAACAAGGGAGACCTGCCATCAGCGTAACTCTCAATCTGTACCCAAAACTCGCACATAGACGTTCCGACTTGTATGCGATTAACAAAGCCGGCCGGCAAAATTTCAAGTGTTGACAGTTTTACTGGAGGCCGAGAGTTCAGGCTTGCCTTCCGGCCGATGTATCCACTAACGATGCAGTTTGCCTTCCGGATTTCAAGCCGGTAGGCTTGCCTTCCGGTAAACCTTAGCGTGTATGCCCACCTTAACCATGCTTTTATTCTACAGACCCCACAATTTTAACAAGACATTAAATATGCATGTCGTAGATGCTTATTTTAGGGGTGTGACTTAATGCTGTAAAAATAAGCAAAGCAACACTAACCAAAACGTGAAACCCCAGAATATTTCGTGGAACCCCGGGGTTTCACGAAATCCACTTTGGGAAACGCTGGTCTAAAGGAATAAGCACCAATGTCAGGCAACTAAACAATTGTAAAAAAAAGGTTTAGGACAGTGTTTCCCAAACTTTTTATATTTGCACCACCCTTTACCATAAAAAAAATTATTGCACCCCCCTTTTCCAAATCAATTTTTGTTGCACCTCTCTTCCAATTCTTTTGTACTGCCAGAAAATTGTTATTGTTTTTATATGTGTTTTTTGTTAGTACCTTTTTTGCAAATGTAAACTTAGAAATGCATACATTGAAATCCGGAACAACAGTTATTAGACTCACTAAGAACCTGTCATGTGTGTGACTGCTGTCATTTTCAATATGTATTTTATATTATCGGAAAATCTCTGCCTTAGGAAAACCACAATAAAATTGTCTCATTAATGGGTGTGCTGTGCAGTAATTCTGCACACTTGCTATCAAAATAATAAACTAATACTCTTAAAGCAATTGTTTGATTACAGCTTTTTTTATGTAAACATTATAAGGATGTAAATGTATATAATATAAATGTTTAATGTAAATATCATTGTCTGTTTAATAATGTAATCATGATCTTCATAGCAAAACAACGGACTGGCACTTTAGCCTTAATTGAAACTGCCAAATTAGGCACTTGCATATTAAAATTAATGCGATATTAAATACCAACAGACAACTTAAGGGCTTTAGAATTGAGCAATATCTAATATATAAATAACAAGATGATTTACCCGGCGTTGCACAGGCGATTACAATTTTAATTACTTTTTTAACTTGAATAAGCCCAATAATTCCAAATCATACACAAATGACATACTCTGATCAATCATCTTTTCATTTTCTTATAATTCATTAAAAAATTACTATTTATTGCTTAAAAATTGAATAATAACTCAAATTTATTTTCTTTCGTCTTGTTTCAATTAAAAATGTACTAATAAAAATAATACTTCATGTACATTTATTACTAATTGTATACAAAACAATCTTTACTTGAGAAATACACCGCGCCGTATCATGTTTTGACCAGGTATTTGCCGACGTAAGATCGAATCCCGTCCAAGTAATTTTTTTTTTTTAATTGGTAATATGTGCTTGTACTTAAAGTTTGGCGTTAGATCTGCAAGGTCCTAAATAGTAACTGTGCAAAATTTGGTCCCGATCGGTCAACGGACCTAGGATTCTATAGCGAACAAACAAACACACAAACAAGCTCTTTTATATATATAGATTATTGTAGTCACCCAGTACAATGTATATGTTTTTTTTTAAATCTTATAATACCTAAAACACTTTTTTAATTAATTTTGTGTTTTAGTTGGTAGCATTTTAATGCAAAGTGTAATTTACACTATTATTATTTTGTGTAAGTTGTAGGAATCAATGAAATATATTTTGTTTCATGATTTACGGACGAATTTTGTATGTACGTTTGCTATTAACATGTGATTACCATTATTTTAATGATGCTGTACAGATTAATTGTTTCCTTAGCTATTAAATTAATGGATGCCTTTCAATAATAAATATAGAGATATTAGTAAACCCATATTTGGTTAGTTTATTGTATATGCTATTCAATATTTTTTTTTAGACAAAATCCTTGAGTTAACTTTTGGTATTTTGGTATAAAATGCAAATCTAAATTAAAAGGTTTCTTATGCGATATTTCAAGTATAGAGTACAGCCCATCATGAAAAAGCTATGATAATTTGTTTGTGCTGCTTGGTATTTTGAATTGCAGACAGAGGGCTTACAAAATTAGCATATATGTATTTGTGTGGTAGTAAAACAGTCATAAACAGGCCATCTGTATATGATAATTTCATTTTACTAACAACACTTAATACATTGAGACACGTTCTTCCTGTAATTTAAGTATTCCAGAATTATTCACACTTGAAAACTTGCAAGTAAATTATAAAAAAATTTAACATGAATCTAGCAGACGACACCTTTATCTAATAGGAAATCAAACTAAAGACTTAAGAAATCGTTATACAATTACTAGATTTTTTCATACCCTATTGTGTTTCATATAAAACCAACTTAAAGTCTTAACTTTTTTAACTTGAATAAAAAAAGTCAATATTGTATTCATATTATAAGCCGACTTCTTAAACCGTCTGTTCGATTTTTATTGGCCAATTTGGCACCCCAAAAGCTATTTGTGATCCCTGTTTTATTTCACTGTCTCTGATATGAATCTGAAAAAAAAACAATCTACAAAAAAACCAAAGTGAATATTTCACAAAAAAATTGTAAGAAAAAGCTTTGTAGAAAATATCAAACTGTACCTTATTTAACGCACATAAGATCATAATAGGACAGTTACTTATTATGATAATCTTGTTAATATTCAAAAGATTATATGAATTCTCTCATTCCTTTTTTTTTAACTGTCCATTAAATATGGAATGCCGAAAGGTATTTCTTGTGAAAAAAAAATCTCCTTTAGTATAATATGTGAAAATTAACCAAAATAAAACAGATTGCTGTTTTAACTTCTCTTTGAACTAAGAAGTGTTGAAATTTTTACACAAATTGTTAATAGACCAGGCGAGCTGTTCTATACTGCTTATTTTTTTGTCTTTTAGGGCTGGTGACATATCATGCCTTCAAGTAGATGCAATAGTCAATTCTACAAATGAGTCTATGACAGATAGCAATCCTGTTAGTGATCGAATATTTCGAAGAGCAGGTTCCGAACTTAAAGAAGATATAAATTTAGATATAAGAGGTAATTTAATCAAATGAAGACTTATTTACACTTATTTAAAAATACTTTGGCAAAAGTGGATACCAATTACCCAAGATTGACATTCAGTATCAACTAAAATTAAAACAGTTGTTTAAAAAAATATGTTTTATTGTTACTACTAACCAATTTATATTTATGAACACCTTTTTATGCTAGATCATATTTTGTACAGGTAATATTTTATCTGTTAATGTTCTATTGTAACATTAATTACATGAAGTATAGATTATTGTAGTATAAATTGTTTAAATTATATGTATTATATTTTGTTGTCAGAATGTCGAACAGGAGAGGTAAGAGTTACACAAGGACATGCACTGCCAGCTCGATATATAATTCATACAGTAGGGCCGAAATACAATATAAAATATCAGTCTGCCGCTGAAAATACATTACACACTTGTTATAGGTAAGTTATTATCATTATTTCATTTAATTGCCTTTTTAATGTAAACTGAATATTAATGATATTTCCTTGTCTGTAATATTTTATTGAAACAAAAACAAAAATTAGTCCAGGGTGGTCCTAATTCGCTTAACATTAAAAATCAAGAAACAACTCAATTATCTAAAATATGCAGTGTTTTGAGACAATTTCCAAAAAAATAATACAAACATTTGCTATAATTTTAAGTTTTTGAGTTATTCTCGATAAAGTATTTTTTGGTTATTTTAACAGTTATACCACTGTTATTATTATAGATATCGAAATAATGCAGGATCTAAAGACATCAATGATTTTTTGTTAATTTTAAAGTTGTAATACCAACTTATTTAAGTATTGTTTTGTTTTAAAAATTACATTATGTCCACACCCACTTCATGTATTTTAATTTGATCACAATATTGTACTAAATTAGTGTTGTACTAAACAAGCTTTTTTCATGCAGCCTGTCTCTTGAGATTTTGCTCATATTTTAATCCTGCTAATTACATTCATATTATAAAATGATCGATGATCTGTGACCTTTTATTATATAATCTTATTATTAGTCCCTGTGGTCATATTATATACGTAGGTTGGGACAAGCATACGCAAACACGAAACAAATGTTTACTATATGACATTTTTCATTTATTTAGTATTGATTGTCGTATCTGCACACACACTGTACTGTTCTACTTAGATAATGATAAGATAGTAAATGCTGTTTGTATCCTTGGCATGCATTGTTGTAATAAATGAATATTTAATAATGCAGAAAATTGTGTGAGAATTATAATGTCTATTTACCAAACTTTATGACTGATTGTTTGTTATCCTGTAATGTTTAATAATAGATGATATACAGAATTGTTTTTGAATGCTATTACATATTGTACATATGGTCAGTATAAGCAACATTTAAAAAAATGTTAGCAATTATGTTTAATTTACAGAACATGCACTAATTAATATTGGATATTGCTGCAAAATTTACCTTGAAATAAAGTTAAGTTGTTTTTTAATCGCAAGCATCACTTGCTTACTAAATCTCAAAAGACAGTCTTAAAAAAAATGTATTAACTGTTTTAAAATAAGCATAAAAGTGTTTATAAAAGACCGGTATAACATTTAGTTTTATTTTTATGAATAATGAAGTTATAGTGTATTTTCACTAACGATGAAATTTCTTTTTTCGTCTGTTGTGCCAAAATAGAAAATGATATAAAAATCTGATAACCCAAGAGACCAATATCAGATTTTCTCTAACTATTATGGTATCCGAGATACCCCAGTTAACATTTGAATTTGGTTCACCCACAGTATCAAAATCAACAATGCAAACTGTTTTTAATTGCCATTTTTGAACTTTGTAGGCTTGTGAACATTGATAAATATGCCTCGTTCAAAATAGTGATGTTAGCTATGTACAGTGCTTTAATGTTTCACGCTATTGACATGTCTTTATAAGTAAAGCCATTAGACAACCACTGCTTTTAAAATTTTGCAATTAAGAAAATAGGAATTTTAATGATTTATGTAACATCTTAATGTTCTGGCAAAAATGTTCATGTCAATATAAAAGTTATTAACAAAATAAAAAGTTATTTTCATCAAACTATAATATGATAGACATATTACACACTTATCTTAGAAATAATAACTAGCAAATTTAGCATTTTTTGAGGTTTTTTGTTTTTAAACCATGATTGTTATAACCTACTGTACATATTTTACAACTGTTTAATTTTATTTTTCAGGAATATACTTCAAAAGTCGAGGGAAATGGGACTGCATTCTATAGCTCTCTGTGTTGTTAATTCTGTTAAAAGAAACTATCCTCCAGATGAAGGTGCCCATATAGCTTTACGTAAGTTGTTTACTGAGTAATAATTTAGAATGGTAGTCAAAAATGTTATTACATATCTTAATACCACCCTTATATGTTTTAAAGTTGAAAAAAAAAATCTTAATTTGTTTGAGTAGGTAGGTACCCCAGCTATTTAATTTTTTTAATTCGTCCTCACCTTAAGTAATTTTGACAGCTAAAGTGTGTTCAAGATTACAATTATTATGCCAACAATTTATTCAAAAAAGTATCATAGTAATAGTAAATCTTGGAGTACTTGAAGCCATAAAATTATATGAACAGAAGGTCATGAAGTCATAACAAATCCTATTACTACACTACCAACTTACACAAAATATCTAGTACATCATTTTAGTTGAAACTCAATTGCACAACTGTAATTTAAAACACAGTATACATTACTATTCTAGAGCCAATCACTGCCATGTTCCACAAATTAAAATCAAGAAGACGTTAGTGGTTACATTGACTTTCTCTGTAATGCTTTAACTAATATTTATAGTGTGTTTTATGTTAAAAATAAAGAAATTGAGTGGCATTTGTTTACTCTTTTAGGTACAGTGAGAAGATTTGTCGAACAGCATGGAAGTTCACTCGATACAGTTATATTCGCAGTCGAAAATTCAGATTTAGGAATTTATGAAGTCTTAATACCATTATATTTTCCACGTTCAAAACAAGAAGAAAATGCTGCCCGGTGGCAATTGCCGGCTGAGATAGGAGGCCCCGAAGGAGAACCATTGATTCCAGATCGACAAATTCGCATAATTGATAATCCGCAACACACTCTTCACCGTAAGTATTTTATTATTTAAATTTACATGCGTTGGTTGGTCATGGGTTTTTTTCTTGTTTTATGCTAACAATAAGTAATTGTTATACAACTCACACGCATTTCTTCGTCGCTGTGTACATCGCTAGCACAAGAGTAGAATGTAAATAATTTTTACACGCATAAACCTTGCTAAACAGAAACATTAATCATTCAAATGAATCAAACAATTTGAATACAGTGTTAGTTTTTGATTCTCTTTAATTATTACATACGGATTTCTCCAATTTCTTTTTAATAATTTTGACTCTAATCAACTTAATTTTTCTGAAGGGCTATAAGTGCTTTAAGTGACTTAATTTTTTTTTTAATTAAGCGCATAATTATTGCATTAGCAGACAAAATAAGTATGTCTTCGTCCATAAACATTAAATTTAATGAGGATTAATATCAGTTAATTTTCCAAAACACTTATTGTAAGCCTGATCATCGTTGTTTGATTTAAGTGTATCATGTTTGTACAAGTTTATGTATTTAATTAAAAATGTATAGGTTTTCTTCATGACATTCAAGTGTTTTTTAATTAATTTCTAATAAGATAAGTAATTTTTTGTGTGGCACTAAATAAAAAATATCCAGAAATTGATTTAGTTTATTTGTTAATGCCATATTTGTAAATTAAAATAAGTAAAGTAATACTGTCTGTATCAATGGTTCTTAAACTATATTCCTCGCGACCCACTTCCAATGCAACAAATTGTAGCGGCCGGACTGAAAATCTGGTAATACAAAAAAAAATTACCTTTAAAACTAATAAAATATTAATTTTCGGTTTTGTTAAACAGATTTAAAAAATGTTATTAGTTTCGGTGTTTGTTGCGAGTCATGTAAAATCCACGCGACCAACTTTTGGGTCATGATCCATACTTTATGAACCACTGGTCTATATCATTAAAAAGTTATGTATTCAGCTTTTTTCTTAGCACTTCTTAATAATTAACTGCTAATTACAGGTAACAGCTTTTAAATGAAACAATTACATGTACTTTTAACTTTATATCCTAGATGTCACGTGTAGTGCAACCTACTGTGGCATTCTCAATGTAGATTATCTACAGATTATGATATAATCCTGAAGGTGAAGCACAAACAAAGCAGTAGCTTCTGGTTTTTATAACAAGCGGGTTGAATACCAGAGCATTTCTAAAGCTTCATTTCTTTTTAAAATCTGTTATATTTCTGAATTAAACTTTAAACGATTTTATCAAACAGCATGAGTATACAATTTTTTTGCACTGTATTTAAAGGTTTAAAATGGGCTATATCTCCATAAGCCCTTATAAAAGAGCTATCACTGTGCACGTCTTAATTAAAAAAACTTAAAAATAATTGCTCAATTATTTTATTTTTACAGGTGTTGTTTGTGTCAGTTAATTATTGTTGTGTTATTAATAAGTGTTTATTTTTGTGTGCCCATTTTAGCTGTAACAAAGGGCATATAGAAATCACGAAAGCTGGAATTTTACCAAAGAAAAGCAAAATATTTGCTTTAACCAAATTTGGGAGCAAGTGAAAGCAAATTTTAAATAAAAATTAGTTTACTGTTTTGTTCATCTATGCATGGTATAAATGAATCTAGTAAATTTTTATTACGAGGTATCAGCAACAATTAAATAATTCGTTTTTGTAATAATACAAATGATGCAGTATATTCTGATACAATAATATGTCTAATTAGTTGTGTTAAGTGGTAATAACATTAAAAACACATTAAGTGCTAATTATTGAGTAAATAATGCACATTATAAAATTTTTTATTCGCTGGGTTTTAGAAATTTTTATACTTCAATGACCCAAAGCTTACTTTTTTTTAAAAACTAGTAGCTGATTTTTGTGCATAAGTTTACAGTGCCGTTGTTATGAAGTTTTATTCTGTTTTCAAATAGTGTTTTAACTATAAATAAAAATACAATAGTGTGTTTTAATATTGTGACGGGCCGTACTGTGCATAGACCACACTGTTGGGGAAGAGTACTTATTACTCTTATATTTATTGTTGTTAATTATGGCTCGTGATCGTCTTTGTAACGTGGTTTTAAAACGTTGTTTTACGTAGTACACTACACAGGTCTAGAGCAATTAGTACATAGTAAAGTCTGTTTGATACTATACTATTTTTTCATTTAAGAAAATCTTATACGATTTTTAATACAAAAATTTCGTTCAAGAATTTAGCATGGAAAATATTGAACCATTTACATTGCACTATTTTTTGGTACGAAAACTCCAATATATTTTGGTTACTTTTTAGTAACTTTTATCATATTTTGTTGGCACCTTGAGTAACAATGTCAAATGTTCAATTTGAACACAGAACAAAAAGCGAATCATTTTCAAATTTAACGTATATAACGCTTGTCCCATTCTACATAATATTTATTTTGTAGGAATACTATACGATTTTCTTAAACGAAAAAATAGTATAGTATAAAACAGACTTAAGAAACAAATAAAACACAACAATTTTAACAACAAACTCCTTTATTTTTCGACGCTGTACATTTCTTGGTGGTTAGTTCTTAACTACCCAAGTGCGAAACTACCCAAGTGCGACTGTCCCAAGATTTTAGGTTTCATGTTGCTATCCCTTTTTTATTGTAGTTGCATCTTTGTCATTATTTCCTATAAACACATATTTATGCGAGTAGTTTGTTCTACTTATGATGTACAACTTTATCAACAAATCGTTTGTTGATTGACGAAACCCAAATGCTGGCGTTGTAGGACACAAGTTATGACCGTAATATTTTAACGTGAATGTGTTTTTCTAAAGTTGAAATTCTCATAACTTGGCCCTTTTGAAGTGTTAGATGTTTTAGTAACTGATGCATCAGCATTTGTTGCAATCTTATTCATTTTAAAGTAAATGAAATAACATTGAAGTAAAATAAAATAATTGATCTCAGGCGGGGTGTCACAATATGAAATATGTTTGATTATTATTATTATTATTATTATTATCATCCGGTGACCTCTTTTACCAGCGGTGTCGAGGTTATGAATTTTTTCCAGGCATTCCTATCCTTGGCTTTTGTTCTTGCTAGGTTCCATGTTACGTCTTTTTTTTTAAAGGATGTTTGCTATTATACTGTTCCAAGTTTTCCTTGGGCGTCCGCGTCTCTTGCTATTTCCGGTAACCATTTCCCATATCACTTTTACCGTGTTTTGTTCCTCCATTCTATTGAGATGTCCGAACCATCTGAGCTGTTGGGTCTCGATTTTTGCCAATACACTTATAATTTTTAAATTATTTCTTATCGTTTCGCTCCTCACTTTATCCATTCTTGTCACTCCCTCGATTTTTCTCAAAATTTTCATTTCGCAAGCTTCTATACTACTTTTCAGGCGGTCTGTTAACACCCACGACTCACATCCATATGTTAGCATTGGGACAAGTACACTTTCATAGATTTTGGTTTTAGTCGTTTTTGTGATTTCTTTTTTGTTGAAAAATGTTTTGTATAGGGCTCCGTATGTTGCTGCAACTTTGTTGATCCTATTAGTGATTTCTAGTTCTATTTTTCCTGTTTCTTCCACTACCGCCCCAAGGTATTTCAGATACTGTTTAGCTTGTATTTTTTTGATTATAAACAATTTAAATAGCATCTTACAACTGGCTTAAATATACATATAATAGATAATTTGTAGCTTAGGCAGTCTTAATCTGGAACCATTTGATTACAAACGCATTCATGTTATAAGGAAAAATTTTGTGACTTAATTCATGTGAACATCAGTTCTCAAAGGCCTTGCGCTTTTGCAGCAAAATTCCCCCATCTTCCCATTTCCTTATCATTTCCCCCCACCACATTCTCCTCGTCCCTCGTTTTCCAGCATGGGAGAGAAATTACCAGTTTTACAAGTGATAGTACAGAAAAACTTGGAACACTTTTAAGAAGTAATATCTCAAAAACTACAGCATCTAAATACTTGAAAGAGAGGCCACCTGAAAGCTTATTTCATTCTATTTATAACACATTTTTAGAGTTAATAACTATTTGTTATTTAATATGTGAATTGACTGGAAGAAATATACCTTAAAAAAAGGTTTCACGCACAATTGATGTCACAAATCACGATTTTTTTATTGGTTTGCGCAAGATGGCTTTATCTTATTTAGGCAAAGTAACAGAATTTCTCAAAAGTAATACTTTGAATTTCATCAAAACTAAAAACTGGCCCTTACGCAACCCTAATCTAAATTTCTACTTTGAGTAGGTTGCTCTGGAGAAAATGATTTCCTTTGGTCAGAGAATTGTGGAGCAAATTATTTTTGCTTGGGAACATTTCTTCTGTAAAGGATGGATTCTAAAGGCACTTTCAGAATGGAAGGCAAAATTAGAGTGTTATGCAGACCACATTAAACCATTTATGAAAAATCAAATTCATAAATTTTTATTAACAACCTATTTGGCAAACTTTTTGGGAAATCAGTTTTGAGCCTTCTCTAAAATCTTTGTCTTTAGAGAATGCCTTAAATGAATAATATTCCTGAGCAAAAATAATACCCTCACGGACGTGATTCACATCAAGGATTTCTGAAGAGAAATAAATGATCTTTGAACTAATTGCTTTTCAAATCCTTAATTACAATGGTTGTTGAAATATCACTTATCAGAGTAGGTCCAAATTGTTGGGCCACCTTGTATATTTTGTACCCTTATAACAATCCCCAAATACACTTTAGAATAGGAAAGCTATTATTGCTTCTACAAAATTTCATTTAGATAAACAGATAAATAGAAAAATGTCTTGAGTGTGTAGAGAAATTCGTACCTCAAACCATACCCAAAAAAAAAACAAAGAAACATTTTTGAAACACCTCACAATTTTATTTATGTATATTGATTTACAGCTTGCTCCAGTATGTAACAGACACTTTGTAGTTTGTGTACACAGTTTTCAATATTCATGAACAAAATTAATCTTCCATTTCTATTCTGATGGTATAGAGTTTCACAGATATGTGTAGCTCATAATTCTGTATAATGTTTATGCCTCCATTGTACATATATTATCATTTGTTAGCACAACTTACCTTTGCTCGTGGTTTTTTAAATCTTCGTAAACATGTGTTATCTATTCAGCGATGTCACTCTTTAAGTAAATAAATTTGTGGTTTTATCCACGAAAACGTTGCTAATATTAGTGTGAATTTTTACTCAAATAAAATTAAGATGGATCAATACAATTACGTGCTACTTGATAAACAGTTTTGAAAATCATGAAGTGACTGACTTATCAATGTTAATAAAGATGTGTATACCCAATGTTGTTGTTGTGATGTTCCCAGTGAACTGAGAAAGATTCTGACAGTTATGATCAATGAATCGTTTGAATTTTCTTGTACGTATAAATCGAAGGTATTTGGCTACTGGTTTGATGAGTTGTTTTTTTGTTATTGCAGCCGATGAAGAGTCCATTGATTTAACGCATTTGGATAGCTCAATCACCGTAGGCGATCATGCATTTAGTCAAATGCAAGGAGATCTCGACCAACAAAGGCTCCTGGGTGAACGACCTCTTAATGATCCACTGGCTGATATCATGGTCCGAGAAATCCAACATCAAGAAAGGTAAGCAAACATCTTAAGTAATTTAATTGACACCTCACTAAATGCCTCTTAATTCCATGTACTTAAGACGTTTTTCGATTGTTCTCTTACTTGCATCATTCATGGATGCTAATTCGTTGTCCAACATGTTTTAAAGTAATTATCACGATTAAGCCAACGCCTTATTTACACATTTACAGATTCTGTATTTATTGCTAATAATAACCGATGCGAATGACATTGTTACAGGTGTTCGTTTTATTTGTAAACTAAGATGTGACAAATGCGTTTGCAAGCCATATAAAGTGTTCAAGTCAAAGTTCAAATTCAACCAAACTCACTTTTTGTATTAAGATCTGTGTGATGGTTTAATTTAATTAAAACATCAATATGACTATAAATATTTTTGTGTAGAATTGTAATGTTTGATTAATAACATTTTAAACGAACTAAAAAAGGAAATACTTAGCTGATTTTGATAAAAGGTGCAGTTTACCTCCAGACATAATTTAATGTGATTTCATTTAGTTCGCATTTAGGAGAATTGATTTAAAAAAATCATTGAATACTGCCATGGTTAACTAAAGGAATGTGAGACCTTAGAAAAAATAGTCGGCACCCCAGCAAGGGTAGATCAACTAAAAGTCAAGCAAGACAAAAATATTAGCAGCATAGTCAATTCCAGGGCCCCTTTTTTGACCGCTGAGCCGGGTTACCAGACGTCCCGGATTTCGCGGGACTGTCTTGTTTTGTCGTTATTTGTCCCGCGTCCCGCATTTAAATTAACCCCTTGACTGGTCTCTACGAACTGAGTTCGGGCGTTCTTTTCGCGCTACCGAGGCTCTACGATTTAAATTTGGGCATTTTTACCGCTTTTGCACCGTTGACCTTGTTCTACAAACTGGGTTCGAGCGTTTTTATCGCGTTTGTGTCGTGCTGTACAATTTGAGGCCTTGTACAGGCGAAGCGGTTAACTTCAGTTGATCGCGCGTTAGAGCCGTTTATGCACGCGACAGTCTCAAGGCGGCGTAGGCAGATTTTTTTTTAACGCATGTTCTGTGTTGAAGCTATAAGTTGGTAAAAGACAAAAATTAGGTTGGTCTTTGTCACCGACGCCAAAATGCAGGTAGATTTGGGTAAGTGGGTTCGCGCGGTTTTTGCGGGTGATTTTTGTAACAAAAAATTTAATTTTTTTGAGGAGCTGATAGAAAACAGCCTAATTGTTGTATTTGTCAACTCACAGCTTCATTACAGAAGAGGCTACGAGCTTTTTTTCGCAGTGTTCAACGACGGAAATTTTAAAATCTGGTAACCCTGCGCTGAGTCCAGTAATTTTTACTGAATTTCCCATTTCTGGTCGACCTTAAATACAATGAAAATTTAAATTTTACAGCTGTTTACTGCATATTTTAATATTATCTGCAGGGACTGTCAATGGAAATGATAAACGAAATAAATAATTAAGCAGTTTTATCACTATTTACATTTTATTCATTGAACACAAACTGTGACTTACTGTCAATGCTTAGGGGATTCCCCGAGACAGTAAAATTTCTCACTTGAAACAAGGGAGTTTCACCTTTCTTGGTGTATTTCATTAGACATAGATCGTGTGTACATTTTCATGAAAAAAATCAAGTTGTATGTTACCTCCGGGCGCGAAATTATCTTAAATAAAATGTACAATTTTTTTTAATATAATGTTAATCATGTTAAACAATTTGAAAATCTTTAGTGGTGATGCGCCAGCGCCAGTCTGAAGTATGTCGTCCATAACGGTCAAAACATTTCACATTTTATAATTAAGCGGAGGCCAACAATTGCTAAGACATAGAAAAGAATCAAGAATGTAAATGGACTCAAAAATTAGTCACAAGCATTTTCCTTGATTACCAAAACTACAAAGTAACCACGCCAATATATATTTTTTTAGGCGAAAAGTTGTGTTAATTTACATATTATTACATATGATGTATTTATACCTAATCTGGATAATCGAATGTTGTAATAATTAATTGATCGATAATCGCATTAATGTTAACGTAGTTATAATCGGTATTAATCGTTATTTCATTCTGGTTTACGAAAACGGAATTTTTTGGGTGGGAATATAAAGCACAAAAACTAAATATTTTGTTCCTATCAGAAACGAACGAAATATTTTTCGTTTTTAGTCCCTGGTCTGTACCATGATAGGTCTGTACTATGCCTCAGCAGTGTAGCTAGAATTTTTGGCTCTAGTAGTATGCCAAGGAAAAAAGCCCAAAGCCGAACAAAACAAAAAATAAAACAAAACGCAACGCTACATATTTTTTTCATGAAAACTACCAAAATGGGTAAAAAAATTGCTACTGTCGGGATCCCTCTTTTGTTAGTGGCCCCAGATCTCACATGTACTGGAGATTTTTGTGCAGTAGTTACGTTAAGAAGTGAGTTAAAGCAAAAAAATATAAATTATTGAGGGTTGTTACCCATCAAAATAACTTCTCTAATGATAAAAGTGAAGTATTTCAATTTTGCGTCCGTTTAGTCACGTTAAAATGTCATCTCACATCACAGTCGTAGTATCACTTTGGGTGAGCGTTTGGCGTTAAAGTGATTAAAAAATCACAATGATTTCTAAATAATAATTACTTGCAGATGTAAATTGTGCACGCATAATAATTAATTGTCCAAGCTTTTGGGGTGAAGTGTTTGTTAAAAAAAGACGTCATGAATTCCTTAATAACAGTAACTTGAAGAGCCGGATTTAGCAATAGACAAGAAAAAACAAATGTCTAAAGCTCTTAATTCAGAGGGGCCCGATTTGACCTCGGAAAATTTTGTAATTAATAATAAAATCGCAAAATGGGGCCCAAACGCTGAATTTTGTCCAGGGCCCGTTAAAGGCTTATTCCTACACTACTGACTTGTTTTAAATTATAAATTTATAGAAGTCAACTCCTACCTTTGTCATTTAAATTGTTATATAATCGATGCATGGGAAATTTTACGATAAGTTTACTAATCATGATAAACTGTAAAAACCGCAATTACATTAATTTAAACAGAATACTTTATCGTTTATTTATTTTAATTCGTGTAATTAATTGTTTCTTAACTTTACAGTTAGGGATTTATTTTATTATATTTACGTCACTATGTTTTATTATACCATACAGCTGATATCTTTACATTTATTTATTTATTACCGCGAATCGCAGAGGAAATTTTGTCGTTTTTACTAAGACACACAAGCAAAACTGGAACAGTAGTTCTGGCTGTGGCTAGACACTATAATAAATACACAATTTTTTTTTTAAATATTACGCCATGCGAAGTTCGTTAGATCATTTTTGATTTGTTTGTAACTTTTTTAAGTGCATGTCGGTTTGGATAGACCGTTATATGAGAATTTTATGCATATTATGCTTGTCAACAGACCGATGCTTATTTATTTTTGTTTAAAAAATATAGACAATAGGTTACATTAATAATTGGATGCAAACAATAACCAGTAAAGTTGTAGCTCTCAAAGGAATTTGTGCTGAGAATGATCATTTATAATCGTCAGTGCAGTGGCGGACTGGGCCGGCGGGACACTGGGAGAAATCCCGGTGGGCCGGTCGCTCTGAGGCCGCGACCGACAGTACTTGTTACGATTTTTATGAAAAAATTGTGCAATATTATTATTTCGGTTAGTAATAAATAAAGAATAAGTTACAACATCGCATAACTTTTGTACCCCTGGCCCTCCCAAGCTTTATAAGCTGACTACGTCTCTGATTTGTGTCTCTGCTATGTCCGACGTTTTCGTTAAATTTCACCGTCCGGGCTGTGTTTTTGAGCACCAAGTGATATTGATATTATACCTTACCAGAATTTTAGTTTTAATATTTTAGTAATTAATAAACAATTATTAAACTTAATAAATGCAGACTGATTCTTTACATTCATTGTGAGATTGTAAGATTATTCTGGTTATAGTTTTTAATCAAGGAAAAATGGAAAAAAGAAAATGTGCTCATAAAGAGAAAGAGAAAAGGCAAAAAGTACTTCACGAAGCTGCTAAAAAAAGTTTCAAGTTAAGTGATTTGTTTGCTTTAACTTCTAAAGTTAGTGCACCTGATGTTGAAAAATCTAACATTGATCAAGATTTGCATTCATCAAATTCGACAAACGAAGACAATAATATAATCTGCTTCGTTGAAACAGACAAAATTGAAACGTCGATTATCAACGCAAAGTCTTCATGTTCAAGTCTAGTAGTAGTGTAAAACTAATTGGAAAAAGGGGTTTAGCTTTTCGGGCTCACAGATCGGAATCTGCTAATTCATTCTCATTAGAGAACAATGAGACTGAACATAGACATTTTTTTAGAAATAATTTTATTATTAGCTAAACATGACATTTTAAAATTACATTTTTTTGGGTTATTAATTTTTTGGGGGCCGGTCTAGCAGGTATTTCCCAGTCCGCTACTGCGTCAGTGACAAAAAAAAGTGAATTTTTGTTTTGCCGCTAGACAAAAATGACATATTTTTCAAATCTGCACTTAACACAACATTCATAAAGTATGAGAAAGTTTAAGAAAAAAACTCCTGTTTTTGGTGTGCAACTAGGTCTCCACAGCAATGCAACACCATCTTGTTTGACGTAAACGTCGTCCTTTTAAGGCTTTCTTGAGCTGTGGAAATGGATAATAGTCTGAGAGCCTTATCGGGAGAATATGGTAGTTTTTACAATTTTGGTCCGAAGTTTTATTAACAAAGAACAGTAAACAGTATGTTCTCTTGTCACCGATGTTTGCTGTTGCAAGTAATCAGTGAAAATTATTCCTTTCTTATCCCAGAATACAGAGGCAAGAACTTTTCTAGCAGAGCGAAATTTTTTGAATCGAGAAGGACCAGCATGTTCCCACTCTTTGGACGTATCTTGGTCTCTAAATCATAATGAATTCAAGTTTCATTTATTGTAACAATGCGAGCCAAAATGTATTGTATCATCTTTAAATTTACTGCAGGGGCGCTATTCCCAACTCGCTCGCTTTGAACAGCCAGTGCTCATGAAAGCGAGCGTTGTCAATTGGAGTGGAGCGGTCGTTTCTGTATTCTCATATACCCCTGCCTTTGCAATTCTTCGACGCGAGTGGGTAGATGTTGCAACATTGGACATTGCACTTTGCCGCCAGTTTATGAATGTTGTGGTTTTTGTTTTGATTGATTATGGGGAAATTAACGGAGCAGCAGAAAGCAGCATTAGTAGAAATTCTTGGGAGAATAGTTAATTATTAAGTGGCAAATTATCACAAAATTTTACATATAACGATGCCCAAAAGCAAAAGAGTATAATTGCTACAAATTTAAATAGTATGTAAAATGTATTGGAATGAGTATCCCTCGAAAGTCTAAATTTTTTTCGAAATTCATCGACATTTAATTGTGTAAATGTAGGGTTGCCAGATATCCTGAACGTATAAAAAAAACAATACAAATCAAAAAAGAGAACATTGCGGAATTAATTGAAAAGCATATTTATTAAGAAAAGAATTGCACAATTGTAGCAAAAATAGATTATTCTTATATATTATTTCTAATTACACATATATCAGTAAAATTATTTACATTATATATTCATAAATATAATATAAATCATTGAAAATTAGTTTCTTTGGTTGGAGAAATCACGTCCTAATAAACTAACATACCTAGTATAAAGTAGCCTTCTACCCAATAAAATTGGTTATTTAGATTCCTTTCCATATTATTAATAAGAAAAAAATATTTATTCATTATATACCTAAATTTATTAGAATCTTTTGGTTCTTTAAGAAACTTTTTTTTTTCATACATTTATTCCTTTTTAATTAAATTTAATTTTTGAAGTAATAGATGTTACGATGTTTTTTTTTCGTTAGAAAAACTGTATTATTTTTAAACTCATAAAAATAATTACAAGAAATATTCTTGTAATTGTATGCATTAAGTTTAAGTTCGAATATTAAATGAACTTCACTAAACATTCTCATTTCAAAAAAGGGTAACCGAAAAAAGAGAACAAAAGTGAACATTTTTACATGAAAAAAGAAAAAGAAATATCAGAATTAAAAAAGAGAAAATGTTTTTTAAAGTGATATTCTGGCAACCCTATGTAAATGAATTTAATAATATTAAATTATAAGGTTCGGCCACATCATTTTCAGCCTGTTCTAAGTCCTCAGTTAAATTTATAAAGTTAATATCATCCATAATAAAAGAAAACAACAACAACTCACAACACACAAAGGTTACGATTTGGGTGCAAAGCGAGCGGTATTTGCCAAGAGGAGTGGGTCTACCCACTCGCGTTGAACGCGAATGGAGCGCCTGCGAGAGGAGACGTTGGGAATACGATTCTCAGTGGTTTGTGCACCCCTCGTGTTCAACGGTAGCGATATCGCTGAACAGGAGGAGTTGAGAATACCAGCCCTGATCGATCTAGACGTGCCACCACTCATTCGCTTTTGATCGCCATTTAGACATTTCGGTATCCATTTTGCTGATACTTTATTCATCATGAGCGATACGAAAAACACGCTCTGATGAAATGTTCAATGTCTCTAATATTCATTTAAGACCGATTCGTCGATCTTCCAAAATCAATCCAAGGAGAGCGTCGCTGTTTCCCGGTGTTGACGTAGAAATCAGTCTTTCAGCCCTCTGCTGGTCATAAGAATATTTTCTACCCCGCTTAAAGGTGCCCACTAGGGGTGGGCGATATCCAAATTTCGATATCGATATGTCGACATATCGATATATCGACAGCAATATATCGAAATTTCGATATAAAAGCGGATATGTCGATATGTCGATATATCGATATATCGATATCCGATATTTCGATATATCGATATCAAAATTATATCGATATATCGCCCACCCCTAGTGCCCACAGACCGGTGCGGTGGCGGTGACGGTGACGGTAGCGGTAACTGAAGCGGTGGCGGTGCCAATAGCGGTCACGATAACACACACTAAAGCGGTGACGATCGCGTTAAAAGTACGGCATTTAAAGTGCTTAGACTTTGGGGAGCAAAAAATAATTAAATTTCGTAATTGGTTTTCTAACTTTTCGTAAAATGTTTCGAAGAAGGCAAGTTAAAAACAGGGCCCTTCTTCTAGCAGTACTCTTAGACGAAGAAGAGCAGCAAAATAGGTTCCAGTTTCATCCCACACTTTATTTTTTATTCGTACGTTTTTATAGTCCATGTGTGACATGTCAAATAAAATTTGATGATTTTTCACTACTTTTATACAGTTTTCTGTCATTTTGTTAACAAATTAATAGACATAACTATCACGCGTTCAGGCGGTCAGTTGTAACCGGTCACATCTGACCGCCACCGCGCAGTCGACGTGCGGTAGAACGCGACACGACCGCATGTTTCACCGCGTAGTGTGAGTGCGGCCATTTGTTACCGCCACCGCCACCGCTTCCGTACCGCCACCGCCCCCGCGTCGGTCTGTGGAGACCTTACATGCCGTAACTCAGTTTTTTTTATTGTAGGATGGAAGGGCATTGATTTGCTAATATTGTCAACAAGTCATTGTAATTTCCTTAACGGAAAATCCGGACCAATCTCTACTTCAATTTCCGCTCGAAAGTACATCGCATCGCTCGAGTCCGTAGTTTTATCGATGGGGAAATAAACGGGGGATTAGGCTTAGCAGCTAGGCCATTTATGGCGATAAAGAAACAGTTCATAAAAACATTTATACCAAAAAAAAAACAAATGTAGAGATATATCGCAGTGTTTATAACCCCATTTAAACATATGTTTGCGAATCATGTACCACAACAAAGTCGTATCAAAAGTATAAAAATAAGGTTTTTTTAAGAAAAATTGAAGACAAAATTAGAAATGAAACCCTTAAAGGAAACCTAAAAGCACAACCAATAAAACAAAACATCTAATGAGGCACAACTAAGATGGCCAGGTCTCGGTGGTCCATTTTTTTGTTGCATGACTTAAACCTTAAACAGTCGATACAAAAACTTATTTTAAAGCAAATATTCCATATCAACATGTGTCCATAAACGCTTCATTTTAAAGATACAGGGTGTTGAAGTTTTCGAAAAAATATCGATAATTTTTAACCGTTTCCCAACCGGTAGATATATTTAAACCAAATTTGGTATACAGCACCACCTTGCAGGTCACCACATTCGGTGAGAATATCAAGCCCCGAAAGCAACCAGTGGCGGAGTTGTGGAGGTTCAGTTTCAATAAATTTTATAAAAAACTAGTACGGCCCTGTTTAAAATCAAACTCGAATTTGTTTTTGGGTAGAGCATTTTATTTCAAACAAAAAGTGTCTGCTGGCTTTTTCGTATCTGCCACCGTTTGGCGCGGAATTGGATTGACTTGGTTTCAACTTGATGGTTGTCCAGCTCATTTTGATAGAAATGTAAGGAACCGGTTGAATCACAATTTTTCAGAGATATATATGGGGCGAGGAGGGCCGGTCGCTTGGCATCCACGTTCCCCCGACCTAACTTTGGACTCTTTCTTGTGGGGATTTTTAAAAGAATCGGTGTATGCAACAAGGGATGAACTTGTTGATCGCATTTGTAATGCGTGCGATGAACTGTAAAATTACAATATAAGAGCTGTAATGGAATCCGTTAGACGTGGGTGTGATACCAAGAAAAATTACGAAACACTTTTTTTTTTAGAATCAAATGCTGCTCTTCCTAAAAACAAGTTCGAGTTGGATTTTAAAGTTTTTACTAGTTTTTTATAAAATTGATTGAAACTTAACCCCCACAACTCCGCCACTGGTTGCTTTCGGGGCTTGATATTCTCACCGAATGTGGTGACCTGCTAGGTGGTGCTGTATACCAAATTTGGTTTAAATATATCTACCGGTTGGGAAACGGTTAAAAATTATCGATATTTTTTCGAAAACTTCAACACCCTGTATCTTTAAAATGAAGCGTTTATGGATCCATGTTGATATGAAATATTCGCCTTAAAATAAGTTTTTGTATCGACTGCTACAAACAGAATGGACCACCCTGTATAGAATGCGAGAAGATAGGATGTCCAGAAAAGTTAATGAAGCGCGAACGGGAGGAAAAATCAAAAAGGAAGACCAAGGAAAACTTGAAATGAGGAGGTGAAAGAAGCTGCCACGAACAGAGGGATTGAGTGGTTAGATTAGAGAACTAAAAAGAGATAGAAAAAGATGAAGGAAAGCCTACAAAAACAGGCCACGTTCTTTAAAAAAAAAAAAAAAACCTTACACTAGATGGTAGAGAAGCCTAATGATAAGAAGAAGAAGTTTTACCCATTTCTGCGCTTAACGTACCTACATTTATTTAGCGTGCGGCTACTCAATCTACGTTAAGCGAGCACCGACTATTTTCTTCGAATCGGTTTTGTTTGTTGCACTATTATTATCATATCCTGAACCACTGCATATTTCCCGGATTTTTCAACGTATTCATGTCAACATTATTACCAATTTCGCGCCTTGCCATTTGTTTCCTCAGTTTTAATTAGTTTTGTTGATTGTCAGTCTCTTTTGTTTTAACACCCATGCCAATTGGATATGTGATAATTGTATGAAACTTTATTAAATTCAATCATGAACAATAAGCAATAATGTGAATTAAAGCATTCGTGCAGGAACATCATAAAGCCTACCCGATGTGTATTGCAGCATTATAGAATGCTGGTACATATTACAATGACTCGTGTAGTTTGAAATGCACTAGATGATAATTAATAATCGTTTCATCGTGGTATAGTATTAATTATATTGCAGTTTTAAACTTTAACGAAAAATGTACACGAGCATTTGTGACACGATTCATATCTAAAGAATGAAGTGGCACATTCTGCTTTTAGCGTTAAGAGTAAAAAGTTAACAAATAATAGAATACTTCTTTCTTTTAAACCATCCAATTAAGAGAATTATGTATTTAGTTTCATTATTATCCCATGTACATGTTCATGAATTGCCACAGTGCTACAACTAGCTACACCAAAAACAAATATTTTTTTGGCTTTGCTTGTGTGTAATAAAACAACTTGTAGTTGGTTGTTATTGTTGTATTTATTTAGTCTCGATTATATTTATGTAACAGTTCTGAAATATAATGCATTTTAACATCATTGACATTTATTGCAACAAAATCCACAATTGTAGGGCAAATTAATATTATTACTATAGTCTATTCGGCCAACGTTGAGGTCTATCGGATTAACTTACTGTTAGTGGCAGTATTACTTCGTACGTAAAGCGGTATGTTTCGTGTTTATGCTTGGCACTAGATGACACAGAAAAAGACAGAATGCATGTATGTATTTCGTTGCCGCCTCACTGCCCTAATCCGATAGACCTCCTCACTGGCCGTACAGACTAGGTGTCCTAGAATAGACCAGCCCCAGGGAAACGTATCGCAGGGTGACAGACGCAATTAAATAATTACGGCTAGCTAAAACCATGTGGCTGCGAGCCGGTATAATATTACCAGCTGCACCATAGGTGCATAGGTAACACCATGAATCGAATTATGTTGTATTAATTAAAATACTGTTACATGTGAAATAAAATATCGGGAAGATTTTAACTAATATTTCGAACTCCGTTGTAGATGATATTTTCGGAGAATTTTTATGGTTATTGAAAATTGAAACAGTATTTTAGAAATAGTTGGATATATTTTTATTTATTTAGCCCAAAATGATATTGATATTACAACTGTAAATTGTTAGCATAATTAATAAATTCATGCTTTTATGATTTACGGGATGGTTTTGGAATAGGTTTAGCACATTTTTGTTTTTAAAGAACTGAACAGTATATTTATCAATTGGTTGGTTAGAGCAGATTATGTTGCATATTTTGTCTGGTAATTGAGAAACACCAGAACAGTTGAAGCTTAGTTTTCTTGAAAACATTAAATATATCCTCAAAAAAGTGCTTATCAATTTTTGTTTCTTGGTGGGATCTAGCTTCATTTGGAAAAAGGTTAAGCCGTTCTTTCACCAACTTATTTATTGTACATTTTACTGGACTTATTGTTTATCTATGTTGTTGTTAAAAGTCATAGACACATGATACTACGATACATGCTATGAACTGGTTTTTAAACGACTTTCACATTTTTTAATTATATTTTCCTGGAATAATGGTTACTATCAATTTAAACTACGTAGGTGCAAATGGAAACGTCCGAATTATTTTTTATTTTATGATATATTTTACGATTTTTTTATACATGTGCTAATACATTTTTATATTCTTTACTTTAATACTTTAAAAAAAGACTTACCATGGAAGGTCACGATACGTTGTCGCTAGAATTTACCGACTTCGAGTACAACAAAAAATTGCGAGATGGTCCTTTGCCGCAAAATTTAAACTCAAATTTTAAATAATTTCTTTTTCTTTTTTTATGTTACACACACCATAAAATGTCTATTTAATTTTGTCGGAGTCGGAGTCGACCTACTAAAATTATCAGGAGTCGGAGTCGAATTTTTTTTTACCGACTTCGCAGCCCTGCTCGGTACTAACAGAATTAATAGAAAAAACGAAAGCTGATAAATATTGACAATTCCATCATTATCTTAGTTTTTACATTTTTTTAGCAAATTTTTACATACATTTTAGTTTATCGCTATTTTAAGTGATTTCGTTGGGCTATTTACTTTAAATAACTAGTGGTTTATACTATTTTGAAGGTTTTGCCTAAGTTTTAAATGTTAAATAGTATGTTTTGAAATATTGCGTAATATATATATATTTTTTTTAAATTAAAATAACGCAGATAATAGTATATTTCGTAATTAGTAAAACGTTCAACGTCACTTTTTTTAAACATATGCATACCAATTTTTATAAAATTCATGTTTGTAAATTCGCTCTACATGTTATTTATATATTTTGATGACGTTTTTGTATACGTGTAATAATTGCTAGGCATATTATCAACAGCTTTTGTTTATACTTGTGAAATGAATATGTACATTATCTAATAACTATCCTGCTATTTTGACCTTCTACCAAAAAATAGTATTTTTATACCTCAGTGTTCGAGTACCCATACAGTTTTAACACCTTTTATTTAGTGGCTTATTTCCATTATCAAAAAGCATTGTTTTAAAAACAAATATCAGATTGTTGTGGACTCTCAGCCAATACGAGTTGTGATCTCTTGAATTCGTTGTAGGAGTAGGGTAAATTCATTTAGTATTTCGCGTAAACGCTATTGACTGCTGTACACGAACGCGTTTAGTTTGTTGGTGAAAGCAGTTCTGTAGACGCTGATTTTACAACAATACCTCGTGTTTATCAGCAAAGAACGGTACTATTTCTGTACTTGAAAGTGCTATTGTTTTGGCATGGCATTAGAGACTGGTTATCCCGACATATTTAGCAACCTGTCAAAGTTCCTCGGTCTTACATCAAGGAAACCCAAAGAGGAAGAGCAGGAAGATGACAGGTACAATGGCATTTTTCAGATCATGTGATGGAAAACGTGATTAATTTTTTGCGGTTACGCAAGTTTCATAAATATTGTATTTTCTTTTATTTCAAAAACATACTATTTTCGTAAGTAAATAATATAATTTACTTCAACCGATGCAATTTTATTTCATAATCACTTCGTGTTGATCAATATAGTTTTCAATTTCCGCGATATAAATCGAAGCTGCAATTTCTACTGACATAATATACTAAAAGTCTATAAAAGGATTAATTTTCTACGAACCTTCGACTAGTGACGTCTTTATTTTTACGCACAATTAGTGCATATTCACTTTTTTACATTACAAAACATCCTAATTGTACATTGAATTATGCGCGATTTTCTATTTCACAGTTAAATATTTCTTGCTTGGAAGATCTTAATTCGTTCAGAAAATCTATTTCTAAACCTTTGCCAAAACAATGACGCGTATATATCCCTTTTGACTTCTAGTCGCTGTAAGATTTTTTGTACCCTACCGATGGGCAGTTCTTTTTTTGTGTTAGCTATACCGAGTGATTCAGTTTGACTGTCGCACCCCTATAACTTTGTAAGTATTGAGAATAACCCCAACAACCCTTATATATTTGAAATTAGCGAAAAATTCTCTATTAAATGATGTGCATTTGTTACCTCTACGATGACGTATGTCAAATCCGCGATAGGCAACTGTTTTTTTTTTTAAATTACATATTATACATTTTTTTGTTGATTCGGATAGAAAATTTAATTCTGAATCCGACCATGTACTCAAAAAGTAGGCATACATTAAAAAAATTTCGAGAAAAATCAGCAGTGGCGGCCATTTTGAATACATTAAAATCTAATTTTTTATGTCTGCGTTTATTATTTGTTTTTATTTTTATTAAAAATTAATTTTTTATACATTTTCATTGATAGTTACCGTATAATTTTTAAGATTTGATCGTTTTTTGTTATGTTAAATAGACTGTTTGCTATAATTTGAATAAACTTTGAACTCATTTTTCTCGAAAATTTTCTTATGTATGCCTACTTTTTGAGTACATGGTCGGATTCAGAATTAAATTCTCTATCCGAATCAACAACAAAATGTATACTATGTAATTTTAAAAAAAAAACAGTTGCCTATCGCGGATTTGACATACGTCATCGTAGAGGTAACAAATGCACATCATTTAATAGAGAATTTCTCGCTGATTTCAAATATATAAGGGTTGTTGGGGTTATTCTCAATACTTACAAAGTTATAGGGGTGCGACAGTCAAACTGAATCACCCGGTATAGAATAAAATATAATCGTCACTTTTGGGACCTCAAAAGTGTTCGTTTCTGACACCTAGTGCTAAAAGGTCTCTACTCCAATTTATTAAATTATTAACCGTAATAATGCGTCTAATGGTAAACTATTTTTTTTTTTTATATTTAATAAGAGGCTAAAAAATAATCGTTACTTTTGGCACCTCAAAACTGGTGTTTCCAGACACCTAGTGCCTAAAAACGGCTCTCTCCATTTCATTAAATTGCTAACGTTTATAATGTGTTTAATGGTAAACGATTACACTGTTTTTACACTTACGTAGATATGTTTAAATTTTCTTGTGGGCCTTGACTTTAAAGGAGGTGTTCAGGGAAAAGTCTGCAAAAAACACTAAAATCAAAACAAATAAGGTTCAAAACCTACTGATTAAGACGCGATTGCACAAAGTAGCAAATACGAGTTAATTCAAAAAACTAGGCAACCCCAGCGCCAGCTATGCTGCGATTTAGCCTAACTCTAGGATTAAGGTGGTTTAACCTCAGGGTTAATCCTAGGTTCAACTTTTATGCAATCGGGCCTTAAGGCGCTGGTGTTGCCTAGTTTTGTGGATTAACTCGTATTTTAGCACCAGTGCTACTTTATGCAATCAGGCTTAAGAGTTGTTAAGCTGAAGTTAAGTATAGCTACTAACAAAAACGATTATGTTTAAGGCAGTTCGTTAAATATTCAGTATGTGTACAGTAGATCGTGCATCCAGGCGTGTTGTTGAGTTCCGAAAATTATATAATATTCTACATTTAGACGTAATTTTGGAAACATAAAAAGAAAGTGCATTTGGTAGCGTGTCCCCTCAGAAACTAGATCTGCCTGTATTATAAAATCAACGCTCTATGTTTGGTTTTTATCTATGTAATTTCGTTTGCCATTACTTTAAACCAAATTTAAATTAACTCGTGTATTGATTTAACAGTGTACCATTTTTATTTTGCAGCTTGTTAACTTTAATTATTGTACAAATACATATAAGCAAATGAATAACCAGTTCATTGCAACACTATTATTATCGCCTTTTACGTTCGTACTAATTATTAAAATATAAAGCCCATATTAACGTATAATGTAACATACTCTGTATAGAACCAACTGACTGCAACATATGTTTTTTTTATATTTGAAACGTGTTTTTGTATTTATTTTTGTCAACAATAAATAGCTTATAATTAATACAGATAAAATCGTAATAAATTTAATTCTTTGCACAATGATAGTGGAATGAAAAAATGTCGTAAAACTACCAGTTAAGTATATCGTTATAAAAATTTTAAAGTTTAATATACAGTTTGGATGACAAATCATGCACGTCATAGAATTGTTTAATAACTTGCATTTTCCTGCGATACAGTAAGGTTTAGTATAGTAAACGAAAAAGCTGTGTTCAGTATATTAGGACTTTGTTAACACAGATTATATTTGTATTTATAGATCACTTTCTTATTGATTTTGTTTTTGAAACGACGGTCTTTTCACTTTAACAAAAAATTATATACCTAACAATTAAAAAATTGCACGCGGTGATAAATAAATATGTGTTTTAAGCAGGACCCAAACCGAACCGGAACTGGAACAAAAACCGAAACGAACCGGTGATTTATTCATGAACCGTGAAGCGGAACTGAACCTTTTAATTGAAAAATCACAAAACCTCTACATCGAACCGAACCGACTGGTGTGAACCGGTTCAAACCTCTTTAACCGGTTCACACAACGGTTCCGACCAATTATATTTATCATGACATTTAATGTTTTTTATTTTCGTTATTTTGATTACCTACATTTGACCAAAAATGGAAAAATTCTAGACAATTCAATTTATAAATATCTACGCATCGTCAACGTCGTCATAATCATATTTGAACAATGTATACTTTTTTAAATTTCCTAATAAAAACAAAATAAGCATTGAACCGGAACCGGAACTAAACCGTTGCCGCCGAACCGGTTACCGAATCATTATAAAATAAAAACCAGTGGTTCGGAAAGTAAACCGAAAAGTTAAAATTCATCGAACCGGTAACCAAAACTGAACCATTATTCTTTGCGGTTCGGATCCCTGGTTTTTAGCGAAATTTGTTGTCAAATATTTTGCAATAGAACATCAGTTTTAAAAGAACAAAATTAAATACACTGAATTTTTAAAATTCAGCGTTTCTGACTATTATTAGAAAATTGTTACTTAAGTATCATTGTCCGATAACATTTCTGCGGAAGTTATATTAATTAATTAAAGTATCAATGGATATTTAATGGCTCTAAGCACTGCTTTTTATGTCTATTGAGTCAAACTAGGGATGTACCGATAAATCGGTAGATAATCGGCCGTATCGACTCTTCTACCGATTAATCGGTAATCGTCATTTTGGCCGATTATTCGGTTTTCATTAAATTAAATTTTACTGATGAATTTGATTGACATATTCAATGAAATAGTTTTACTTTTTTAATGTTACACCGAATCTTAGTGTCTGACCGCCAATATTTTGCTAACTATTGATTTGAAAATCACTGTAAGTGAGCTAAAGATTTTGATAAACAAGCACGTAATTTTTGAACTACTATAAATAATTATTAAAAACAAAGGTAAATTAATAAAGACACTTAATGAATATAATGATAATTTAATGAATCATATGTGAAAGTCAACAATCAGCCGATAACGAAAGGCCGATTAATCGGCCAATTTGGTTATCGGTACAGAACACTGCTTACGAATTCAATACTTACAATTTTTATAATAAATGTGGTTATATTTATAATATTGCAGGCGTCATCGCAACTTCTTGAAATCTTGTAATTGATAACGATATGTGTCTAGTTAATTAATTACTTTTACACTTTTACTGTAATTTCGTTGTCATGCATTATTCATTATCAATAACTTTGCGAGTTTTTAGTTAAAAAATAAAATCGAACAAACAAAAAGAAAACATGTTGAATGAAAAAAAAACAAATACATAAAAGCTATCTAATGTAACAAACTTACTATCTCGTCATTCTTTTTATAGCAGTGTAATTTCTTCAGATATTTGTACATAGCAGAAATAATTATCAGAAGAATAACAGCTTACCAAGTGGCAGTAATGTTACCCATCTACGCATTTACGTCGTTATATTATCACAAAACGCAGACTATTAAATTACTTTATAAATAATAAAATCTACAACACAAGACGGAAAATACGCCCGCATCTTATTTTAAATGTCTCTGATTTTAAAATTATTTACTTAATATCTTATATAGACGTCACACGCTTATGCAACGTCGTTATTTACTTAAAGGTTTTGTTGCTTTTGATGTGGCTCGTGTCGTCGGATGCCCTGGAGGACTCCTTCACGTCGTTTAGCGTAGTTCACCAGGTCTAGAGCAGCTGTTAGGTATTAAGATTAACGAAATTAAACAACAATTAATTTTAACTCTTTTATTGTTCAAATCTGAGTTAAAATAAACAAAATACTAACTTTCTGAAGATTATTCGCGTGTGTGTGTTATTTTGTGGTAGTGTACAATTTCGTGTGCTGTGAATGCGAAATGTTAGGTGTTGGTTTTTAAATGTTTGTGTGTGTGTAGGAATTATCGTGTGTTTAAGTGTACATGTAACAAACTCCAACTGGCCCGTCGAATAGCGAAAACTCGCCCAGCAGGCCCCTTTGTTGGAGTTAGCAGGAGAACTTTATGGGGTCGATCGAAAGGCGATAACTCGCCCGCAGACCTCGCTCTAAAGCCCAAAAGGAATTGAGCCGTGTAATCTCGCAGCGAAAACTCGCCCAAATACACGTGCAATGGCTCAAAGGGTTGCAAGATACCAGGAGCTTCAGAATCTAGCGAAAACTCGCCGCAGAAGCTGACTCTGTGTATCAGGTGGATCGTGTCGTGGTTCTGTGGTTTTTGAACCCCTTTGGGAGGCCGAGCAGGCCCTTTTATATGTTAATTTCGGTAGCGAGGTGTGCGGCGAGTCGCAAAACACGCCTACAATTCGTTTTGGTCTAATCATTTTTCTAATACAGTACCAACAGGCAGTCCCAATATTGTTAATTCGACAATCCACCCCGTTTTTAGACCGTGTAGCAATATTATTGGCTTCCCAACGTAAAACATCCCCCCTTCCATCAAATATAAAGTCCTACGTAATTTAGAAACATTTATCCCCACTGTGATTATTAAAAATTTATCGCGTAGCTTAAACTTACTCGATTCACAAATCTTGCTATCCTATATTAAATTCTAGTGCAACTAAATGTTACAATTTATTTAAATTGTAATACAATAAAATATCCGTTGACCATAAAAGCCTTATTTTTTATACTTCTGACACACTGACCCACCTTTTAGTAGGTAGCATTTAAGTCAATGCACCTCAGTCCTTTAACTTTAACTGTCATAGGACACTTGTCCCTTATTTATGGTCTTGGGAACATAGAAAGCACTTGTCAGTTCAGCTGGTCGAACATATGCCCTGCTTTGGAATTTTTGGTAATTCGTGTAAACAATCCCAGATCGTTAATATTTCCTTGACTGATAATTTCACACGACTTTATCTTATCTGTTTAAAAACAAACCATCTAAATTTTAATTTATATTTCGCGTTTCACCCCTGGTTGTGGGAATGTTAGTTTTGTAATAGTTTTAGATTAGTTTAAAGAATTTTTACTATGATGATAAGTACGTGCAGCATGGCTCAATAGATTAATGTCATTTTCATTGGATGCTATTAAAATTCAAACGCTGTAGCTAATACAACACTGCGTATTTTTACCGCATTAAACGTTTCGTCCTTAAACAACTTGTCATTGCGTCATTTTCGGTTTTAAAACTTGAAACGGAGTGATGCACGGAATCCGCGACTTCCCCAAAGTTAACAACCCGTATCTAATTCCATAAAATACTCCCAACTTTTTTGCATAAAGCGTTCTACCTTTTAATACTATTCATAGGTTCAATAATTCTTTCAACAAGAAACTATTCAGGCCCGATTTTTTTAGCCACCCTGAGACCAATACTTACAAATTAATATAATGCAAAAAAGGTGCTTATTTGCATAACAAAAAATAATACTAAAAATTGTTTGCTTTTTGAATTTCAAACAATTATAATTTTGTAGCAAAGTTAAATTAGTATTTAAAGTTTAAAGTGTTGATCAGTTTCTTTCTTATTTTTTTTTTAAACTGAATTAAAAAATTTATTTAAAATGATAATAGATAAGATGTTTTAATTATAATACCTTTTCAAATAAAGTGACAAAATGTCATGCTTTGACGTAAATGTAGCATTAAATGATATCATGATGTGCATTTTTATTTATATAAATACTTTTGTTGTCGAATAAGTGTTTTTAAATTTCATGGATATGAATTGAGTGATACCATAGGAACACGAAGGTTAAGGCATAATATATTTCAGTATTACACAATAAATAATAGATTAAAATTATTGTAATTTATGCAATTTTGTTTGATCTAAACAGTTTTACTAGTTAAAGAGGCATGTTTAAATTATTGCTTTTATTTATTCTTTTGCATTTTTTCAGATACGAACGACTCCTGCGACGTGCAAAAGCTGAAGATTTAACAGAAGTTTCTGGAATAGGGTGTTTGTATCAAAGTGGAGTGGATAGGCTTGGTAGACCCGTTGTAGTCTTTGTTGGAAAATGGTTTCCTTTCAATAAAATAAATTTGGATAAGGTAACATTTTTTCTACTTGTTATCATTATAAATTAAAATAACTTGTAACCCCAAACTATGCAGAATATGAGTAATTTACACTTTGCTTGCAAATTACAGTAATTTTATATTTGCAATTCAGAAAAATTTTATTATTTGTTACATAACAAGGTCATGGCAGTTTGCTATTTGTTTGTGTGAGTACTTTACAGAGTGTCCCAAATTCGGAGAGTTAAATTGGGACAGAGGTGCAAAAGTTGGTTCTGAATTTAAATTTGAACAGAAAAGTATCATATCATAACTCTTTTAGTTCAAAAGTTATTCAGAAAAAATATTTGCGTCTTGCTTTATTTCCTGTATTTTCATGGAAATTGAAAAAATATATACACTTTATTGAAGCAATAATATTATGAAGCATTTATCAAATCGTATGTATTATTTGTAGCTTGTTTCCATTTTGCCAAAATTCTGAGGTGATATTTCGTTTTACGTGCAGGGTTCGTATCAGTTCACCAAAAATGTTTTTAGTGTGGTAATAGGTAACCACATCTGATAAAAACATTGCAGAAATAAACGTAACATGATATAGACAATAATTTAATCATTTATGGTTGAAATGAGTCCTTGAATTGTTATATACACATCCATAACATAATCTTGCTCTTGCAAAATTATTTACATGCACGTATTTTAATTGCAGGCTTTGCTATACTTAATTTCATTGCTGGATCCCATTGTTAAAGGAGATTATGTCATTGCTTATTTCCATACCCTCACGTCTAGTAGTAATTATCCATCATTCTCTTGGCTTAAAGAAGTCTACAATGTTCTTCCTTACAAATACAAGAAGAATTTGAAAGCGTTTTACATAGTTCACCCAACATTTTGGACTAAGGTCAGTTCTGGTAATGTTTTCTGTTGCCACTTTTACTTATATATGGTGTGATTCAGATGATGAGCTGGTGGTTCACTACGTTCATGGCTCCAGCTATTAAGCAAAAGGTTCATAGTTTACCAGGAGTGGAATATTTGTATGCAGTAATGTCACCTGATCAGCTTGAAATACCTGCGTACATTACCGAGTATGATATGTCAGTAAGTAAAGTTTTATTTTACCGTTATGTGCCCAAATACTTTTATTTAATAATTGCCTAATTATATCAATTACTTTTTGCCCTCAAATACCGAGGGCGCCAATTTATTAAACAATCAAAATTACCAATCAACGAGACTAGTTAATTTGTGTTAATTTTTATAAAGATCCCAGATAGCAGCACAATACCGCATCAAATTTTACAAAATAAAGTTCGTAATTTTATCAACAAAAAATGCTTTTAGACTGTTGAAATAAAATGTTGTGTTACATTTTAAGCAGATTATATGTGAAAGTGTCCCAAATATTAATAACCACAACAGTGAAAATAGGCTTAGAGTGAAGACGTTAAACTAATGTGTTTGTATTTAAATATATAGGGTGTCCCGCAAATCATTAATACCTGGAATATCTTTGTTGTTATTAGAAATTACCCTAACTTTTTATTTTTTAATGGTACTAGTGTGGTTTAAAGTCAAAAAAAATAATGAAATTGTTTATTTTTCCAGTCACAATTATTTGAGTTTTTTTTTTATTTTTAATTTTTTTACACCTGTACCGTTACGTGTAAGGCTATAATCATTTTAGAACTTTGATAATGAATTTTTCAGGAAAAATATTAAAATTTTATCAAAATGTTAATGTGACGGGAAAGATAAGAGCATCTACTATCCAATCCAAAACCTTATGCACTCCCCTTCTCCATATCAAGTTTTATTGTGCCCCCCTTCTGATTCTTTTGGTCTGGCAAAACCTAACTGTTTTTATTTCTCAACTGTCTTTGGACTGAATGTACTATTTTATTGTATTTTTGTTAGTACTTTTTTGGTAATATAAACTTAAAAATACATTAAAATTCGGAACATTAGTTAATAGGCTCACTAATAACTCTGTGGTCGGCGGGAAAAAAACACTTAAGTCAAAAAGTGCAATTTTTTTATTATTAACCTTATACCATTCATATTGTTCTGTTCTTATACTGGTAATTTGCAATTTCGGCTCTTGTGTTTCCTGTTTATAATGTTAGTTCCATTTCACGTATATTTATTAATACCATTTTTCCATTGCAATGAAATTTTGTGTTATCAAAAGATAATAAAAGTTATGTTTAAAAATGAGTATTTATGTTTACTCCATTAATTTTTTTTTAAATTCTACATAAAAAATATATTTTTTAAGAATAAACGAGTTAAACTGAATATATCCATTTGTTTACATTTGTGAAAAACTACTTAAGTTATTCTTATTTCATGCCAGTTTAAGTCAAGTATTTACTGTTTATTAAAAAATTTCATCATGTTGACATATTGTAATAATTTAATACTTAATTTTAAGTAAAATATACCATACAAGTAAAATTTAAACTCACATGATAATCAGTAAAATTAAAAAACGTTGCTCCTGAAAAATTGCACTTTTTGACTTGTGATTTTTCCCGCTGACCACAGAACTATCGTATGTGTGACTGCATCATTTTCAGTGCGTATTTTATGTTATTGCTTTTTTATTGTTTTAATTAATAGTTTTGCTTTCGATTTCCAATTTTTTTCGCCCCTCGCCTTTAGAACTTTTGCGCACCCCCTAAGGGGTAAGCTCCGTAGCTTGAAAATCGCTACTGTAAACCGTACTAGTGCCATATAAAACAATAAATGTTAAATAACTTTTATAGTTATTTTTAAAAACAAACAATATATCTAAAATGGTACAATTTCTGGGATACCCTGAAAATAGCGTAGTAAAAAATTACTTATTATCGGGGATCCAAACCGAACCGGAACTGGAACAAAAACCGGGACTAGCCGGTGCTTTTTTCATGAACCGTGAACCGGAACTGAACCGTTTATGTAAAAAGTCGTGAATCTGCAAAATCGAACCGAACAGACTGGTATGAATTGGTTCAAACCGGTTCACACAACGGTTTGGTCCAATTATTTTTCTAATGACATTGTAAATTTTTTATTTTCGTAATTTTGATTGCGTTTTACCAAAAATGGAAAAATTTTAGACAGTTCAGTTCATAAATTTTAATATGCATTGAACTGAACTGTTGCCGCCGAACCGGTTACGGAATCATTATAAAATAAAACCGGTTGTTCGGAACGTAAACCGAAAAGTTAAAATTTATCGAACTGGTAACCGGAACTGAACCGTTATTCTTTGCGGTTCGGGTCCCTGCTTATTATATCATGAAAAAGTCCTATAAAAGAATTTCTGGACTACTTTCTGAGACTATTGGACAATAAATACTGTGTTTGTATTTTAGATAAATGGTTTACGATACTTCCAACCAAGAGCGCACACCTAAAAATATTCAATTCTGGATTGACCAACGTGCCCAACAATTTCAGTGATAAATTGCAATATTAGACTCGTGCTATGCTGTGCTGTGCCAATCTGTATGTAAAAAAAAAAACTGTAGTTATGAAGCTGGCTATGTTAGGAATACGCTATATCGATTATATTTTAAATGTATAGCGAACTACACCGTGTTAATCTCTCCTTGTTCGTTTTATACATCATTGGATGCCAATTCACGTTCCTAGTCAAAAGTTGTCAATGTTTCTTGAGGTGTTACGACTTAAGAGAAACCTACTTATTTATTTTGTAATTATCGCCACTTGGCGCTTGTTACGAATTTGCGCAACTTTTCTGAGAACTTCCAAAACGTTTAACTCTTTAATATTCACTCGCTTCAAAACTTTTTTCACTTGTGCTTGAATAGTAAATACAATTTTCCCTGCAAAAGTATTACGTATTGGCCAAACATTGGTCAAATAGTGACGTTGGCATGTGTGTTTTAAAGTATTATTAAAAATAAGTAATGTTATACCATTGTTAAGAGTGTTACGTTTTGTTTTAAGCTGTACTTTTATAGTTATTGTTAAAGAATAGGTTTATACAACTCATAGAGAATAGTTAAAGCCTAAATATAAATAAATTAATATTGTTATCACTTAAGACCGTACCACAAACCCAAAAAAATATTTTCATATACAGTTGGAAAACAGCAACTAAATGTTTAAAAAAAATCTATTTCAATACCTGATCTACCATCAATGATACTATAAAAGCTTAATGACTGTTACAATCAACTAATCATTTAGATGATAGCATTTTAAAGTATGGTTTTATATAATTTATTACAGTTTTATATGGTAAACTGTGAGGTAGCTAAATCTGAGTACAATTTGTTAAACAAGTTAACCAAAGTACTCAACTGTGCAGATTACTTTAGTGGTGAAGTTTCAAAACCGTTTCAAAGAAAAAGCTGAAAGTTATTTTTAATATCTCATATATGAACTTACTAACAAATGCATTAATAGAGACAGGGAATAAAATGGTAACTGTTTAGTTTGTTTGTAATTTTTTGTGTTTAAAAAATTGCTAATCCTATTTTGTTTTTTTTTCAATTTCTGCTGCACTGCTTCCTGCTTCACAAAAGAATTCTTTGAAGTAACAGGAAACTGTGAAACTGGTTAGGTATTGAAATTAAAGGAAAACTCATCAAGCAGTTTTTTTTTTCCATGGGTAATCACGTTTATTTAAAAGGAATCAGTTAATTGTAATTTAGGTCTCACATTTTTACTCGTTTAATGCTACATATTATGTACAGGATGCGTCACTTAATTCGGCCCACTATGGGAATCCCCCTTAATATAAGAGATAAAAATTCGGTTAAACTAACAAAACGTTGGAAGTAATAAAAGCTAAATATTCAAGTCTGCAACAAATGAAAAAAAATTATTCCTAATAAAAGTTGGTGCAGGGTCTAAAACCAATATTAAGATGAAAAAAAAGTTTTGATAAAAATTCATATGACACTGGATTTTAGTGATTCTAAAAATATTTTTAAGGGTAAAGTGTTCTTATTTTAAGTTATAAAACAAGTTCAAAGTTGTTAAAATTAAAAAGTAATTCTAAATTTAAAATATCGTTTTCCTTTGAACTTTTTTGGAAACTCTTAAAATAAGGGCACTTTACTCTTGCGAATATTTTTATAATTGCTAAAATCTGATGTCATGAATTTTATATGAAATTTGTTCAATTTAAAATTAGTTTTAGACTATGCACTAACTTTTCTCTCAAATCAAATTTTTCAAGAACTCAATAAAAAACTTTTTCACTTCTTGCAGACTTTGAATGCTAAAATTACTTCAAAAATAAAAATTGGAATTTAATGTAAGTTATTTTTCATTTCTTAACAACTTCTTCCTATTTTTTTATAACTTTAAAAATAAGACCACCTTACTCCAGCGAATATTTCTTAAATTGCCGAAATCTAGTTTCATATTTTGAATATTATTGAATTTTTGTTGTAAAATTAGTGTTAGGCCATGCTCCAACTTTTATCAAGAATAAAATTTTCTGAGATATTGATAATAAATTTTTTTATATTTGTTGCAGACCTTTTAATTGACGGTGTATATTTTGATGTTTTAAAAATGCAGCGTTTACTTGCTAGAAGCATAAGAAAATCAAAAATGCACTGTTACATATTCATTCGTAACTTTTATTTGGCATCTAAAATTATTACTATTACAAAAGTTCATATTTTATTTTTTACATTAAAAATTTTTAAATAAAAATTGTTTCATTTCAAAACATCTGAATGTAGCTACAAAGAGCGCTGTAATAATATATAACTTTGTTGATTGATCCAAATGTGTATCTCTTACTTTAAGTGAGATACCCATAATTAAGTGAAGCACCCTATATTCTTAATTAATTTTAAATGCTTGACTGTGATGACATCTTGGTGTTAAAAAAAACTTGTGTCCAAAGATAATACTTATAATAAATTTTTATTTATAAAAGTAATATTGAAAGTTTGCAAGCTACTCACAAAATTTTATATTTCACCATTATTTAACTGTGGTATCAAATTTCTCAGATTTAACTACCACCTATAAGTTTATCTCTGTTAAGTGTTATAGCTATGTGAGTGCAAGGTTTTTACACCAAATTCAAATTATTTTTTAGGTATGCATAAGGTAGGTTTTAACAGCATTTACAGAAATACAGTGCAAGTTGTAGATCTTTTTTCGTGTCTTACAATAGTTATTTTCTATGTACATTTTATTTTTTATATTTTTATTAAACCACCAAATGTAATTGGTTTGAATGAGGTTCAAATCATAGGAAAAAATTGGTTGCCATGTTTCGCATTAAACAGTTCTGGATTTTTACACATTTTTAAAGCACCTAATATAGTGTAACATAAATATGCAAGCAACAGATATAAAACATTTGTTATACCTAAAAATATATAAATTTACCTAAAGTTATCAGTAATATTAAAGTTGTTATATGAACTGTGAACATATCATTAAAAAATGCATACAAGAATCTTGTTTTTAGTAAAATTGAAAATAGCAAAAGCAAAAATCAGATGTGTAAAATTGTAGGATTAAAAATTATCAAGATAAAAAAAATTGTGAAAAATCCAGCAAATTTTGAGGTCCATGGCAATTAAATTACTTTTTCATTCTACTGTAAAATATTGTTGAAAGAATAAGCATTTCTCTAAAAGAAATCTAATATTACCTATTGTTAAGAACAATACTAATAAAATGTTTTTAAATCTAATGTAGCATTTTTGTTATAGTTTTTAGAATTTATGAAGTTACCAGTGTAAGTTATCTTGTGTTACCACCAGTGGCGGCCGGTGAAAATTTTAAGTAGGGGTGCTGTTTAATATATAGCCAGGTTATTAAAAAGTACATAAAAAAAGGTATAATATGTTAAATAAATTTGTTATTCATAATAAAGGGATATACAAAAAATATTATTACAAAAATTATATTCATGAAAAAAAAATCGTATTTACAAAAATCTATTATTTAAAAATAAACTCCATTCTTCTATTTTTGCCTTGGCAAAATTTCTCAATAACCATTTCATTTAAATTTTGAATTTGTGAAACCATCGTTTTTTCAATTGATACCATACATAGTGCTGTCAACCGTTCTTGACTCATAGTATTCCTTAAGTACGATTTTACTCTTTTTAAAGTTGAAAAACACCTTTCTGCTTCTGAAGTAGTCATTGGAATTGTTACTAAAATTTTAATAAGTTTAATCATTTCACTAAAAACACTTGCTAAGTTTTCTTCGTTTAATGCATTTAATAGTTCCAGCAATCCTCTAAAATTATGGAATTCTTTTCTGGTATAACAACATAATTATAAAAAATTTCGTATCTTACTTCCGTAGCGCAAACTAATAAAGCCACTGTCCTGTTCTGGCGTACGCGCTAAAGCTAAAGCATCATCCACTTTGCATATGGTCAACTGTATCGGAACTGCGAAATTGGCAGTGCCAGTGTTGCATTTACTTGCAGACAACGAATATCGCCGGATCTAGCCCGAGACTAACCGAATATTATAAAAGCGGAACTGCTCTGGCCGGCAGTTCCACTGTTCGCAATGTAGCTATAAAGCGTTTAATCACTCTTTTCACGATTTCCAAACGCAATTTATATCTTTAACATGTATAATTGCATTTATATCATGCTTGTAAATATTGTTTTTAATATTTTCTTTTAAACAATAATAAATTTGGGTTTTTCATTTTTTTGCTGGGGGTGCTGCAGTGCCGCAGTGCTTATGCACGAGCCGCCACTTTATATGATCTAAGGTTACCACCCAACTGAAACTGAGTTTTATATCAAATTTGATTGTAATTACATGTTTTCATTAAAGATTGCAATCCCGGTAAATTGTTTTACAAGTAAAGAGCAAACAATTCTTTTAAATTGACCAGTAATTCACTATATTTTAACCTAGCCACCGGTTTTGGATTTGTTTTTATGGATTGCATATTTCTCTAGCAAAAAAATTATAAAATCAAAGAAGAAAGTATCTACTCCAACAAGTTTTACGCCATTTGCTTTAATTTAAAAAAAAATAATTATTAGTTATAATAAAAATTTAAAAACTGGAGAATAATTTATGTTTATTACTTCCAAATTCCACACATATAAAGTAATAATATCTTAATACACTTTTACAATTAATAATAAAACCTCTTATCACAGAATTTACAATACATTTATAAACATTTACATATAAAACTAAAATTAATTATAAAATTTCGTAACAACCACACACAAAATTATACATGTCCCAAAAGTACACAGAAATTAAATTGTACCAGAAACGGTTAACCTTATGTGTATGTTTGTGACATGCTGTATAATTATAAATTGACATGTATACAAATCTACCACAGCTTTTTTTAAATTTTCAGTGATAAAATATTTAACAGAAAATCATTAACAACTCCAGTTGTGATATATTGTACTTCATTACACAAACAGAAAAATAATTTCACTTTGTTATGGAGCAATGCAATTTTTAATGAAAAATAAACTAATTATATCGCACAACTGTTCAAAATTACATAATATCTATGATAAAATTAATTATTGCTTGAATACACATATAAAAAATACTAAAATGTTATGAGTAGAATTCACAGTATATCAAAAAATAATTTAACACAATAAAAATTAAAATTTAAGACATGCAAGAGTGCACTTGATACAATATTAAAAATTATTTAGCTAGTACGTATGGGGAAGACGAGGATGGTTATTAATTAAAATTGCAACAAGAACACAACCTTCTATTTAAAATAGCGTTTGACCAGGTTGCACAAATCATAGTTAACCATGAGGTTACCATCAATCTTTAGGTTAATGTTAACATGTGATTTAAAGCGTTTCATGCAACCAGGCCTTTGAGTTTTTAATCAATCTCACATAATTAATATTCGTAAAAACTGTTTGTATTTAATCAGACCCTGTTTATCAATTTCAAGTCAAAATTTTCATGTTACACAGTAACTATTGAGCATTTTATTCATTTCTTGCCACTTGTTAATATTATTTTTGTAACTAGACAGAAAAAACTTTTGTCAACATAGTAAAGAAGCAATACAAAATTGAATAAAACAATTGATATAGTCCGAAAATCACAAGTTTCATGTATTTCTTGAGCTTCAGTTGTATGTTTGATAAAAAAGAGACGTTTATAAAGGGCTGTACAAAAGTTGAAAAATAAAATATTTACAATTTCACTATACCTAAATGGAGCATCAATGAGCAGGTTATTTAAGATGTTTCAGTCTCAGATTTTTCAGTTTTTGTTAGATCACGAGATCCAAAACCATTGGTCATTCGTTGGTAATGTGTTTTCCAAGCACTAAGTGGTCGCGTGTAATCCAAATGATCATATTCTAATTCTACAAATTTAAATATTATTTACACCTAATAAACTTAACAATATTATAACAAATGAAACAATAAACTTGAATCTGTGTAACTTACCAATATCTTTAGCATCTTTATGTTTAATCTCGTCATAAACATGATCCAACTTTTCAATGCTGTGGTATAAGTTAGGATTTGTGGCATCTGCATCACGATTTTTCAAGGAATATAACTCACCGTGTACACCATATGCTTCGAGGAAAAAACAAAACACAAATAAGTTTCAAAAACAAGTGAAAATACTGCTATACTGAATAGGTTGTGATATACTGTTGTAATAGAAAATTTATTTTCTATTATTGGTGCGTGAACTCGATAAATAAATAATAATTATAAAATTGCCATAGCCTAACAAAAACTTAAAGATTAAAAAAAAATACATCCATTCAATTGCTCACACTCCACAACACAAAAATAACCACTTTCATTAAGTTATTCTAAATATAGATATCAAAGTTAGAATAAAATGAAATTTCTGTTTTTTCATTTTCATAACAATAAGGATATCTAAACCTTGAAATCAGCTCAAAATTCTGCAAAAATATTTGCCCATTTAATTAACACTAACACTGTTAACAGGTAACTGTTTATACCATACCTTTAGGTGCACAATCATCATCAGCCGAGCTGCACGCACCTAGTCTTTGTCTTTCCACATCAGTATTTATTTGTTTAGCTAAATTATTACGAATATGGTTTGTATTATTTAATAACCCAATATCATCATCACGTTTAGCTCCTCCTTGATACGAATAAACAGGATTGTCGAAATGATTTCGATCTGAAATATAAAAAAAATAACTTCCATTTTCTTTACCCTCTTATATAATTTCGTACCAGGGGAAAGTGCCTGAGAATCTGCAATATACTGCACATGCGCAATTTCTGTTTTAAGATTTTGAACCCTGCGTCTATGATAAAACAAGAAAATGGCCACAATGATCCCAATGACAACCAATGCTAAAAATGCTACTAATACACCAGCTGTTACACCACTATAGCCCGCTTCTTCACGTTGTGTGCTTGATGCGTATAAAATGTCTTCACATTTATCTCCGTAATATCCATGTCGGCAAACACAACCTTTCGCAGGATGGCACAAGAAATTATCGTTTGGACATTCGCAGGGATTCATGCAGTGATCTCCAAAATAGCCTTCCGGGCAAACTAAAACCGAGAGTTTCTCAAAAATCTCAAAGCAGCAAATTTTTTGAAACTTACTTTCATTGCACTGTGTACCAGTCCAGCCTGGCTTGCAACGACAAACACCATCATTACCTCTACATGTACCATTATTTAAACATTTACAATGTTGGGTGCAGTTGAAGCCGAAGTGACCTTGCGGACAAGGGACAGCACAGTTTATGCCCATCCAACCGGGCAAACATTGACATTCCCCTAAAAACAAATATCAGGTACCAAATAAGTTAATGAAACAAAACTTAAACGGTTAACTATTAAATAAATAATCAATACAGCAGTTCTCAATATGTAAATATACACCATCCGTGAGTAAGGGTCGAGATAGTTTTAAAGCAATTGTATATCAGTGGAGCATTAAAACAAAACTAAACTACAAATTTGATTTACAGAATAGTTCTCAAAGTATTCACAAAGGATGTAAAACCGTGGGGGGTCAAGAAAAGGTTTCAGGGGCGCACATGCCACAGCTGCATTGAAAAACTACTAATATACAACTAGTATACAGGGTGATTGAAATTCGAGTTTAAGCATGGCTTATTATAATAGCTATAGGCAGTGGTGAGCTATGAAATTTTTAACAAAGGGCTCGCTCATAGTTAAATAAAAACAAAAAAATCAATGTTAATTATATGTTGTTATATTGTTTATTTACAAAAATAATACATGTACATATTCAAAAAGTCTGCAACAAAGGGAATTTTTTTTTATTATTGATTTCTCAGAAAATTTTATTCTTGATAAAAGTTGGTGCATGGTCTAAAACCAATACTTACAAAAACAAAAAAAGTACCATAAAAAGTCATAGGACACTACATTTTAGCAATTTTTGAAATTTTTGGAGTAGTAAAGTGCCTGTATTTTAAGAGATACTAAAAATATGTATAGAAAAGAGTTATTTAGAATTTAAAAATAAGGCTAGATTTTAAATTTTGACAATCAAATTCCAATTTTTATTTTTTACGAAATCTTAATATTCGTTGCAAAAATGGAAGAGTTTTTTATTATTGAGTTTCCAGAAAATTTTATTTTTGATAAAAGTTTGTGCATGGTCTAATACTAATATTAAGATAAAAACTCTTTTCCATAATATTTTTTGTATCTCTTAAAATAAGGGCACCTTAATCTTGGGAATATTTAGTGTCCTATGACTGTTTATTAATATTATTATTAATATTAGTTTTAGACTATGCACCAACTTTTATCAAGAATAACATTTTCTGAGAAATCAATAATAAAAAACTTTTTCATTTGTTTGCAGACTTTTTGAATGACGCAGTATAATATTAAAATTAAAATACCTATAAAAAAAAAAACAATGTTATAATCATAAAGACTAGATACAAATGTCAACAATATAAATGCATAAATTACAATAAAATAAAGAAAACGTTGCCATTAATAAACAAAAAATCACTAAAACAAATACACTAATGCCAAAAGCTGCCAATACTATTTCCTTTCTGCTTCACGTTTTGTGATCTTCTAGGTTAGGATGAACCATAGCCGGGCGATTATTTTTCAAAAAAGATTTTTAATATTTAACGTAAGGGTGCGGATTAAACTCTTTCAACGATTTTGCATTTAAACAGATTTGTGCATAATCGTGAGTATTTGAGTGATTGTAAATAAATTCAAAAATTGCTATTGCGCGACGGGTTATTCTAAACTTAATCGTCATTACTTGATAGGCATGACTTCGTCGCTTCACAAATGTATGTAATAAAAATGATTTTAAGATATTATATTTTCCTTTTGAGAAAATGGTTACCAAGAAGAACAAGGGGCTCGCAAATTATAGAACAATTTAACAAAGGGATCGCGCGAGCCCCCGCGAGCCCCCTACAGCTCACCACTGGCTATAGGTTTAAATTTGGCAAAGTTGCTAAATTTGGCGCTTATTAATAATCCAAAGAGAAATTGGAAATATCTCAAACGGTATCCGAGAAAATTAGGAAAAACTGGAAAATACGATTTTTGAAAATCGTCTATAACTCCTTTGTAGTATTAAATATTTCAAATGTGTAAAAACATTGCTCAAGCAACTTTTTAAGCCAAATCAGATGGTGGTCACAAATTTTTCCTAGATCGATTTGTTTTTATTTTATGACAACCAACTTTTTTTTTCTTAAGGGGCAATTTTCACTATTTACATAATCAAATAGCAGTTTTCTGAATCCGTTGATGTATCACATATGGTATTTTACTTCTTGATTTATTGTCAAATTTAAAAATAAAAGGTTTTAAACAATAACCATTATAAATCAGGTAGGTCGGTCGTTGTAGTTTATGTTGTTTCCATGACAACCAATCAACAAACAATAAACTAAAAGTTTTGAAAGCGTATTACTTGTCACATTAATAAATTCGTAAAAATGAAGTTTAATAACGAAGAAAAACGCGATATGCTGCAAATTTTTTATTCATTGGACAGGAATTTTATATTGTCAAGTCAACGATATGCAAAAACATATCCAGAAGGAAAACAATCCTCGCACACATATTGTTGTAAGTTGGACAGAAAATTAGGGAAATATGGGGCTTTTGCCAAACCCAGAAGATAATATGGCAGAAAGGTTTCAGATGAAAGTAAAAAAAAACATTTTTATTACAAACAGATCCGAAAAACTACTTTTTTTACCTTAAACAGAAACTCAAGTAAATTTGTTTAAAGCATGTGATAAAAGTATAACAAAACTTAAAAGAACGCTATAAAAAATTCGCAGCATATCGCTTTTTTCTTTGTTATTAAAGTTCATTTTTACAAATTTATTAATCTGACAACTAATAGGCTCAAAACTTTTAGTTGGTTAGTTGGTTGTCATGAAAACAACATAAACTACAATAAACAGCCAACCTGATTTATAGTTGTTATTGTTAAAAACGTATTTTTTCAAATTTGACAATGAAAGAAGAAGTAAAATACCATGTGTGACATCAATGGATTCAGAAAAATAAATGCTATTTGATTATGTAAATAGCAAAAATTGCCCCCATAAGAAAAACAAAGTTGGTTGTCATAAAACAAAAACGAATCGATCTAGGAAAAATTTGTGACCACTATCTGATTCGGCTTAAAAAGTTACTTGGGAAATGTTTTTACACAATTGAAATATTTCATACTCCAAAGGAGTTGTAGACTATTTTCAAAAATCGTATTTCCCGGTTTTTCTCAATTTTCTCAGATACCGTTTGAGATACTTCCAACTTCCCTTCAGATTATTATTGAGCACAAAATTTAGCAGCTTTGCCAAATTTAAACCTATGCTCTAGCTATTATAATAGACTAGATCCCCATGCTTAAACTCGAATTTCAATCACCCTTTGTACAGAAGAAAAAAAATATGGGGAGGGAATACAAAAATAAACTGGAAAACACTAAATTATTTTGTTATCACTACAAAAATCCTAAAATGTATGTTCTTTTAAGTCCACTTTTAGGCAGAAGAAACAGAAGACCATTTATGGTTCCAGTCTTAAGTGTAAAATACATTATAAAGTGACCAAAATTCGAGACTTAAAATGGGAATCTAACTTATTTTAACATCTTCTTCAAAATAAGGGAAAGGTTGAGAAGTTTGCTGCTTAATAAGAATTTTAAATAAAAGTACCATTGCCCTCTTTTATCGTAAGTTATTCAGGAAATAATAAAAAGATTTAAAATGTTTTTATCAATTTTCCGTGATTCCAACGACTCTTAAGGTCTTTGGATAAGCAGGTTTTCCATATTGAATCTCGAATTTGGGACACCCTGTATATTTAAAATGTCAACTTCAAGTTTCTACATAAAATATCCATCAAGGAATAAATAAAACAACTAAAATTGTTGGAAGCACATACCAGTAATATGATGACAGTCACCACCATTTTTGCAGGCACATTTTTGTTGGCAATTCTTTCCGTAAGTTCCTACTGAACAAGGATGCTCACATGTTATTCCAATGTAGCCCGGTTTGCAAATGTACTCTCCAGTCACATGATCACACGTAACATTTTCTACATTAAAAAGCATACACTCAAAATTATAAGCAAATACAATTATTGTCATGCGCCAGATGCTGTTATTAATTTTTTAAATCAACCTACCTGATGATACAGTACAAACTTCCTTACAACCAATCCCGAAGTAGCCCTTATCGCAAGGTGTATTACAATCATCTCCCTGCCAACCACGAGCACAAACACACAAACCTGTGTCTGGATCACAAGAACTATTGTTTTTGCAATTGCAATTTTGTTCGCAATTTGGTCCGAACTTTCCAAATGGACATTTTGTTTCACATCTGACACCTAAAAATTTATTTGCTATCCTAAACTGTACTTATATCAAGTTGGCTTATCATATATAGTTACTTGCTAATTCAAATTAAAATTGATTTTGATCATTACACTACTGAAAGTATAAATATGTATAGAAAAAAATTGAAGTGTGCTTTATAGGTTTCAAAAAGTTGGTCGCCTCATATTTAGTCCAAATTTTCAATTTAAAGACTCTAAGGCCCAATTGCATAAAAAATGAACCTGAGGTTAACCCCGGGGTTAATCCACGTCAACCCTAGAACTAGGCAAAATCGCAGCATAGTTGGGGCTGATGTTGCCTAGTTTCGTGGATTAACTCATATTTTAGCACCACTGCTACTTTGTGCAATCGGGCCTAAAAATGTGATGGTAGGTTTACCAATGTTTAGACAACCTTACCTTAATTTCTGGTCTGACTTAAATTTGTTAAAAGAAACAAACGAATTAGGAAAACAAAACACAACTTAATTAAAACTATGAATTATATGATATGATATTATGCAAAATGGTGTTGTACCTCTCCAACCAGCTTTACAGATGCATTTACCAGTAACAGCATCACAACCGATATTATTATCCTCCTCACACTGACAAACCTGTTGGCAGTTTTGCCCGAATAATCCACGATGGCATCTACTCTCACATAGGTCACCAGTGAAACCAGCTCCGCAAGTGCAAGAACCTAAACATGTGCATGCAGTACTACCACGACACATTACTAACTTGAAAATCATGCAAAAACTGATAACTCCCACTGCAAACGTTTATATATTTAAAGCTTCTTACCATTTTGTGCATTACAAGCACCTCCATTCTTGCAGGCACATTTTTGTATGCATTGTTTTCCGTATGACTGTCCACTACATGGTCTGTCGCAATGTTGTCCCTCCCAACCATCTGTGCAGAAACACTGGCCAGTTTCAGTTGAACATGTGGCTCCATTTTTACCTGGTAACAATAAATAAAACAATGCACTTGTAGTTCATGAAAGACCACAACATAAATTAATTCACCAATTTAAAATTTTGACTCTATAGCATATTATCAGTGGTTCTCAAACCCCCGGTAATATTATGTCAAAATAGCATTAAAACAAACCTCACAATTAAAATTATACATTCGATACATAAATAAAATATATGTATATGTACAATGTACAATATACAATACATAAACACAAACAATAAATATATGTAGATATGTATTTTTTCAATTGCATGTTTTATTTAATTTAAAGGGGTGTAGTGATGCTAGAATGGATCGCAAGGAAGATCAAAAATTAAAACATTTTGAGAAACACTGCTGATATAATTACTTACAATCACATTTCTGCACACAATCTTCACCAAAACTGCCTTCTGGGCAAGTTTCACCACAATCTATTCCTTTATATCCTGGTGAACAGATGCATGTTCCATTAACAGGTGAACACTGGGCATTATTTTTACAGTTACAGATTCCGTGACAACCTTTTCCATACATCAGTATAGGGCATTGTCGTGAACAATCTTTACTGTTCCAACCTGCTTTGCAGTCACAATCACCAGTCCAAGGATGACACCTGCACAACAAAATTAATATTTCAGAAATAAAAAAATTCTGACCTACTTCATTATTTATCAGTAAAAATTAGCAAATACCTTGCACATTTAGATTTCTACTTACATTTCAGTATTATCTCTTATACATTCACATGCATTTTGGCATTTGTCTCCCCATAAGCCTGGAGGACAATTTCTTTCTAAACATTTTGCTCCTTTCCAACCATTTGTACATGTACATTTACCATCTGCATACGAACATTTGGCACCATGTTGGCAAGAACATTTTTGAGTACAATTTAAACCAAAGAAACCATCAGTACAAGTATTCAAACACTAAAACAAAACTTTAAAATATCCAGCTTTGGCATTTAGGATTTAATTCATACCCTGTCTCCTATGAATCCTGGCTGGCATTCACACTCTCCTATGATATGATTACAAGAAGCACCATTGTAACAATCACAGGGTTTGGAACAATTAGCACCCCAAAATCCGAATGGACAACGGTTGGCACAAACCGGCCCAATCCAGCCGGGAGTACAGAAGCACTTTCCTGATTCAGGATCACATATTCCTGAATTTTGGCACCGACATTCTGATTTACATTCAGAGCCATGTTTACCACTTGGACATGAATCTTCACATCTACAATAAATGTTATCACATTTTATTTAGACCAAGATCATTTGATTGTCAGAAAAGGATTTTTAATAAACTTTTACAGCAAAGTTTTAGCATAATTTTTTTGATTTTAATTTACTATCTATTGAAAAATTTCATGATTTCGTTGCCAAAGAAATTTTTACTTTTCTGGACAGAAAAAACTGCTCCCTTTTGTATGTTTACACTGTATTGAAGCTTCTGCCATTTTAAAAGTTTTATAGAGACCAAATAATGGGTGAACCAAAGGTGTAAGTAAGGCCTGATAAAAATGATGGATAAGGTAGACAATTACAGCCAAGCTCTAATATTTTTTCTGGTACTGGATCAAAAACTACGTTCTGGGGTTTCTGTTAGTGCAGTTGGGAGAAGCAGGTGTCTAAATGTATGCTTTAGTAGTTTGTTAGAAGCTCATTTTTTCCAAGCCACCAGATGCAGAACTTGAGCTTGTCCAAAGGAAGACCAACTGGTATTTAATGTTTCAACATCCTTTTAGTGGTATTAAAAGGTAATCTTTCAAAAATGTCCTTATTCTAATGTATACAACTGCTTATGGACTTCGAAGGCACCAAGACCAACATTCTTTTACAAAGCACAAATAAATTTTGATTTTTGGATTTGAAAAAGTATCAGGAACCAATGTTTTCATCATTTTAAAAATGGATGTGAATAAAAAAATCAAAATCAAAATCAACAAATTCCACAATACTTTGAAGTACAACCTTTTGAAACAATTATGGAAATCATAATTTTGGATAAAGATTTAAGTTCCCAAAAACGTCTATTGAAAATGTACGAACTTTTCAAAAAAAAAAAACAATTCATATAATCCCAAAATGAATATTATACTTACAGTGGACCTGTCCAACCCGCATGACAATGGCATTCTCCTGAAACATGGTCACATTCTCCATTTTCACATTTGCACGTTTCTGCACATTCTTGACCATACGTTCCTTTGCTACATTTATTTTCGCAATACTGACCCGTCCATCCCCGCGTACATCGACATTCACCATTGAAAGGATCACAAGTGGAATTATTTTCGCACAAACACTTATGTTGACAATCTCGTCCCCACAATCCTTTTGGGCATGCTATAAATATTACAACAATATATGACATTCAATGCAGATCTCAATAAAACTTACAAATATCGCAGGAAGGACCCCCATAACCAGTTTCGCATTTACATGTGTCAGGCGCCACGCAAGAACCGTGTAAACACTCTTGAGAACACACTGGAATACACCGATCTTCGGAACTGCTTTTTGCATATCCCTTACAGCACTCCTCTACTGGTCTAGTCTTAATTAAGTTTTGAGTTTTGTAAACAGTCTTAAAATTTATTTTATATTTTGAACACCGTGGTGGTACATTTAAACACCACACATACTCTCGAACTTGATATGGTTGCTGTTCTGACACACGGACAGTTGTGACATACCTGAAAATAATAATGTTAAACATAATTAAAAGTCAAAGTTTCATATCTATTGGTGTTTCTAGTGGTGTTCATTTGACTATGTGTTGTCATGCACCTTCAATTGGAAATGAAAATACAAAAGTGTGAAGGAAAGTGCCTGTTCATTTTTATTGTATACAACATTTCAAATTTTTAAAACACAAAACATCTAAACTGATTTTTCCAAAATCAAAAACAATGGATTTAGGTCTCTGTGCAACCAAACCCTACAACTAATGTTATATTCAAATTATCAATCTTATATAACTATTTAATTAACAAACTATTTTACTTTAAAAAATGTATACTTCCAAAAGTTGAAAAAACATTTATAAACATATTTAATTCAATTACTTTATGGAATTCAAACTGAAACAATTCCAGTTGTATTAAATGAGTCGGTAGAAATCTTTTTCATTAGCAAATTTTATCAACCTAGTATGAAAATTACTACAATATTTTCGTCTTTAGTAAACTTGGATTTTTTTACTGATTTGTTTCTAACATACCTAAAAATGACCAATAATTTAAAAATAATGGATAAACGTATGTATCTAAAAACGCTATACAAAACAGGATTTAAAAAGGCGTATTGTTGTAGGTATAAGTACCCTTAAACTATTATTATAATATAAAGTGAAAATTTTGGAAAATTCTTTAAGGAGCCTAGAGGCAGGTACCTACTGTAACTATGAATATGGGATTTTTACGTCATTTCACGACCCATAAAAACCGTAAGAACATTTTGATAATTGCTTAAATTATTTAAGTGACCCATTTATGAATATAAATAAGTTTAATTTAGTAAATCCCTTATCTTTTTTTACAAAGAATATTTTGTATAAATACAAATAATATTGCTCACAAGACTAGGGTCTTAAAACATTTTTACAAGAGATGCTTTGCAACAATAGATAAGTGTTTTTAATGAAACTTATTTATATTTTTAAAAAATTCTGTAAAAAGGAATTGTTGATCGTCCTTTAGTTCTTTGCTAAGGATATAAAATTAAAATACAGCAAGCGCCGTTCATTGTGATCAGCTGTTATTAAATCAGACGTTTTATAGGATTAATATTAGAAAAAATAGTACAATAGGTAGGGTACAATACAGAAGTTTACTTCCGCTTAATATAATCGGCGTTTATTAGAATCAAATTTTAATTTACAGATAAGCGGCGCACACTGCAGTTTCGTAAGTAAAATATAACTGTTTATAAATAGTTTTAAAACATCATTATCATTCTAAATACATTCGGCATACTACGTCAAAGAATTATTGCACATGATAAATTAGTTACTAGTTTTTCCGTCAATGTAAATTTCTGATTAGCAAAAAAAACAGCTGCAGTTTAATATCCAGGAACACACACACGTATCATAAAAATATTTTAATTCTTGAACAAAAAAAAGTTAAAATACGACTTTGATCGACTTAGAACTTTCTTCCCAAACAAGGAGTATCTATAAATTGTATTAGGCTACATTTAAGAGCAAAGTGCAGGTTATATCGACAGAAAGAAGTAACGCCACATATTGCTTTTTAAACAATGTTCAAAGTCTGTACTTAGTAAGCGCGACGATAAACGTTCACGGAACAAAGACCTTAAATTAAGAGAGAAATCAAAACATGCACCTATAAAACAAGAACCATAAAATGCATTTAAACTTTCAAACACGACATTTTTTAAATTAAAAGAAGATGTCAGCTTTCTCTTAAAAACTAAAGCGTCGCTAGTATATTGCGGAAAACTTCACACAACAAAAATATAGTTAGCCAGAGTAGCGCTCTGCAACTTAGCTGCTTTTCTCTCTGTAATTTGGAAAAGCTTGATTCAAGTTTTTTTACATACAACCAAATACGTAGGGTTAATATGAGAATTTTGTATAATTTTTTACTCCGCACTATAAACACAATATTAAGGGGAAACTGTTAATTCTCGGATACTTTTAAATGATCTCTAGATTCAACTATTTTCTGATCATTTTCTTTTACGATTTACGTTATAAAGAGCATTAAGTTAAGTTAATCAGAATTCATTAACAATAACAATTACTAAGTTTCAATAACCAAAATATGCACCCTTTTGACCCCGAATTAATTTCCGTTCACGTTTTAATTAAATCAGACGTAACGTAGTACGTCAGCTACAAATATTCGTTGTGTAATGTCCAAATAACAAAGTTTTATTAGATAGTAGCTGTTCCTGAATATTTACAATTAGATTATATTGTTTACTATGAGAGTAATACTTTTAAAAAAGTCTAATCGTAAAATTTAAAAACTAAGCACAAAAAACAAACTTACGTTTCTTGTCTAGGGCAAACATTAGGGCCATGGAGCACTGCTAAACAGGCTGGCAGTAAGATTCCCACAATTACATATGATATCATTGTTTAGCTTTACGTCGCAAGTTATCTCTAATTGTTTTTATACACATTTATTATTTATTAAGCTACATCCATAGTATGAATTCGTCATGTCCTATCGCAACGCTGTTCTTCCTTATTCTCGCTCATCGCCAATTACGAAGTCGATTTATCTGAAACAAAAAAAAAACATCATAAGACTTCTTTTATAAGCTTAGCATGAAACTTAATACATGTACTTGCATGAATAAGCAAAGTTTAAATGATTCATCAGCACATTTTAAGAAAAATGTTTTAATACATAGCTATTAAAGTCTTAGATTTGTACAACTAAGTTTGTGCTACAAAATTATTTTAGATATTATAGTTTGTTAAGTCGCTGGGAGATAAGAATACTACTTGTAAGCGCTCTGACGAGTCGCTCTAGTGTCAGTACGTTCAAGACTAGGCTGTAGCTATAAATTTAGGATCATAAATTATTGTTCATAAGGGTTTGAATGTTTGTTTAGAATTTAGATTGCAAGTATTGATGTGACCGTGGAGTATGTTTGTTAGAAGTTAAGTTGTATTTGGTATTCCAAACTGAGCAGTTCAGCTTAAATTACTGTAATAAATATATTTTTAAATTGAACTATCTATTTTATTTTTAAAATCCGCGATGCAGTCGATAACGGGTGTTCATTTTTGTCTTGTGCTTTAACGTGAAATACATTTTTCTTTTCAGAAACGATAAACCTAATAAACACATTATAATGCAGTGGCTCCTCAACACTATTTTTTTAATAACGAAAACAATTAGTGAAACACTAAATTAAATGTTTACTGAATTGGCCCAATAAAGGGACAATTAAAATCAAAGAGGATTAATCCTTACTGCATTAACGATATGTCAGTAAGTCAAAAGGACGAAGAAAAGAAAATGTACTTAAACAGACGATTAAAAATTGCAAATAAATAAAATTCAAGGCAAAGAAAATGTACTGGCTTAGCAGGTTCGATCCTAGATGGTTTTAAAATTTGTGCAAATGTTTTATCGGTCACTATCCATCTATTTAACTCAATAATATTCATACATATCACACCATGATCTCTGGGACTGACTCTTTTTAGCTACCCAAAGGCTGTTCAGGCAGATCATTGGAAGACACCTATGTTACACGGGCCTGACTTTCAGAACAATTCAGTACTATTAAAAGAAAATACGCTTCCTTTCTACAAAACTGTACTTCCCATAACTGGAAGTAAAGTCTGAGACAAAACCAAGCCATTTAAACATTGTGGTCGAAATCACTTAAATACAGGGTGACTTGTGGGAAACGGACGTTTTTTGAATGAACAGAACTCGGTTGATTTTCAAGTTTTTTTTTTGTTTTTTTTTGCAAAGTGAAGAATAACATCTGCCATTTGATATAACAAAGTCAAGTATCCCATTGAACGCATACTGCAAACGCATTCATGGAAGTTGTTAGAAACACGTTCACTGGCCGAGTCACTTCGCGTTTCGGTGACTTGCCGTGGCCCCCAAGATCACCAGACTATCTTCCTGCGACTTTTTTTTGTGGGGGCACCTAAAAGAACGTGTTTTTGCCCACAAACCGCGACACTTAGGGAGTTGAAAGATGCCATTACAGAAGAGACGCATTTAATTGACGCACAGCTGCTAGACCGGGTCATGAATGACTTCAGGCAGAGACTTGAAACTTGCATTCAGGAGAGTGGCCGCCACCTGATGGATAAAATTTTCCATAACTAAATAATTATGGTAAATCAAATAGCATATTATGTTGTTTCTCAATTTGTAATAAATAAGTTTGCTTTTTCTTGAAAATCAACCCAGTTCTGTTCATTCATTTGTATACTTGATTAAAAACAAACAAAAAAAAAAAAACAACTTTTCGTTCAAGAGGATTTGACTTTGTTATATCAAATGGCAGATGTTATTCTTCACTTTGCAAAAAACGTCCGTTTCTCACAAGTCAACCTGTACATCCTGATTTCTCCTTAATTCTTTTCAAACCGATACAAACATGCTGATATAGTAATAAACAGTACGTCAAAAATGTTATTATGGAGACCTACCGGTTATCGAGATAAGCTACTTAGTAGCTTATCTAATTTTAATGTCCTAGCCACTAGGACATTCAAATTCTGCAGTCGAAATCACTTTCCAACGACCAAAACACAGAGACTGTTTAAACGAAAACGGCCACACGATCAAGTTCATAAATAATAAAACATAAAACGGTGGAAAAGATGACATTCCAGACTGTATCTCCTAAAGTTTGTTTTTACTATTCGATCAACACTTGGAAGATTTATATTTCAAACAAATTTTAAAATCCAAACACATGTTACGTTACAATAGCTTTGATAAATTTGTTTGTTTCTAAATTTTAATTGGATGATTCCATAATTTTATAAAAGAAACATGAAAGATTGCTCTTTCGAAAACGTTTTTGCTCAAATTTTGTTAAGGTAAGAAAGAGAAAAATAGATCAACCAGGAAATAAAACTGTATTTTTGAACGAAAGGGACTGCCAATTTAATCTGGGGGTATGGGCAAAAACATTAAGAAGATACAATATGAGTATCAATTTAAAAAACAAATACTAACGACGAATCGTGTAACGGTTTCAGTAAAGCTGACCAAGAAAAGATAAAGAAGGTATGACATGTTAAATATTTAAAAGCGATAATTGCAGAGAACGGTAAATTGGAAGAAGAGCTGAATAACTCAATAGCTGCAGCGACGAAATAATAAATAATAAAATAAATGCTTGACAAGCAAGGAGTAATCAAAAGATACAAGACGCGAGCATTTAATGAAGTGTACGTACTAAGTCTTACTTCCAGTTCAGCAACTTGGGCACTAATAAGAAAGCAATAGCAAAGGATACAGGCGAAGGAGATAAGACTTTCGAGAAGAACAGAAGAATGTAGACTAATTGATAAGATAAGCAACGATAACATTTTAAAAAGTCTAGGAGTAAAAGACATAAAGGAAAAGATGGAGACAAATCAGTTAAGATGGCTGAGACATCTACTTTGCATGCCAGAAAGCAGGTAGGTACGCCAAAATAGGATGAAAAACGAAGTAGAGGAAGACCAAGAAAAAAAATGGGAAAACGGAGTGCCACAGCCAATGACAGAAAAAGATGGAGAAACACAATTAGGGACTAGAAAAATTATGCCTAAAAGATTTTAACAATTTCCTTATAATTTAAAACTTTTACTTTCTTGAAGAATCGTTTCTACATTTCACTTGCATGAGAATTTCACTTGCACGTATTTTTTTACCCTTAACAATCATTTATGTACTTACGTGCGTTCCTCCCACTTAAAGAAATTATAACTTAACAATTACTATGTGCACAAAGGAAAAATTCGTACACAATATTAATTAAAATGAGAGCAGTAGAACAACGCCTAATAATACAATACAACATACAGGTGTGTACGTGTAGTTTGTAAATTTATTTCTAGAAGGCAAAACAGAATTTTTTAAGACGACAGACAAGGAAAAAATGAAACAATACAAGTGCAAAGTGCAATATTTGTTTTGCTAGTACGAACACATTTTGTTTTTAAATAAGGTTAAGAGTTTACAGTTAGAATTCCATTTATTATCGTCGTACCGTCAACAACAAGTACCTCCTACACCTTTCAATATTTGGTTATAAATAAGTAGCTCATTACTTTTACAATCAGCAGAGTTTTGTAAAGCACAAACAGCGACACTAATAAGCAAATCAAGTTGCTTTGAGCATTTTTATACTAAATTTAAAAGCAAGAAGGTTACATTCCAACGGTGGTGCAGATACAGAGATGCGCAAAAGTATGGAAACAGACAAATATCTAAAACACTATTGCAGATATAACAATGAAATTTTGTATTTCAGCGTTATGGCAGTTTTCGGTATTCGATGAAAATATTAAGGTTGCAATACGACTTCCGGTTCAACCGAAAATGGACTCAAACTTTAATATTTTAAATAGAACACCCTGTATATTTTTACATTTTTGGATTCCTCTTAATATTTACTTTAAGAAATGTATAAGGTTATGTGGGTCTAAAGTCAACCGTTTTCGTAAAATTTACATTTTTGTGAAAATCTTGAGCGATACAGCCCTTTCAATTTTTTCTAACATTAAAGTTATTTAAAAAGGCAGTAGAATTTCGTTTGAGAATTAGATTAACAATTGATTATTTTACACTTTGCGCTAGCTACATTTTTAAAATATTATACAGAGTGTTTTTTACACTAGGTCAAACTGGTGAAACTTTAAACATCGATAACTCGATTTTCTTAAATACAACACACTATTTGTTTTTACATAGTCTTGTAGAAAATTTGATTGTCTTTCAAAAACATTAACCATGTTTATACCTAAAATTAATATTTTTCGAGTTATCGCGATTTTATTGTAATTAAATTATTCCGGCAACGTAATACATATTATAGAGTAGGCTATGAAGGTTGCAGGCGGGAATTTTGAAACAATTGAAAGATAAAAACAAGAAAATTGTAATATTATCTTTTCCTTTCGAATGTTCGAAATTTTTTGTAATATAGATGTAATTTTAACAATCTTACGTTTATATCGAGATTTCTTATCAGGGCCACAATATTTTTCATATAATTATTGTATATTGTATAGGAGTTTTCAATTGCATAGTTACACCATTGAACAATGATGTAACTATGTACAACGATGCCCATACTTAAAAAAAAAAAACAATAGCGTTCATAACAAAACAAAAATAGACAAATTGAAAAGAGTCTATTTCATTAATCTATAATCTGCAACACTTTAAACTTTAAACCATGAATTAAAAAAGAGAGACATCGGTTGGATCAGGTTGATAGCTTCAAATGTTTAGGAGTGATCATCGAGAGTAATGGAGGGATGTATAAGGAAATAAGCGAAAGAACAGAAAACAGCTCGAGAACAACATTTTTGGGCAACAGAGAAATCACAAAAGAAACAAAAGGAAAGGTGTAAAAAAGGTAGTCATACTCCCAACACTTGTATACGGAAGCGAAACGTGGACACTCTCAAACAGAAATAGTAGCCGTGTGAACGCAGTAAAAATGGGATTTCTAAAAAAATCGATAGATAAACCAAATAGAATAAAAATGAAACGTGGAGAACAATAAAAGGTGAAATCAGTTGAAACAAAAATACAAGAAAGGCAGCTGGGTTGGTCACATTTATGGAATGAAAGAAGGAAGGTTAACTAGAAAAGCCTATAAAGCAAAGTCACAAGAAAAACAAACGAATTTAAAAAGCAGCAAGGGATAGAAACATCAAAAGGGAAGAGATAAAAAAAAGTTTGCACAGGACAAAAAACGTGGTAAAAAGTCAGCACAGATCAACAATCCTACACCTAACAGTAGTAAATAAATATAAATAAAATATTCCCTTTATTTATTTACTCTGCAATTTGTGGATCACTTAACTGACGTGCTAATATTGAAATCATCAGTTAGGTATACTACTATTTTTTATATCAACAAACGATTGGTATAATAAGACTAGACAACAAGAGTTGCAAGATATGTGTATAAAGAAAAGGATTTTTTTTATTAGTACATTTTTAATTGAAACAAGACGAAAGAAAATAAATTTGAGTTATTATTCAATTTTTAAGCAATAAATATTAATTTTTTAAGGAATTATAAGAAAATGAAAAGATGATTGTGATCAGAGTATGTCATTTGTGTATGATTTGGAATTATTGGGCTTATTCAAGTTAAAACAGTAATTAAAATTGTAATCGCCCGTGCAACGCCGGGTAAACCATCTTGTATAATATATTTCTAATACAATATAACTACAACAAAACTGCAATGTCATTAAACTGCCAATACTATATGTATCTAATCAAATGATTTAAAAAAATCACAAAAACGTAGTTGGTGATTAAATTCGGTCGCAACTAGCACAAACATATGGTAATTAATTTTTTACTCTAGTGACTCACGATATGCTTAAAAATCGTGAATGGCTTTGTAAACTGCATGCTAGATTACTTCTGAAATACGTTATGGTACTTAAAACGGCTTTGAAGAGGACATTAACGTTATTATTTACGTGAAACAATATTTTTCTATAACACACGTGTAGAGTTATTTTTCAATACATTAATATGATATGCATAATTCAGTTCAAAACAATGCCAAATGTTGCTAACAATACAAAAGTGCAACCAAAACAAAGCACCATTGTATCAGCCCAACGGAAAATGCGATTGCAGTAGTACAATAATTTGAAGAGAAATTTATGATTTCTACATATTATATAACAAAATTAAATATCAGTTATTTTGAGGAATAATACGACTTCCTTATTTTTCTATACGAATGCAAATGAGAGACATTTAAAAAAAGTTGTGAAAGGCTCATATTTTAATTAAACTATTTTTATCTTAATTATCACATAATACTTTTACGCTAGAATATTTTACATTTTTAAATAAAGATTGTGAGTTCATGTTGGCTTTTAATATCAGCTGAGCAGGTAGTCGGAAACCCTTAGTCACATAAACAATCCAACATTTCCAAGGGAATTCGACAGCGTTACAAAGTAAGTTGCTAAGAGGAACACAGACGTCTGAATGCATGTAAACAGAGTGGTTGTGATAAGGTTAGCTAACCGTGGTAGTGCATGTAATTATATTGTATGGCCTTTATTATCGTTATACTGCAGTTATTGGTGTTTATTATGTTATTGTGTTATTTGTGCTATTGTGTTTTGGATTGCAATCATTTGGTAATGTACTAATCATGCTGCTAATTTCTCTCCATTTCTCCATACAGGGTGCTGGGGGGGGTAGTGGGCTTGCGGGTCCACCTCCCGGCCGTAGGTGCCCTATGGGGGGTGCCCCCATGAGGGTACACCTGGGTGAGGAGGCGCTTTAAGCGTGGGGATCCGGTCGTACGCCGGAGGGTCCACCCAGGTGCCATCAAAGCATGCCAACGGTACCCAACGTGACCAGAGAGTCTGATAGCTGTTGTCCAGGTTGCTGAGCTGGAGTGTTGTCCAGGAGTTGTACTGGATTGAGATCCAGGGTGTATGTTGATACACATGCTAATTTATATAATGCGTGGGACGCCATGCTTTGCCTTTCAGCTTTGTGTGCGAGTGAGACCACCTTGTTGATTTATGCTTGGCTTTAGTGGAGATTTATGTGTGTTACTATAATATGGTGATGGGCTTATATTATCCCTGGCGATCCAGCATCACACGCGGGGGTGGGTTCCCCCCGGTGAGTACATAATTGTTACTAATTATTAAATGTTATCAGTGGCACAAGCTTCTTTGTTTTATGTACGCTGCATACACCTTTGCACCAATCGCTTGGCTTCAGCCTCTGCCTGCCTCGGGAACCCGTGTGTTTATAATAAATAACACTAAACTTGTAAGTAAAATAATACGAACCATGTAAATTAAAGTAGTTAACGCCCCAGTTATTAAGTATTCAAAAAGGCATCCTAACACGAGTCACCAAAAATACCTCTTTAATAACAAACTTGAAATTAATTTCATTATAATATAATTGCACATTTGTTTGTGAATTTACCGTGTCGATGTACAGCTAAGCCATTGCATTATGATAATGAACTATCTATTGTTGGGTGATTCCCCGACATCCCTCAAAGCGATAAACTATTACAAAAGTGATTTACAGTCGCTATCGGGTTTAACCTTTAAATTTTAAAACGTAGTTTTTTTTGTATGCTTGCATTGCAACACTAAAATTATCAAAACAAACAAATGTGCTTATCACAGACGGCGGGCGAGTCGGTTATTTTGTCGAAAATATTTTAGAAAACAAATAGAATTCCTTGGACGTACCTATTTTTACTACCGTACAGCGGTACAGCGAAAACATTCCAATCGTTAGCTTTAATATAAAGACACTAAACTAACAAAATGTAATAAATTTGGTGCTATACCAATTAATTAAGAATACATAGTATTTTAATCGTCACTTCGAAATCGTATTCACGAAATGGAAGTTTAAGCCAAACAGTTGCAAGCCGCAAAAGTAAAATTAAATGCACAAAGAACATTAAATTACGTCAACATTCTACTTATTTACGTCACAGAATTGTTGAAACAGTCTAGTAATTTCCTCAAAAATTAATTGACCATATAATAGTTTACAGTTCCAGGTAACTACGTGTTTGCAAATATCGATTTCATTCATGATTAAATTCAAGGTGATAAATCCTGTTCAAACCAAAAATTATATTACTGCAGCTGAATTGGCAGGATAACCTTGACGTTTGAATCATCTATACTTAGCATTACCTCAGTACAATTTATTAAAATATTAAAACACGGAAACGGTAAAATCTAAATTGACAAACAAAGATGAAATCAAACATTTACAGCCAAAATTAACTGCTTTCTCCAAATTTTTCTTTTTGGCCATGAAACGTTGGCAGTAACTTATACGATAAATTTACTGAAAATATGGATGAAGTAAAAAATAATAAACACAGTTATGGAGAACAGGATAGGATAAAATTAACAAAAAAAAAATAAGAGAAAAGAAGTATAGCTGAGTGCAAATCCAACTTTTAACATACTTGCAATTTGTTTCAGGTTATTTTTCGCTATCAACCACGATAAGCAAGATAACTTACATGGACAAACAGTCTATTCACCTACGTATATCTGGCGAGCAGTGGATTTTGTTTTTAAAAACAAAAACGTTTTTGAACAGCAATACAAAACACAATCAAACTTAGAAATAAGTCAAAATGCATCGTAAAAAGTAGGTCACATCCACCAAAAGCCACTTAAATGATAAAAACATTACTTTATCACTAAAATTTAAAACCAAGCAACAAAAACAAAGATAACTTTAACAATACAATTTAAAAAAACAGATTACATAAAATTACGTTTCTTATAATGAAACCATATAATTTAGTCAAACCGATAAAAATACTCCATAGTATTATAAAAGTAAAAATTTTAACATGTAAAGCTTAATACACAGTGTTTCTCAACCTGTGTGCCGCGACCAGGTGTATCAGGAAAAATCAAAAATAAATAAACAGTTTTTGCAAGAACGCTATGTTTGAGATTTGAATTTAAACATGGGGATCTCACTTATTATAATTGCTAGAGTATAGGTTTAAATTTGGCAAAGTTGCTAAATTCTGTGCTTATTAATAATCTAAAAAAAAAAAACTTGAACACCTTTGGAGTATATATAATATATAATATTTCAAATGTGTAGAACATTGCCTAAGCAACGTTTTAAGTCAAATCGCATGGTAATCAGTAATCACTAATGTTTTCCAGGTCGATTCGTTTTTGTTTTATGACAACCAACTTCTTATTTCCTTTGGGCGCAATACTATTTATTAATGTAGAAGTAAAATATCATGTGTGATACATCAATGAATTTGAAAAAAAAATTGTATTTGATTATGTAAATAAAAAAAATTGCGCCTGTAAGAAAAAATAAAGTTGGTTGCTATGAAACGAATCGACCTAAAAAAAAGTGATGATTCTATTCGGCTTTAAAGTTTCTTAAACAATATATTTACACGTTGGCAATATTTTATAGGTACTCCCGAGGAGTTATAGACGATTTTCAAAAATCGTACTTTTAGGTTTTTGCTAATTTTTTTGAATACCGTTCGAGATGTTTTCAATTTCTCTTCAGATTATTAATGGGCACCAAATTTAGCAACTTTGCTAAGTTTAAAGCGAGATACCATGCTTAAAATCATATTTCAAACGTCCTGTATGCCGCAACATTAAAAAGGTTGAAAAGATTGAAAAACACTGGGTCAATGTATCTAAACATTATCTAAGCTTGTTTAAACTCTTTTTTGGTAATGGCAATTCGCAAATTTAGATATTTATTATTTCATTAATAGGTACTGCGGACATTAAAATTTCAGCAACTTATGTTGACTTAAATCGTGATATCAAATAACTAACATGATTACTTATCAATTTCCTTACAATAAATCTAATAAGGTATTTGTTAAATTATAAATACCAGTTTTTGCAAGAGCTGTTTGCTTGTTTAAAAAGCTACAATTGGTAACGATACCTGATTTTTCAATTATGTTGTTTATTTCCTTCAACTGATTTCACTTTAAATTAATAGTTAATTAGTTACTATCCGAGGAAATAGATAATCCAAAATAAAATGTAACCTTTTTTAAGACCGCTTATTTTTTATCATATTGCTGCCAGAAATATTCATACAAAACCATACATTACTTTCACAATTAAATATATTTATATATTCCATTCAAATAGCTTAAACATTTTAAAAGTTTAATGTCTTTTTAAAACATTGATTTGATGCATACGTATTAAACAACATCTGAATATTAATGTTCTAACAACAAATCGTTTTACACCGAGTCATTGCCCATGTGGATTTTTGCTAGCAACGCCATATGTGATCTAACGAGTGTCTTAATTTAGAAGTCGATTATTGCAGTGGAATTAAATTACGTTCTGTATCAATTTTTTGCGCTCTTTGTGCTACTGCATCAGTAGTTTTAATAAATAAACGATTAAATTAAATAATAGCTAAAATTAACTACTGTTCTTCTATTAGGTTATCTGCGTTTAAGACTGCTATAAATCGAAGAAGCCAACAAACTTACTACAGCAGCTTTACATTGTTACAGATTACGGTACTCGCACCTAGGATCTGATATTTAAATCGGCTAACAGGATGACGTAATAATATGCAGTTTAAACTAACGTCTAATTACGTTAAACCATTTTTTAAATAAATAATTTAAAGCAAACCAAAACATTGCCAAGGTTAAAGTGTTGAAACGGATGAACAAAGTGTTTGCTATTTTTGTCCAAAAATTTTAACTACGTTTTAAATGGAACTTTGCATACGGAATCGACAATAGCCATAGTAGTTGCTAAAAATAAAAGGTACGTGGAACTTCAAAAAAGGGAAATGACGTCTTTGATTTATGAGGTTTGATAATTCAGGAGGACGATACGTTCGTACAAGCTATTATATTCTAATGCCCAAATTATGCAATATTATGCGTACTTTTATATGCATTAGCACAAAAAACTTTATATTTAGGACAACAATAGCAATAATAGGAAACTTCATGCTAGGTTACACTTGTAAAATAAATATTAATTGGTTTTTTAACAGTCAAGAAGTATGACAATCAATCTATATAGAACTTTTTTGCAATGCTGAAAACAACGAGTAAAATTATTCGTAAAAAAAACATACTATCAACACCTTCCGCTTAGTTTTTGCAGTTACTTTTTGGCTAACTGCTTTATTATAGTTAAAAAGCTTGTATATAGACTGTAAAGCCTTAAAAATGCTTAAATTTTGAGCTGAGTTTCAAACGAATTCATTTTATGAAGGTGGAAATGGTATTCTCGCATCGATACAAAACGCATGGAAAAAATATATGCAACATCATACTTAATGATACACTATACCTTTTGTTTGTTTTCCAAATCTGCCAAGCTGATTAGTGATTACTGTAACTAGAAATTAATACAAAGAAAAATACCATTGACACCAAAATATTTAGTGCAACATATGACTCATTCCACATTAGAAATTGATATAGCCACATGTTATTTTATTCAATCACTTTTTATACTACATCATATAAAGTTACCGCGGTTGTGATTATAGATTTTCAGAAAAAGTTTCACCAAAACATGCGAATTATTAGTAAACAAAAACATAGAAATAATGATATTAAGCAATGTTATATGGTAGCTAATCTAATACTAAACATTTGTCAAATTAAATATTTTAATAAATGCATCACAAAAATTCATTAACGGTTTGTATTTTACTCAACTTTCTTAACTTGTAAGTAATAAAATACCAATAATTTATTATTTAACAAGTGTAATTACAATACTTAAAATCAAATTAAAGTATAGTTCATTTACTGCAATTTTCCTCATAGATGTATTGTTATGTAAAATTCCCAGTACAAGAAAGCAAATTACTCAAATCTTATCTAGTTTATTTAATTTAGATTGATTCAAACAATAATTGACTTTTTCTTTCGCAATTTTTACGGAAAAATGGTCTTTTTAGTTCACTTTCCTTGATTTAATAACAATAGACTAATATTTAGTAATTTGTTTTTTTTTTCCAGTTTCGAGTGTTCAACAGATTCATAGTTTTTCGCTAGTACGTCAGTAGGAAATAAGTAATACTAATAGAGCTGCAGCGCAAATAATAGAACCAATATTACAGAGAACAAAAATATGACGCGATAGTTAAAAGTACACGCCTGAAGTTTGGCAAATCAAAAAAGCTACGACGCATATTCTTTTATTGCGCCCCCCCTCGGTCATATTTTTATTGTAGTTTGTGAGTTTCAAGCAAAATAATGTATTATTTATTCAAGTACTTACACTATAATGAATATGAGAACCAATTTTAAAATTATATTGGCATTTTAGTTTTCTGTTTTCAATAAGTGAAATAAACGCAAAAATATTCTTCGCGGCGCCCCACAAGACTGGCGCCCGGGGCATCGATTTCCCCCCCCCCCCGTCGCTACGCCACTGCCAACAGGGGTTGCACTTTTCAGTCCTTTATAAAGATAGGAGATAATAGAAAATATCTATGGGAAATCTTTTAATAAGTAAAAAACATTTGCCTAATGTCATTCTTTTACATTTCTCCAAATTTGAGAAACAAAATGAAAACTTACTTTTACCGCTCTCTTTAGAGGGCGTAACTCCGAAAGAAGACTTTTTCGGAAAACATTTTATAACAAAGAACTTAATATTCGATATGATAGAAGAAATTACCTCCCGAAGTTTTTCGCAATATTTATGAATGATGGGCATATTTATAAATACACATACCTATATTACACCATTACACCATTATAAACATGATAATTTTTATTTGATTAAATAACGTTTGTACATTTGTGCACATACATATCATATGAATATTACCTTTTTTATGAAGAAATTTGGCGCCCCTAGGCAATTGCCTAGACTCGCCTAATGGTAAAACCGGTCCTGAGCCCGCCAGAGTTTTGAAAAAGCTTAAGGAGCCCCCAGCCTCAAAAAGGTTGGACATCACTGATTTAAGTTATCAATAAAAATAAAAGTATAATAGTTTCGTCGCTGTCACGCACAGTATACTATTTAGATAAATTACAAAAATCATTTTAAAGCATTAGAAAGTCAATATATTCATGCCTAAATGACGAATAACCAGTAGCAACAAAATCAAATTATGTGAAAACAGCGTCATTGACCCGTCACAGCAAAAAAAGAAACTAAATTCTAGCAAAATCGAATGTTGTAAGTTGTAATATACAATCATTATTTGTATAGTTAACAAAATATTAGACAACTGTAAAATTCGTCAACACAAGCTAAATAAACCTTTTAAGTGCCATAAAGTTGATAATGTTTTAATTCTTAAAAAAGATATAAATACTACATCCAAATTTTTCTAATAACTAATCATACAGAACCTTAATAAATTTAAAAACTAGTTTAGTGTCGTGAAGCGCGCGTTACTATCGTCATATCTTCATATCCTTCCTGTAAATTTAAATATTATCAGACCTTGTTCTGGAAATGATTACATACATGTAACATACTACACGCGAATAGGTACATAGTCATTATGAACAATTGCTTAATGTTATTAATATGGGACTATTTATACCACAATTAGTATAAATGGGTATCAATTGTGGTGAACACACTACCCGCATAATCATAAACTGACATTAAAGAAAACCGCATCCGATACAATACGTAAAATTTAGTACCAAAAATCATGTTTAGTTAGTAATGCAAGGCTATTGACAAATATGAGTACAATAAACTTAGATTGAATACCCACAATAAAATTTTATTATACTTGAGTTCGTTGAATGAAAAATAAACGAAAGCGACTCTATACTCACAAATAGTATTAGTGTTGGATAAGAAAATTTAGAGCTGAGGCTCGCCGGCTTACAAATAAAAATTTCAAATTAACACATTCAGTCTAATATCTAAATTGATGAGTTAAGGTAAAAAGAAAGATTTATCGTTGGAGACATTCGGCAGCAATACATTTTAAAGGTAAAACCTCCAAAAAAAAGTTTGATGACCGTTACAAAACGCCTACAAATGTAAACAAAAATAATGATTCGCCTACTAAGCACCGTCTTAATTACCATGTTTTGCATTTTACAACGTTCGATGAAAAATAGTCGACCAAAACAAAAATTGGGTTAAATACTGGGTGGGTCAAAAGTTACTTGCAGCTAGAAGAATTAATCATGGGCGAAATATGGTTTCAACAAGATAGTGCTACAGCCCACACATGCACACATCTAGTGATACTATAATATTTTTCCAAATCGCTTTATTTGCAGATTAAGAGATATACTGTGGCCTGCGAAATCGCCCGACTTTATTTATAAATTGATAATCCACACACATTGAGGGACTTTAAACACCGAAAAATAGACAATCTACCACCTAAAGTCTTAAGCTTAAGTAAAGTAATGATAAGTACTGTGGAACGGGCTCAAATTTGTGAACGATCGGAAGGCGGACGTTTAATGGATGTCATTTTTCATGCCTAATTAGAAAAAAAGACTATTTAAACTAATAAACCATTTCCCAAGTAAAGTTTTAATTTCTCTAATTTTATAAAATTTACAATTAAAAGAAATCAGAAAGTACTTTTGGTCCACCCTGTATACCTATATGGGTTATTTCCATGATCTACATTCGGAAAACCCACTGATTTAAATAAATAATTGTGTGGAAATTAGACACTTTATCGCAATTACGTACAAACAACTACTTTACAAAGGTTTAAAGTATATGGAACACATTGAACAGTAAAAATTCAGAGTAGGCAGGGCCGTTTCTGGCGGGGGGCGAAAGCGTGCCCCGCACGTGGGCGGCCGATTTAGAGGGCGGCCAAGGGCGCAAGAGATGGCGCTGAAAATCCCTCTTACACATAATGACAAATTTACAGTCATTCAAACAGTTTGCAACTAATGCAAAAAAATTTATTATTGATTTCTCAGAAAACATTATTCTTGATAAAAGTTGGTGCATGGTCTAAAACTAATATTATTAGATGAAAAAAAATTCAATAAAAAGTCATGGAACACTAGATTATAACGATTTTTGAAATATTCGCAGGAGTAAAATGCCCCTATTTTAGGAGATATAAAAAAAAATTATAGGAAAAAGTTATTTAGAATCTCAAAATAAGGCTAGATCTAAATTTTAAAGGTCAAATTCAAATTTTTATTTTTTAAGAAATTTTAACATTCAAAAAGTCTGCAACAAATGGAAAAGTTTTTTATTATCGATTTCTCAAAAAATTATATTCTTGATAAACGGTAGTGCATGGTCCAAAACTAATTTTAAATAAAAAAAAGTTTAATAAAGTCATAGGACAATAGATTTTAGCGATTTTTGAAATATTCGCAAAAGTAAAGTGCTTAAAATTTTGTAATAATTGTAATTTTGGAATTTGACCGTCAAAATTTACATCTAGCCTTGTTTTGAGATTCTAAATAACTTTATTCTACAATTTTTTTTTGTATCTCTTAAAATAAAGGCACTTTACTCTTGCAAATACTTCAAAAATGGCTAAAATCTAGTGTCCAATGAATTTTTATCAAACTTGTTTTTATTTTAAAATTAGTTTTAGACTATGCACCAACTTTAATGAAGAATAACATTTTCTGAGAAATCAATAATAAAAAACTTTTCCATTTGTTGCAGACTTTTTGAATGTTAAAATTTCTTAAAAAATTAAAATTAGAATTTGACCTTCAAAATTTAAATCTAGCCTTATTTTGAGATTCTAAATAACTTTTTCCTATAAATTGTTTTTATATCTCATAAAATAAGGGCACTTTGCTCTTGCAAATATTTCAAAAATCCTTAAAATCCAGTGTCCTATGACTTTTTATTAAACTTTTTTTTATCCTAAAATTAGTTTTAGACCATGCACCAACTTTTATCAAAAATAAAATTTTTTGAGAAATCAATAATAAAAATTTTCCCCATTTGTTGCAGACTTTTTGAATGACGCTGTATACATGTTGTTAAATATAATACTTGCAACGACAATTATTTATTTTTTTATTTCAATTTTTTTTGTTTACCGAGGCGGCGAAACGTACGTTAGCACGCGGGCGGCCAAGTACTCAGAAACGGCACTGAGAGTAGGTAATATAACCTTACAACTGTCCCTATAGAAGTTGAAACCCCTTCCAGATTTATTTCGTAAGAAAGAATGTTGATTTGTTCGAAGACAATATAAGAAACCATGAAGCTAATATTCGACATAAAAAAAATCTAAAGCCCGATTACTTCAAATATGCATATCTTTAAAAAAATGTTGCCTCCACAATTATTGCTACACCTATATTACAAATTTTACACATCACCTAAGAGTATAAAAAATCTTCCCACCCAAAACTTAAATAAGAAATTAAGAAACGTTCTAATTTCTAAAACTTAAAACTGGAGTTAGTGAATACCTAAATCATGCTTCCTTTAAAAACTCATATGTAAATATAATTTTCAGTGTTTTGGTAAACTATGTGTATTATTATTGTGACATGTTCCATGCCTTTTTTGATATTTAGAACAAAAATAGATTATTATTATTACTACTAAAAATTAAACAAACTAAAAACGTTAAAATATTACAAATTCACATTATAAGTTTACAATAATGTGAGACATGTTAAACAAGTAATTTGATTGCAGTTTGACCAGAAATTTTAAGCTTCAAATAAACTAATTTAAAGTCTATAAGTTCCTAGATGTGGCTCCACTTAATCTTCTCGACTCCTTTTGCCTTTTCAGACATCGGATCGTGGTTTCGTGTTCTGAGTCCATTTCCGCCATGCCCTTCTATCTTTTGCTAGTGTTTTCATTCCTTCTACTGTTTTTCCTTTTTCTAACTCTATTTCCCTTATTTGATCTATCCATTTTCTTCTTGGTCTTTCTCTTCGACTTTTGGCTGGTCTTCCAATTTCCATTATTTTTCTCGTGATTCTGTCAGGTTTTATTCTTACTATATGGCCATACCAGTTTAGTTGTTTCTTTTTTATTTTTTATATTAATGGTTCTTGTTCTGTTACTTCTCTAATGTTTTCGTTTTTTTTTTTTATTCTGTCCCATTTAGTTTTTCCGGCAATTTTTCTGATGTGTTTCATTTTGACTTAAAAACAAAGCCATTTATTTTTAATTTTTAAATCATATTTGATCAATATTTTTATAAAACACTAGATCTTCCAATGTAACGTAAAAATAAAAATATTGGGTATCATTTTACTATACTAATATTACTATAGGTACTAATAATACTAATAATATATTAAAATAAAATGCTTCATACTTTTGACAAAATTGACATTGTATGTGAGTAATACATCAACATCTCACAAACTCATTGTCAGTATTTTCCGGCATAAAAATGTCGAAACTGACTTGACAAAAACAAAATAGACGCGTTAACATTCAACATTACGGAAGAAAAGTCATATTTTACGACATGATCACACGCAACCAAAATTAAAACGTTACGTTACAACGTATGAACTTTTTTTGCGGTATAACAAATTAAGCAATTGTGATTGTACTAGTTGACAACACTTATTTATAAGGCCCTGTAAAACAATAAACGTTAATTAAAATACAAATAAAAGTAGGTACATAGATAAGCTTTACAGACTATCAAGAGCCTACATACTGCGTACTGACTGTATCATGCTAATAGACTGATGAGCAAAAACACTTTTTATCGTACGCTTCGTCGCTACCAAACCAAAGGCATGCTAGTTACTGCCTAGTAATTAAAGGTTTTAATATTCTTGAAAATAGACATAAACAAACCTTCTCTAGAATTAAAACCATGAAATACGACCAGACAATAAATTTAACGCACTTTCGTATCATATCTCGAATCTCGATCTATCTGTGTTTTGTTTGTAAACATACACACTTCAAATAAATACACTACTTCATCACAACGATTAACTATTTTCACACAAACGGGATTCTTTGTTAACAAAATGAACTTATTTTTAGATAATATACGTATCCCAAAATGTATCTAAACGTTGCATTAGATTTAAGGACAAGTTACTGATTATAAACGAATTTTTAAAGCAAACTGCAGTGCAGAATTAACCAAAAGGTATGAAAAACAGTAGCTTTAACTAGGGATGTACCGATTAATCAATAAATAATCGGCTGTTTATGGGTCCTCATTAAGTTTAATTATGCGAATAGATTGGCTGTGAAAATAGTTTTACTTTTTTATTATTTGTAGTGGCTGGCTGCGCTAATAAGGTGGATTATTAATATTTATTTTTTTTTAAAACACAAAATGAACAGTAAACATTTTCGTAAAGAAACGAAGTTTTTTAACAACTACAAACAAGAAAAACATCTCGAAATATTGAAAAACATTAAAAAAGTAAAAACACATTTACTCCATTGTCAAGGCATTTTATTTTTTTGCTAAGATCAGTAAACGGACAATTTGCTTAAGGTAGCTCAAATTATGAATTTTTACAAATCGACTCTAAAATTAATACTTTTATCAACAAAAAAAAACAAAAAAGAAAAGAGAAGTTAAAGAAAGAATAGCTAAGGACTCAAGATGTGAAATTAAATTGATTCAGTTGTATTTTGCAATACTCGAATTATCTATATATACGTATAAAAGAGCTTGTTTGTTGTGTGTTTGTGTGTTTGTTTGTTTGTTTGTTTGTTTGTTTGTTCGCTATAGAATCCTAGGTCCGTTGACCGATCGGGACCAAATTTTGCACAGTTACTATTTAGGACGCAACGGATTAAACGTCGTATAAAGAACGGCCGGGAACGGCCGGAAACGTCTGGGAACGTCCGCCGAGCGCGAGCGCGCAGCGCGAGTAGTCTGTGATTGATAAAAGAGAATAATTGTAATCACCCGTGCAACGCCGGTCAATCAGCTAGTTTATAATAAAATTTTACATGAGTATACCTTTTTTTATACGCGTTTGTTCATATCTCCAAAAAGGCGTGTTCTTCAATTTTTAGCTAACGCTTGTACAGGGTGTCCCAAATTCGAGTAAGTGCATGGGGATCTCGCTTATCTTAAGAGCTACGAGGTCGTTTAAATTAGGGCAAAGTTGCGAAATTAGATGCTCATCAAATAGCTGCAAAGAAAATTTTCATGGCTATCTTAGTTCAAAAGTATTTCAAGAAAAACTGGGAAAAAAAAACGAAAATCAATTTTTTCAGTTTTTCTTGAATAACTTTTGAACTAAGGCAGCTATGAAAATTTTCTTTGCAGATATTTGATGATCTAATTTCGCAACTTTGTCCTAATTTAACCGACCTCGTAGCTCTTAAGATAAGCGAGATCCCCATGCATTTACTCGAATTTGGGACACTCCGTATAGTTCACATTTAACTTTTTTTTCGCTTGAAGCAAATGACTTATTTTTAGGTCAGAGTGCCTATATTTGGTTTCATGAACTAAAAATAAATTACTAATACTTGTCTACAAAATAAAGGTTCTTTTAAGTTGTAATAAAATGCTCAAGTATCACATGCTTGGCTAAAATAAAAAGCATTTAAGCAGTCATAAATCAATCAGCAAAACCGAAGTGGAAGTAAACAATAAAATGCGCCTATTAACCAACTCAATGGAAAGATGTAAATCATACCCAAGAACTAAGATAAAGAAAACGCAATAACAATAAGGAAATTTTAACACAATCTAAGCAATGGTGGTATTATAAAAGAATGTAACACTTCCTTCCCGTTGGGCAAAATTAATAAACTTAACGATGATTCAAGTTCGCCGAGTTTGATTATGCTTTAAGTTCTCCAAACTCGGTGAAAGTTCTCAGTTACGGTAATGAATCGGACAATCATCAATTTTCTGAACTGTGTATTTGACTTTCCAATTAAAGTGTCTAGCCTGTTAGCACCATTACAGAAGATTATATAAGTTATGAAGTATTGCTTTTTAATGACAGCATTGTAATCCTACGCCTCTTATATTAATGACTTGCGTTTTATTTACAACTTCTTATTTATTCGCAAATAAACATATTTTATTGAATAGTTTCCTTGCAAAATTACATACATACACGGACACGCATATATGCCCACAAATTTGTTACAATTATGTAATACAAATACGTGAATGGATACGCATAGTTGCATGCGATTTTAAAGTTAAATCTTTGCTTATCGCCTTTTTTCACTTTCCTACATAATACTAACGAATTAAATTTGGCAAAGTTGCTAAATTTGGTGCTTATTAATAATCCAAAGAGAAACTGGAAATATCTCAAACGGTATCCGAGAAAATTAGGAAAATACAATATTTGAAAATCGTCTATAACTCCTTTGGAGTATGAAATATTACAAATGTGTAAAAACATTGCCCAAGCAACTTTTTAAGCCGAATCGGATGGTGGTCACAAATTTTTCCTAGATCGATTCGTTTTTGTTTTATGACAACCAACTTTATTTTTTCTAATGGGCGCAATTTTTGCTATTTACATAATCAAATAGCATTTATTTTTCTGAATTCATCGATGTATCACACATGGTATTTTACTTCTTCATTCATTGTCAAATTTAAAAAAAAAGGTTTTAAACGATAACCATTATAAATCAGGTAGGCCGGTCGTTGTAGTTTATGTTGTTTCCATGACAACCAATTAACAAACTAAAAATTTTGAAAGCCTATTACTTGTCACATTAATAAATTTGAAAAAATGAACTTTAATAACAAAGAAAAACTAAAATGACCGGCCTACCTGATTTATAGTTATTGTTAAAAACGTATTTTTTCAAATTTTACAATGAAAAAAGAAGTAAAATACCATGTGTGATACATCAATGGATTCAGAAAAATAAATGTTATTTGAGTACGTAAATAGCAAAAATTGCCCCCATAAGAAAAAACAAAGTTGGTTGTCTTAAAACAAAAACGAATCGATCTAGGAAAAATTTGTGACCATCATCCGATTCGGCTTAAAAAGTTGCTTGGGCAATGTTTTTACACATTTGTAATATTTCATACTCCAAAGGAGTTAAAGACGATTTTCAAATATTGTATTTTCCTAATTTTCTCGGATACCGTTTGAGATATTTCCAGTTTCTCTTTGGATTATTAATAAGCTCCAAATTTAGCAACTTTGCCAAATTTAATTCGTTAGTATTATGTAGGAAAGTGAAAAAAGGCGATAAGCAAAGATTTAACTTTACTTCCAACTTCTCTTCAGATTATTATTGAACACAAAATTTAGCAACTTTGCCAAATTTAAACCTATACTCTAGCTATTATAATAAGCAAGATCCCTATGCTTAAACTCGAATTTCAATCACCCTGTATACGTTTAATGAACAATAGACCGGAATAAAACATGAGAATACTTGGGTAAAAGTATTTAAGTTACAAAAAAAAAAAAAAAACTAGAACATGCGGTTTAAAAAGTGCAAACGCTGCCAATACTTTAAAATTATGTTATATTCAATTTTAATGCACACTATGAAAATTCTTTTAATTATTATGAAACAATCGACAAGTGACGGCGACCGTTCCAAATTAGGGGAGGCAGTCCATAATTATTCATACTACTAAAAAATTTCCCAAATTGTCAAAATAATTATGTAGATTCCACTTTTTTATATTTATAAGGCCCGATTGCATAAAAGTTGAACTTGGAATCAACCCCCGGATTGAACCACGTTAACCCTAGAACTAGGCAAAATTGCAGCATAGTATTTTAACACCGGTGTTGCTTTGTGCAATCGGGTCTTAGTGTGATTTAAAATAATCTTTTTTAAAAACAGTTTTTTACTAATAATTTTCAAAACGGTATTAAGTAAGTAAATGTAAAAAAGGAACTACAATTGCTATCAAAAAAATTGTTTCAAATTCTAGAGCATACTAGTTTAATTCATCAAATACTGAATGCATTATCATTAAAACCGCAATATTCAATTAATTTGGCATGTTTTGAAAAGATAGATTATCTAGAAAATACGTTTAGATGTTCCGATTTAAAAAAGTGAACCTATTTCAGTTTTAAGTTTAGCAAAATAGGCCGAGCATGACAACATCCTGTGTATTATTTGAAAAGTTTAAATTAATCGCCAGCTATTACAAAAATGTTATCAAAACTTCTTTGATATGAATAAATATTACTACTTGTTTAGGTTCTGTACAATTCAATATTTACAAAAAGCGTAAATTATTGCAAAAATGGGTAATTTTATATGCAAAAAAGCTTTTATACTTTAGAAAAATATTTAATATGACACCCAAACAGCGCAGTTTAGGGGATTTTTTATCTAAAGTAAGATATTGGAAATTAAAATAAAAACTTGTAAAGTAATTGATCACAAATAACTTATCAGTTTCAACTTTCTTTTTATTGAATATTAGATAAGATATGAAAGAAACCCACACTAGGTGGAATCCCTCTGTAATTATAATAAAAATTAAAGTTGCTCTTTCCCGTCTAAACTAGCACAATTTTTATTTTCTAAACTACCGATAATATTTTTAAAATCTTTATACATTGTTAAAGTCGACATTTATTTTGACCGAACTTTAAATTAAAACAATTTCTTCGTGTTTTATTTCTGCTGTATTATTTTTCAGCATTTTCTAAATAACACTTGCAAAAATTTCGGCTAAGCAATTTCTTCTGTAACCTAAGTTATTTTTAAGTTGAAGTACAAGTCACATACGCATTTTATTTGCCATTTGAAATCTCGCCAATACATACGACTAAAATGCCACGAAATTAGTTACGAGGTCCTGCAGCTCCGATAGTAGCAGAAACCTAAAATATTTATTCCTGTAACAAAAACGCATTTCTTTGTTAGTGATACTACTGTAAAGTTCACAGTCCACTTTCATAATCCAATTTATTAGTCATTCTTGTTACGCCAATCAAAAATTTGCAAACCTATTCCCGCATGTAAATACAACAACAATTGATAACGTTGGTTTTTCCTCTTGCTTGATTAGGTTACATTAAACAAAGATTTGCTGGTTTTCAAAAACAGGTTTATTCCTTATAAAATTCTTTTTTAAAAAAAGATCCTACAACAACAATTTAAATAGAACTAAAATGTTTGCTTCAGTAAACGACAAAATTATATGAAGCAAAATCTATTTGCAGTATCAATGTAAAAAGCGCATACATCATCAATTATTGTTAAAATTGCACAACACCATTACAAATTTTTAACATGTGCAATAATAGTTACGATATGCAATCTAATATTTTAATTGTTTCATATCTTTTATAAAGCAAAATGTCATTTCAAATTATGATTTGATATCATGGTACTTTTATGTGATACAAAATACTAATTGCTTTTGCATGTTTTTATGTTACATTTGAGTGTTTATGCGCAATTTGTCTCCTTTATGATGAATGCTACAATGCTAGTTGGTTTCTACTGTTGGATGTAAGGCTTTTGTTTCTTCTTATGTATGTGAACTCTGTGTGTGTTCCTTCATCTCTTTATCTAACTCTTTAACCTTACTCCATCCGTTCCCTCCATTATATTTTGCCTTCAGGTTATCCTTGGTCTTCCCTTTCGGTTTTCTCTTCAGGTCGCGTTTCATACACTTTTCTTCGTGTCCTATCGTCTACCATTCTATACACATGATCTAGCCATCTTAGTTGTGCCTCCTGGATGTTGTGAACTATTGGTTGTACGTAAAAGCTTTTGTTGCGGGTTTCGTTTCTGATTTTGTCCCTACCCGATTAACCTTCTTTTTTTTTAAATTTAATATTTTAAATCAGGGTTGAGCAGATTTAAATCAAGTGATTTTAAAAAAAAAATCATTGATTTAAATCAAGTGATTTTTTTTAAAAAATTATTAATTTAAATCACAGATTATATGACTACAATATAATATTAATTTATAATAAAATAAAATTGTATTACTATTAGTAATTAAATACACGAAATGGTGAATAAACCATATCAATTTGCTCTTGTAAAGTAATATTCATTGTGGAAATGCAATAATTCAAAATATAAATGACAAGTTTTTGACGTTAGCGTAGTGAACAGTCAGTTTTTTCAATTTCCACGGCACTATTTGCTTCAATAACGATTTTAAAAAAAATGTCGAATATCTCGAAAAGTATGAGTTTTGGGTATAGGACATACTTGACAAAATATGAAGCTCTTTTAAAGATGAATTCGATGACATAAAAAAATACAGGGGTTTGCATTTGAAAAAATCGAGTTACGAGCTTTTGAAAATCATGGAAGTTGCCACCTATTTATAAACACCCCTGGTATGTGTGATTCAAATTTTTTCATATCGAGCGAACAGAGAAATTTTTTCTGCATGTCCATATCAAATTAAAACTCTGTACTTCAAAATAACTTCAGGAGAATTTTTTAAATAAAGACTTAAAACATTGGATAATTTAGAAATTTTTTTTTTTTACAACGCCGTATAAAAACCTGTAGTATTTTATATTGATGCAAAGCTAAAATTAAGGCGGTCAAAAATAATAAATAAAAAATTGGGTGTTGTATTTGAAATATAAAAGTTGCTATTAGTTCCAGAAAGGTGAGTCGCCCTGTATATTTGAAAATATTTTTATTGTGTTGTTTAGAAAAAACTGTATAAAATAGCATTTGAATCAACTTCATATCTCAAGCCGTTTAGCCACAATCGACCGATCCCGCACTAATGACTCACCCTGTATATAATTAATTAAACCTCACCATTTAGCACTGATTTTTTCAAAATTCTTAATCATATTTCATTTTTCATTTTGACAAAATTCATCAATGAATTAAATATATTGATTATTAAATATATTAGCACAAAACAGAAATAGCATGTGAATATGTCACTAAATTCGATAATATGGTACATTTGATTTAAATCAAAAAAATCTGATTTAAATCAAAAAAATCTGATTTAAATCAAATAAATCGATTTTTTTGATTTTTTTACAAAAATCATGATTTTTATCCACCCTGTTTTAAATACAAGTAATTTGGAATTCTTCAGCTAATTTTGGTCCATGATTCGTATCCTTGAATTAAAAAAAGATATTTGTTTTGTTTCTCAATGAATGGTTTCTTTATCGTCATAATATCGCCGAATCCAGGGCCGGCGCAAGAGTATCTAAAGCCCCTAGGCAAAGAAAATTTAGGCTCGCCTAGATATTATCGTGTACATGTTTTTCGGGTTTATCCAACGCTAAAATATCATTTTTTAATACAGACATACAAAAAGAACTTTTTTTATACAGAATATGGTATATTGTTTTGTAGTCCATTAAATAATTCTTATTTATCAGAACCGTATTTATGAAAATAGATTGTAACAAAAAGTGAGGGGGGCGCAAAAATTTTTTTTTGAAAAAGGGGGGCGTAGGTACAAAAAGGTTGGAAACCACTGAGTTAACCACATCTAAACCCCCAAATTCTTATTTTATTATTTCAAAATATTGGTAATAGCTAGTCGTTTCAAATAGTGGTCGAATTTAAGCATAACTGTAATAGGAAATTTTCCCCAAGCAGTGTGTCACAAATTCGAGGCTAAACATGGGGATCTCACTTATTTTAACAACTACAAAATTAGTTAAATTATTGCTCAAATTTGGTGTTCAAGTCAAATCTAAAAACAAAATTACCACAGCCCAACTAAAAACAAATTATCGTTGTTTAGTTTTATTTTTCCAACACTTTTAAAATACTGGGGAAAAAAAACAAAGCATTATCGTAATTTAATTGCTAGAAGCTAATCTAATTAAATTTAGTATACGTTTAATCTATATTGGACCACCATCAACTTTTATACTTCTTATGAGCGGTTTGCATTTTTGCACTAGGTCTAAAAAGGCTGATACAATAATTTAACTCAACTCATAATGAAATTGCAAAACTTATGATCTAATGATCTAATGTTTCGCGAGAATAATAAAATAAATCAAATTTCGCGCCAAACGGTGATGGATACGAAGAAAAGTCAGGAGACACTTTTTGTTTAAAATAAAATGCTCTACCCAAAAACACGTTCAAGTTTGATTTTACAGGGCCGTGCTAGTTTTTTTTATAAAATTAATTAAAACTGAACCCCCACAACTCTTCACTGGTTGCTTGTGATACTAGACATTCTCACCGAATGTGGTAACCTGTAAGGTGGTGCTGTATACCAAAATTGGTTTAAATATATCTACTGGTTGAGAAACGGTTAAACATTATCAATATTTTTTAGAAAATTTCAACACCCTGTATCTTAAAAATGAAGCGTTTATGAACCAATGCTGATATGGAATATCGCTATAAAATAGGTTTTTGTATCGACTGTTAAACCTCCTGCTACAAAAAAGTGGACCACCCTGTATAACATCATAGTACGGAGCATAATGACATATGGACCTGAAAACTGGGTGATAAATAATATGAACACAAGTAAAATTACTGCAACGGAGATGAAATATTGAAGAAGTAGCTGTGAGGTAAAAAAGGATGGACAGACTTAGCAACGAAGAGATAAAAAAAGAGGGTACAAAAAAAAGTACTCACAAGGGAGGCTCACGATACGTTGTCGCTAGAATTTGATTAAGGCTGTGTATTGCATCAAGGACATCAAAACTAAATGTTTTCCAGAGTTATACGTGCCACTGGCCATTTTAATCGGAAAAATAGCGGAAAACTGGAAAATTGGTATAAATACGTCATTTTTGCGATCGCGTTGACCATGAAACCGTCAGAGACAAAATCGAAATTCTTCTATTTATCAATGCAAGCATCCTTTGCAAATAAAATGGTGCAAAGTTTTTGAAAAAATCATAAACGGTTCCGGAAAAAAACGTCAAAAACGAAACCCCTGCCTAAGCGCTATGATTTGAGAAGTTGTGGTATATCTGTATAACTAATGTAAGTATGTATATCTATGCAACTTGCATAGGCGTTTAACATAGGTAAACTCGTTTTTACAAACGCCTCGTTTTTCGCGTTTTTCTCCGGAACCGTTTAAGATTTTTTCAAAAACCTTGCACCATTTTACATACAAAGGATGCGCGTATTGGTGAATAGAAAAATTTAGATTTTATCTCCGACGATTTCATGGCCAACGCGATCGCAAAAATTACTTTTATTATTCAGCTTTTCAGTTTTTCCCCTATTTTTCCGCAGAAATTGGTCAGTGGCACGTATAACTCTGCAAAACATTAGTTTTGATGTTCTTGATGCAATAAACACAGTCTTAATCAAATTCTAGCGACAACGTATCGTGACCTTCCATGGTCAGTTAAATGTAAGAAAAGAGACTGGCCTGGTATGGATATGTTAGAAGAACGGATAGAAATAGATGGATAGCACGTGTCACTGAATGGAGTCCTAAAGGCAGAAGAAAAAGAGGCAGAACCCAAAGATTATGGAAAGATAAAGTAGACGAAGCGATTGAAAGAAAAGGCATACAGGACGGAAAATAGCAACATCGAGACACAACATGGATACAGTGGTTGAGATATTATTTATATATCTATAAAATAAAAAAAAAGCAAAAGCCCCATGTTGAGTCTTAAACGTAGGACACCCTGTATACTATGCTTTTCAAGCCATTTAAAAATAAAGAAATAAAACTAATTAATTATAGAACTACAATTTTCTTTACAGACAATTCATCTTTAAATAAATTACTAACCGAAACGTTACACTTTGTCACTACGACTTTTTGCTTCAAAAATACTTTCCTCTATTTCCACCGCAATGTTTATATTTACATCGCCAAAATGTTTTATGAGAACTTTAAATTAACTGTATCAAAACTTGGCAAACAACAAAGCGAATATATTTACATAATTCGCAAACAATTTTGCAATCATAACCACAAGTACAATTCTGATTTCCATGTGGCTATTGAAAGACAATCCTCGAATTTTTGCACTGACGCCATTTCCGCAAGACGATATGCATAAAAATTATTCTAAAATTAACTCTAAAAGAGACATTCAAGCCATTAACCGCAAGATACAGAAAGTGTAGGATTATGCACGTGCATTCGTTATTTTAATTACACGTCGTGCATTAAAGTCGTTTTTAAGATCAACTAATCAATTTAATTAGCCCACGCCATAAATGTTCCGAAAAACAGCACAAGAGAAAAGTAATAACAAATAACAATTTGCTCTGTATATTAAATATGATCGTGCGCGACTTTTTGTAACATCGTACAGGATGTGGTTTCGCCGTGACTCATTAAATAATTACACGGCACTCTGAACCACAGACAATATGTTTAACAAATGATAGTTAACCTAGTAAATAATACAAATTTAAAGTCGTCTTCTTCCAAATACACAAACAATTAGATACCAAATAACAGAAATTCGAATTTCTATATAACATGAACTTTTCATTATAAAAATAGATTGCTCATAATTAACAGGAATTTATTTCCACTTACTAATTTCGCTAATCTTAAGAGTGTGTTATTTAAATTAACCTTCAATAAAAACAAAAATAAACTCATTAATATGCAGATTATTCCAGCATTATTTACATTCTGGAAGAAGCAATGCTTAAAAATGGGCAACTGAAAAGGCAAAAATGATTGAAACCATGAGCACTAACGAAAAAAAACTTTCAATTTTAATAATATTGTACAAAAACGATTAGTAACAGTAAATAAGAATAGAACTGCAAATTTTTGTATTAAAAATACGAGCGCTTGAACAACAAAGTTCTGACCCAATTTATTTAGCAGTTTGCAATCCTGGAAATAATATAGTAAGGTATGCTACGACATATTCTTAAACGAAAAATGTTAAAACGAACAGTTGCTATTAATAAAATCAGGATTCTACAACGAACACAGATGCTACAACGAACCGCATGCCCTGCGAATAACGTGTCGGGGACTTCGGTGTTTAGTTATCAGTTTAGTTCAGGTGTCAACTTATTTACACCTTTAGCGGTAAAAACATATTTTTACAATTATATTTTTTTCTGTTAAAATGGTCGTGTTGGATGGCAACTTTGCCTCGAACGGATTACCCCTAGATACATATATTTCAATATATGCAAGAACGAACGGATGCTATAACAAATGAGGTTCTGTAACCAATTAATACGTTCTAGAATTTCCTCCAGACTGTACCTCCAAATTTTCTCACATTGGCACAGTAACTTATCGTTTCAAAATAATAACACAAAACTACTACAAAAAAAACTATTAAATTGATACCTCTTTACCTTGTAATAGATAAATAAACGCAACTGTTAGTAAATATTTACATCCACACCTACAGCGGAACTACAATCAGCAAAACAAACAATAAAGTTAAAGTTCGAAGATAAATAGTGTCAAATCTATTATTAATATTATTATGGCAAATGTACTACAGCTTATCTTATCACTGCCTATAAAATATAAAATGAAGTATCGCAAAACCAAATATTGAAACTGGATATTATATCGCTGGTTTCTTGAAGGAAAGAATTGTTAATTGAACAAGAACTAGTGTTTTGGCGTAATTATAAAAGAACAGATAATGATATATAACTATTTCACTCTTAGAAAGTTAACTTTAATAACGTTTGTAGCTCAGGTCACACCAAATCGGAATACCGAATCACAATTGATCAAAGCATATTAAGTTAGTTTAAGTATACTTGTATGTTTCAAAAAACTCAGCTGCATTAAAAGCTGTATCGCATTACCCAGACAAGAAGTAGCTAAAAATAACAACATATCGCAAAAATGATGTTTTATCTATTTGCTATTGCAACTTAGGGATAACTTTTCATTTTACTAACCAGATAGGTCACGATATGCTGTCGATGAAATCTGATCAAGGCTGCGTTTATTGTATCAAAACTAAATGTTTTGTAGAGTTATATATTCCTTCGAAATAATAGGGGAAAAACTGAAAAGTTGAATAATAAAAGTAATTTTTGCGATCGCGCTGGCCATGAAACTGTTAAATATAAAATCGAAATTTTTCTATTTACCAATAGGCGCATCCTTTGCAAGTAAAATGGTGCAAAGTTTTTGAAAAAGTCTTAAACGGTTCCGGAGAAAGACGTCAAAAACGAAAACCCTGCAAAGGCGCTATGATTTGAGAAGTTGTGGTCCACATAGACGGGCCACTATTAGGATTTCCTAAACGATAAGAGCTACAACGAAGTTTAAATCAGACGAATTATTTCCCTTTCCGAGACCTACTCAGTGATGCTTTAATGTTTTAAAAAAGTTCCATGGCACGCTAGATAATAAACAAAAATCAAAATGGGCATTTTTTTTTAAATCGTTGTTAATAACTCGGTTGTACTTGATGGTACAAAAAAATTTTCGGAGAAAAACTTGTACAATTTTTTACGCACTATAAAATGAAAATATTCATTTGTTTCAATGAGATAAATTACAAAGTTTCATTTTTTTAAATGGAAACCATAGTTGGCTATGACCTCATGAAAAAGCTTTTTTTCCCTCTTTTTAATAATATAAGGTTTAATGTATTTATTTTGATCTTTATGCACAAAAAAAATAAAATTCATCAAAAAGTGCCTATAAAGCTGTAGAGTGCCATGAATTTAAACAATATTAAAACAAATGAATGTTTTCAATTTACGTGTGTAAAAAAATCTACAACTTTTCCTCCAAAAATATTTTTGTACCATCAAGTATAACCAAATTATAAGCGATTTAAAAAAAAAATGCCCATTTTGGTTTTTGTTTATTATCTAGCGTGCCATGGAACTTTTTTAAAACGATAAAGAATGACTGAATAGGTGTCAGAAAGGGGAACAATTTGTCTAATATAAACTTCTTTGTAGCTCTTACCGTTTATGAGATGCCAATAGTGGCTCTTCTATGTAGAACACTCTGTATACGCGACTTGCGTAGGCGTTTAAAATAGGGAAAACCGTTTTTACAAGGGCCTCGTTTTTCGCGTTTTTCTCCGGAACTTTGCACCATTTTACTTGCAAATTTCGATTTTATCTCCAACGGTTTCATGGCCAACGCAATCTCAAAAATTACTTTTATTATTCAACTTTTCAGTTTTTCACCTATTTTTCCGAAAGAAATGGCCAGTGGCACGTATAACTCTGCGAAACATTTAGTTCTGATGTTCTTGATGCAATAAACACAGCCATGATCAAATTCTAGCGACAACATGACGTGACTCTCCCTTGTAAGATGAACAAACATATTTTAATAGGTTTTTCAATCAATCAATCAGGTGATTCGTTTTAAATATAAGTATAATATGTAAGTTAAGTTCAAAAACCATTGATAAAACTGTCATTTCTTGAAGAATATCTAAATTAGTTTTAAGACTCCAATTTCAGATGATTTCTTATTTATTTATTGAGATATCTTTAAGTATTGTTTGAGAAGCCATAATTTATTTTAAATACTGCCAAAATAAAACTTTCAATATAGGAAAACTATTTTCCATTTTATGGCTAAACAATGCAATTGTTTAGGCAATATCATCAAAGACAATTCAAAGAAAATCAGTGTACTGTAAGCCATTAATAAGTCATATTGTACAGCTACAAAATATAAATACGTATCTGTTATACGCTCAAGTATGTACATAGCCATTAAAATATCTGGTAGTATTAATTACCCTCGGCACCAAATAGTCTGCTATATAAAATGAGGCTTTTCAAGTTCGCTCAGTTGATAATACAAGGACATTAAAAGCTTATCTGCTGGTATTTTAACGATTGGAAGTTGACACTAATAACTACTACCAGTTTTTTTCTCTTAATAGCGTCACACATTACGCTTTAACTATATTGTTTTAACATAATCACCCATTGAATTATGCAGAAAGAAAAATTACTCATAGAATCGTAATTAATACATTTTTACAGTTTTACCTAAACATCAGCAATTAACGTGACATTTGATGAATAACGTGAATCATCATTCGTCACTTTTCGATTCTTAGTCATTGAAAACCAATAACTTTATTTTATGAATGTTGAGATACATTGCGTGCATCGATCCATTGAGGCATAACTCGTCTATAACAGAATGTAGTAGTAATGTAAAAATTTATTATCGCTTGCAATAACTGAACTAAATTTTAGTTTATTAGCAACCACTAGTCACAATATTTATTTTCATATTCGTTTGCTTCTATTTTTGAGTTTGATCATGGAATATAACTTAAGGACTTGCGGTTATTTTCGAGACTGTGATTCAACCAATTTTAAAATGTTGCTTTGCTATTGTCACCAAATTTGTTTAGCTTCACACAAATTACAGCAAAATATTTTGCACGGACATCTTTTTGAAAAGAAACTGGAAATAAGTTTATATTTAATAGCTAACGTGGGATTAACTAATACACTACACTGGAGAACATTGAGGAAAACCGGTTAAAAACGGCATCGAATATTTTAATTTTTGTTTCCGTTTTTAAGGGAAAAAAACACAGTATGTCGTTCTCGTTCTTTAAAAAATTACGGTTATTACAGTAATTTTGTTTTCGTTCGTTTTCATCTTTGATAAACACTGAATCAAAAAGTCGGGAGTAGACAGTTTTTCCAGCTCTCGACTCCTCAAAGAAGCATGGACCCACCCCTGGTTACTATTTGGACACAATTTTTATTATGATAGTTTAGTTTTATAGTCGATATATTTACGATTTGTGGTTAGTTTTTTTTTGCCGACTGCCGTTCAATGGACTTTTTTTGGATCAAAACAGCGACTATACAAACAAGAAATATATAGGCTAAAGTTTAAATTTTTTGTATTTGCAGGATACTTATAATTCAACAGGATTACTTAGGCATCTTGCTTACTATTTAGAAAAAGAAAAGCTTCCTTCTGCGGTTTTACAACTATTTTCGATAAATATTTAATTGTCATTCTAATATTATTTGTCATAAATTTCGTTACTATAACTGATTTCCATACAACTTATAATAGAGATTTTTAATTTACTTTCTTATTTTAACACTCATTACTATCACTTGAATTTCACAAAGATTTTTTTATTTCTACGTATCACTTACCTACCATCTTACACAAATAAATTCATTTCAAAATGTATCGACATAAAGTACTGTATAATAAGGTTAGAAATATTTGTATATAGAATTTTTAATCTAGTTTAGTCATTGCCAATTATTTTCTCAATTTCCTTATTAAGAAATTGGTTCCTATCTGCATTAAGTTATTAAATTGTTAGCATAGACCGCCACCGCCACCACTAATAAACTAATTGTGTTAATAAAGTTCCAGTAAAAGACCGGATTTAAGCGAAACTTAATATACGCAGTTATACGGCTTCAGCTAATTTTTATTAACCACAATTCCACTAAATTAACGCAATACGATAGTAGGTTCCCACAACTGTCGTATGTTTCGCAAAATACGAATAAACAATGCGCACAGTGTTTTGTCTACTTGATACATCTTCTGCCCAAAAATATTTAAGCTTGTTTTGTTTTACATACGAGCATTACATTAAGCGCAAATAGTGTTACAATCTAGTCATCCACGATTTATTGTTGGATTGAAATGTTCAAATTGTCGTTACGATTTAAATTATGCAAATAGTTATGATGCACAATGGCTAAGGCCTCCATCAAAACCATCTGCAACGTTATTCAATTTAAACTGCATTAATATTAGCTTCATATCTGTGTGAATAATAAAAAAATGTTGATCATTTTACACAAAAGTTATTTGGTTAAACTTTTTTTATAATTTGTGGGTTTAGGGACGCCTTAGCTACTGGGGTCATTAACGTCCGAGGGGGAAGAGGGCGGGAAACAAGGATAGGGTGGGTAAGATAAGGGTAGGTGGAAGTACTGTCACAGCATTTGCCTATAGTAGGTAGGGGAAACCACCTGAAACCCCTACGATGACAGACCGCCGCGGGATTCGAACCCACGACCTCCCGATTACTCGCTAGGCTTGTTTACCAGCCCATCCACCGAGCTCGGTTAAACATTATTTAATGTAAATGTTTCATGGAAAATAATCAAATTAAAATTTCCACAAGCGGTCATTGTACCCTCAATCAAAAAAACTGGTCAAAACTTTTAACAAAATGTTATATCAATATTGAAATACTTTTTTTAATCACTTTACTTTTTTATCCATTTCCTGCATAACTACGAATTTCTGTATTTATTCATGTAACCTAAAATAATTGTTCCAATTAAGAATACGTCAGTGTAAAACGTGTTCATTGGTTGTGTCCTTTTTCATAAAATAAATAAAACGTTGCTGATTTTCAACAAAAAATACTGTTTTTCTCCACATGCGCTACAATTTTATTCAGTTTTTTTTTTTATTTCCTATAATTGTCTATAGATTAGAGTGGGTCATAACTCACGAATATTTCTAACTTTATTAGCAAAGTAATGATTTTTAAAACTTCTCCAAAAGTAGTGTTCTAATGAAAACGAAGAAAATATCTTGAAGCGTTGAAGCAACATATGGGGATTATATGGTGGGTGCGGTAAAAGTTTCCAACCAAGATCGTGGAGTTGCGACATAATCTTCGCTTAAAATAATCAGGTGTTTTTCTATTACAGCAGACGATCAAGCTGGCTCTAGTACAATTCAACGGTTACAATTTAGAATTTAAAGCGTTGCTTCAAAGGTTACCAGCTAATGCAGCAAAATTCACCCAAAAATATGTACGCAATCTAGTTGGGAATTTTTTTCACATTCACCATAATCCCCAGATGTTGCTCCATGTGAATATCATTGATTTTCATCATTAGAAAATTACCTTCGTAGTGAAAATTGCATAACCCAGAAAAATATCAACAGACACTTAAAAGACTTCTTAAAGTCTAAACCTACTTCGTTAACTACATAACTACAAAACTACACGAACTCGACACAGGGAATTAAAAAAAAACATGAAAAAAAATTTATAGATAAAGTTGGAAAATTAAAAATTTTTAGTTTAAATGTTTCTTTTTTACTTATCTTTCCACAACTACAAGTGTCTATGTAAAGTAAAATTGCCATTTCTACTTAATTACATTAATATTCTTGAACTTGAACGCCCAGAGCTAGCAAATGAGTGCAAATATAAATGAGAGTGAGTCATCTGCAGGAGCATCCAATGATGCCGACAATCCACAACATTCATTTCCTGCACTCCAGTTTGCGATTATTCGCTTCTTCCGGAGGTCAGGATGTTGCAAGATAAAATCATCAAAATCCAACGTGCGCACTTTAATATCAGCTGTACGTCACAATTCAAGGAAATAATCGGTCTCAAGCAGCAAAAGACAAACCTACATAATTACAACAAACAATGCAGAACTACTAACGACGCTAACTATTTCAATGCATCGCGATTATACAGCAACAATTATGGATTATTAATGCTGATGACGCTATGGACGTCAAAAGTTTTAAAATACAAATACCCATTGTGTTACGTTAAGTGATAATTGCCACAAAATGTTTAAATAAAGCATCAAAAAAACATACAAACTTGCTAAAATTTAGTGAACTGAAGACAATAACAAATGAATTTTAAAGGACCATTTTAATATTGCAAAATGTTTAACACAATTAAAAGTAACAAGGGTAAAATTTCTTAAAAAAGAAATAGACATTTTTTAACAGAATCATTTCAAAACATAGTCCAACTTGCACACAATCATTATATTACCATTTTTATTTTAAAAAAATTAATTCTTAACTTTAATCTAATTAAAGTTTTTAAAAAATCATTTACGTGTACTTATTTAAAAACGTAGCAGTTTTGTTTTACCTTCAAATAGTTTTCTTTTGTTGTGAATTTCATAAACAATGAAATATATTTTTATATAAAAACGCAGATGCTAAGTCATACTCGCATATTTATGGATATATACGACTTATGTAATGGATAAACAATTTTAATGTGTTCGTTAACCCAGAGTTTTCCACGGTCACCAGTCGCCAATTTTTACGTAAAAGGTTTAAAGTTTAAAACATTCGCACATTCCTGGTACGTTTGTATCTAAGTAATGATAAAACAAGAAGTTACGTGGTCGTAAAAAATGTAAATATTTGTGACAAAGCGCCTTAAAATGCAGTTACTTACGTGTTGTATTTTTTGCCTATCAGCGAAAGGGTACCAAAAAGTAACTACTAAAATCTTATCACTCAAAAACAATCGGACTTATGGAACTGTTTAATAAACAATAAACTTAATATGGCACCCTCGAGCTATAGAACTGTGACTGACCTGGCATCAATTATTTATTATTTGCTTCAACGTTATTCACTTACTTTTTAAATGAATAAAATTAAACATATACTGTCGTATCATTTACTAAAAATTTCAAAAGGACCAATTTATAAGAATTTCAAGTTTGATAAAACAAACTAATGTTAAAATATTATGGTAAAACGTCAGTGTTTGAGTTTTTTTTTTAAACACAGTTGTACATTATGGTATGGCTGGGACTAGGGTTTCTTTCCCGGGATCCCGGTCCATTTTAAGCTATTTTATATTTCCCGGGAAATGCTTTTTGTCCCGGGAATTCCCGGGATTTTAAAAAAGTGTTATTTTCGTTTATTTTGTGCTAAGATCTTTGTAATACTATCATAACTTATCAGAATTTTTTACTTAAAATATCTTTACTAACAGTAAATTATGGAAAAACTTTATTTTTATTTCAAAATAATTTTTCTCTTTTAGTATGGCGCAAAGAAGCCCGGTCTACATGACAAAGTTAATATCTTCAAAATACTTTTACAGTTTTATTTTTGTGTACCCCGATAATTCAAAGCAAAATAGCTTATAAATGAAATTTTATTGATGATAACGATGTTTCTTTGGTGCTAGATGCTCTTAAGACAATTTCACCTACGTCAATAGAGACTGAGAGAGCATTTCATGCAGCAGGACTTTTTCTTATAAATTAAGAAAAATACTAATTGACTGAAGCACAGATCACCTTTGTTTTCTTAAATCACATTACAAAAATTCATTGTAAAAATTATATTATTGTATTCATAAATATGAAATTGCAATATAAAGGGTATAATTCCCAAATGTATGATTCTCTCACCAATATTATTGAATTATTTATAATAATCATGGAGCAAAATGTATTACATATATGACTTGGAGTTGTTTTTAAGTAATAAACCGTTCCCTTAATTTTTTGGGTTATTTATTTAAAAATATATTGACATAATTTATTACATCCCGGGATCCCGGGAAATCCCGGGACAAAGGTCAATTTCTTCCCGGAATCCCGGGACAAGCAAAATGGTCAAATATGAGAAACCCTAGCTGGGACACACTACTGGTAGAGTCAAATGCAAGTCTAATGGCGAGCGGTGGGGGTGTTTTCGCGCAGCAGACACTGCAATATGGTCCACGAACCTTTAAACCATAAGCGGGTATACACTATTATAAACGTATTACAAACAATTTAAAAATAAAATATACTTGACACCTTTTTACAAATATTAACTAAAACAGGTTAGTAGGTATAAATAAGTTTTTAAAAATCACTTATATTCTTTATTAAAGCTCTCTTGCAGAAATGCAAATCCAGTTGCAAGATACTTAATAAAGACGATAAGCAAATTTTAATTAAACTTATTTATATTCATAAATGCATCACGTTTATTTATTCATCATCACTTGAATCACTTTAAAATTCGTTATCACTGACTCTAAGTTCCTCACTTTGAGTATCAATAATCAGTTCTTTTTCTAAATACTTTCCTTCAATTATTCGAACATGTTCACAGCGCTTTTTCTAATCATCAGGTGAAATGGCATTAAATTCTTCTTCTGGAATTGATCTTGCGCCGTCAAGTTTAGAAGTTTTTTTTGTGCTACGTTATTCTTAACAGTAGCCCAAATTAATTCTATAGGGTTTAAATCCGGATGGTATGGAGGCAATCGTAGCAGTGTTCGTTTAAAATCACATACATCGCAGGTATACAATAACCAGTTGGAGGAAAAATTTTATATGTTCAAAAATAACTGTTTCGTCTGTCCGTAGTACCTACAGATTAGCCATAGCATGATAGCAGTAGATTATTAAATTGTAAATTATTATCATACTATGCAAAATTCCAAAATTATCATTCCTACAAATAGAAATTAAAGTTGACAGTGTTTATTATAATAGGTATAGTTTTCAAAAATAAAAATTTTACCAATAAAATAGAGTTCTATCTACGTTTAATGCTTCATAAATTGGAAGTCGTTGTAAAGTCCTAAATTTTTTTAACACAATTCTGTATCGGTACGTCACTATACCATTGCAACTAAGTAGTAGGTGTGTTAAATTCCAATAATTGTGTTTAGCACCCCAACCGCTCGCCATTAGACTTGCATTTGACTCTACATTATTTGCTTACAGCAAATAATGAGAAGAACGTGGAATTACTAAAGAGGGCCATACGGACCAAAATTTTAGGACAGTCGGGCTTAGGTGGTTAAGAAGCAGCATTCGAAAAGATTTCTTCTACAGCACGAATTTTTCAGGGTAGCATACAAAATGCAATTAGGCATGTTTAAGATGCTCAACGTGTGTATAAATTTTTTTTAAGAAAAAAAATGGAAAACACCAATTTTTGTTACTGTGTTAAGTTTAATAAACTAATAAATAAAATAACACTATAATTGAACTTTTCTTAGCAATAGTGGAAACATAAAAACTTAATAACTTTTACTAATGCAACAAAAAAAAAAAACAATCTAACTAGAAAGCACATGAAATTTTACGGGAATTAAAATAATTAAATTACACAATTAATTATTCTGTCCGAAGAAATACGCTTCTATAAAGCAAATAATTAAAAGGCTTCTTGCTACTTGGAAAACATTAAGCAAAGAATTATTTTCATAAAAAAGTGTTAGACATGACATGTACACTAGCAAACATGCACTTTTATTTCCTCAATAATTCAAATTCCTTCAAGCTACTATTGCAATGATCTCAAAGAGTATTTAAACTGATGAAATTAACACTGTAACTCGAAGCCGACACGCTAAAGTAAAATTTAATTAAATTAGAGGTGTTGTCTGCACATCAACAAAAGCCTGCACCTACTTAAGATCTCGCAAATCATCGTGCATAAGTGCATACGAAACGTATCTGCCATAAGTCAGTGTTTATTGAGAAAAAAAATTTAATAACTAAACAAATAATAACAAAAACAAGCAATAAATGAAACCGTTAAAAAAAAAATACTACAAGAAACGTATTTCCCCGACAATAACATTAACCTTTACATAAATAAAACATGCAATAAACATCAAAACAAAGATTATTTGAACAACTCTTAAGAAGTAACAGAAAGTTATGTAATGATTATAAAAAGAAAAAGACTTCAAGCACTAGATCTTGCAAACTCTTCCGCATATACCGGGTGATTCAGTTTGACGGTCGCACCCCTATAACTTTGTAAGTATTCAAAATAACCCCAACAAACCTTATATATTTGAAATCGGCGAGAAATTCTATATTAAGTGATGTGTTTTTGTTACCTCTACGATGACGTATGTCAAATCCGCGATAGGCAACTGTTTTTTTTTTAAATTACATAGTATACATTTTTTTGTTGATTCGGATAGAGAATTTAATTCTGAATGCGACCATGTACTCAAAAAGTAGGCATACATAAGAAAATTTTCGAGAAAAATCAGTTCAAAGTTTATTCAAATCATAGCATACAGTCTATTTAACATAACAAAAAACGATCAAATCTTAAAAATTATACGGTAACTATCAATGGAAATGTATTAAAAATAAATTTTTAATAAAAATAAAAACAAATAATACACGCCGACATAAAAAATTAGATTTCAATGTATTCAAAATGGCCGCCACTGCTGATTTTTCTCGATTTTTTTTAAATGTATGCCTACTTTTTGAGTACATGGTCGGATTCAGAATTAAATTCTCTATCCGAATCAACAACAAAATGTATACTATGTAAATTTAAAAAAAAAAAAAGTTGCCTATCGCGGATGTCAATACGTCATCGTAGAGTACGTACTACGTAGAGGTAACAAAAACACATCACTTAATAGAGAATTTCTCGCCGATTTCAAATATATAAGGTTTGTTGGGGTTATTTTCAATACTTACAAAGTTATAGGGGTGCGACAGTCAAACTGAATCACCCAGTATACTTCAACACAATCTTACTTACTACTTGCTCTTTACTCATGCAAACTTCTATAAGATTCACATGTTAGTACAACCACGCAATTTTTCCAGATTGTTAGTTCCATTACTTCATAAACATCAAATCCTAAAACCACAATTTAATGTTAACAAGTACCTATAGGTACAATAAGATTTAAAAATAAAGTAAAAAAATATATATAAAATTTATGTTTAAAAATTAAATAAAAAACAACATTAAGGAAAAGACAAAATAGGAATTAAATTATCTTTTACGTTTACAAAAAATATTCAGACATTTTAAAGTGCATTCTGTTCGTAGAATTACAATGCAAGGTAAAATTATTCACCGCACAAAGACACAAGCAGCCTTGATTTTATAAAGCAATTATATTTATCATTTAAAAGAGACAACTTTGCTTATTTACTGATAATTTAATTCATTTCCTCTCTACACTTACTTTTGATAAACTTTCTGATAATTAAATATGTATAAACTTGGATATGTAACACTGTACTTGTGATGCTGTCCATTTCACGAAATGGGAATTTTATTGCCACTTCAAGTGACAATAAAAAAAATTGCTCCAGGGTCAACACCACAGAGATGTGCCAATGAATAACATCTTTATAGGGTTACCAAATATTGTCAATCCATATAAATACAAAAAGTAAAATAGGGGTTATGAGGATCTTGTGGAAAGTGTAGTATATAAAAGAAAGAATACCCATTTCGTGAAAGAGCTAATGCTGGTTCATAATTAAATAATTCATCGCCAATTCAAAAATATATTATCAAAAACAATAAGATTTATGTGTACAGCTAAGATCATAACTTAAAATTTGCTCTTGATAGGACCATGAAATTAAAAGTGATCAAATTCCATTTATTATGAACATGTATAATCTAAAAACTAAACCGTCGAAAACTCGTTTAAATCCAAGTATGATAACCAAGCAGTCCATTATTAAAACTGCTGCAGGCAACAGATGCAAAAATAATTCAAGTTGATTCAATTATTTTAGAGTCAAAGAGTTCATGTTTTAATAAATAGTTCCTGTCATGAGCAGCTCTTTAAAAACTAACTGCACTTAGTTTCGTTTAAAGTCCTTTGCAGCCCTAGATACCACCTGCATCAGATGTTCAAGGTAAGCTACTTATAACACCACAGGAATGCACAATGCATTGGCCAGTCTGTCAGATTACTTGCTTTTATGTGATAATTTATGTAATACATCTACACTTCATAACATATACTCTCAACTGGAATTCTATTATTTATATATTGACACTAGCAACTTCAAAGGGATTCCTTTAAAACATCAGTGTTACAATTTCAAGCTTTTTAAAAGCTAAAATGTATTACATATTTATAAATGTCAAAGGGCACATGGATTTTTTTCCAAAAATGGTAAATATTAAAAGTATGTATCTAACGCAATGTATAAATGAACAAGTTACCGCTACACTGCTGCTACAATTTCATTATTTATTTATAACAAAAAAAAATAATTTTCCTTTATTTTGGCTTTGACAATGTTGTAAATAAATGGTAAAATAATATATATTTTAGCGATTTAGTGGCTGATAATTAATTAATTAATGGTACAAGGGTACAACACATTTATATCGCAAATCCAACAATCGAATTGGTTTGAATATTTGTGAGGATTTGTACAAAGTATTAAAAAAATATATATATTGATATAGGTAAATATAGTAATGTTTCGTTAATCTCATCTGGGGCAAAAAACTTAGGAGTAATATTTTATCTAGGCATTGACGTTTATAACAACAAATTTACTTTAACATACATTGTAAACAGATAACAAAATTAGTTTTTCCTTGTTCTTATTAGATACAATAACTAAAATCAGATTAATATTAATTTTAACATACACTAAACAATAACAACTTTTAAAAACAATAAATGGATGAAAACTTCGAATACAAACTTTTTAATTTTGGATTGATGAAAATTTGTTATGATTGCATCTTGCTTCTTGCATTCAAAATACAGACCTTTAATCCTTATAATAAAATAAAGAATACTTATCATATACCCACATCCCCCGACACTAACTGATGTTTATTAGTATCACAAAGGCCACTGACTGGTCATTATGCTTTCAGTACCAAAGTTAACATGTATGAAACAATTATAACAAACCAAAATATACCTTGCGTAAATAGCAACCATTTTCAACTGATACCTTACTTACATAAATAAATGTATAATACCGTTGATGTAGGTATTAAACTTTTATTTACAAAAAAAAAATAACATAAATACATGTCCTCGATCTGAGGTCTTCTATTTCATATAGTTTTAAAATAAAACTTTTACTTAATTATTAAACTGTACTAAGGTTTTGAAAAACCGTTCGATTGAAACTGGCTAAATAATGAAAATATTAACACTTACCAACAAATGTTTGTTCTCCTTAACAAATACGTTGTACGTACTTATGTTATAACCAATTATTGTAGATATAAATAAAAACCAGAAAACTGTGTTGCTTTAAATGCACAACAAAATATTAACAAAAGTGCATGAAACGATGTTAAAACACAAAAAACACGATTGCAAACCTAAATGTTCTACAAAAACACAATACTCCGAAGGCGGATCTCAAGCAACTGAAATGCAACTGAATCAGTTTAAGTAATTATTTTAAGTAATGTAGGCATTTCACATTGTGATCCCTACCACTTTTTAACCATATAACTTGGCAATAACCTACCTCTACCAACTACATCCTAACAAAAAACGTTTACTTATGGTATAAAGGTAATACAAATACATTCATGAAAAATATTTCAGATCAGAGCTTTTTTAATCGTTAAAATAAAATGTATTTTGTTTACCTATTATTTAATACATCCACAATGGCAAAACAAAATTTATTAATTAACCCAGTCGTTTATTTACACCTCTATACTATACCCCTCATAAGTTTTGCCTAATGGTTATGGCAAATGTAGTCACATACGTCAAATGTCATACTATGTTTTTGTAAGTAGAAGTTAAGACTATAGTGATTTTAATGTAATTAAAAGTGAATTAATTAATTCAAATAATAACCTTTTAACTGCTTTTGAACGAAGAAAATTGTTTTACAGTGAGTATTAATTAAACTTGGGAGTTCCAACAATTATTTTTTCTATTATAGCTTAAGCTTAAACCATGGCAATTTCGGATACAAATCTACCAGAAGTAGAAAAATCATCTCTAAAAGATATTCATAAAACAAAAGATAAACGAGAAAAACCACTTACTAAAGTAGTGATACGTCGTTTACCACCTAGTATCGAACAAGAATCATTTTTATCACAAATATCACCTGTACCAGACTACGATTATATATACACTGTTAGAGGAGATATGGGGCTAGGAGAAAATTCTTTTGCCAGAGTATACCTAAATTTTACAGATCCAAGTGATGTATATCTATTTAAGGAAAAGTTCGATAACTACGTATTTCTAGATCAGAAAGGTCACGAATATCCGGCAGTTGTAGAATTTGCATCATTTCAAAAGATACCTAAAAAGCGTCGTTCTCGACCTGATCCAAAATGTGGGACCATAGAATCGGATCCATTTTACTTGGAATTTTTAGAATCATTAAACCAGCAACCCATCCAAGATGAAAAACCAGAATATTCATACCAATTTTCAGCTGAAAATAAGGAAGAAGTCATTACAACTCCGCTTCTAGAGTATGTCAAGCAAAGAAGAATTGATAAACAAAGAATTAGGGAAGAGAGAAGGGAAGATCGCCGCAAACGAGAACTTGAACGTAAAAGAATCAAAGATGAAGAGCGTAAAAAACATTTTGAAGATAAGGCTTCCAGTAAAAGTTATTCAAAACCTTATGCTGCATCACGTTCTCCCAAAAAATTGGATATTGTAAAGGAAGAATTTCTTGAAAAAAAAGAAAACGAAGAAAAAACCAACGACAACCTAGAAAATACCACAGAGAGAGCTAAACCTTTATCTGTTTATTCTGGCAAGGAAAGAAAATACGATGATAATAAATCTTCTAGTAAAATTAAACCTAGATTTCCACGAGAAAAGTTCGAACCTGTCGACAGAAAACCTGATTATAAAAGTAAAAGAGAAGATTTTAAAGAGAGAGACTATAAAAGTAAAAGATATGATGAATATAAAAAAGAACCAGAAGTCAAACAGTACACCAAAAAAGTTAAGAAGTATAGTGAAAGAAGGGAAGAACGAAAAAATGAAGCTAAAAAAATTGAGCAGCAAAAACCTGAATCTAAAAGTGACAAAAATGTAGAACTGGAAGTAACAAGCGATAAAAATGAATCGACTAAATCACAAACCGAAGATTTGTATGCTGAGAATGCAAATATCGATGTTGACGATGGTAAAACAAGCAATTTAGTAGATGAAACAAAATTAAGTTTAGAAAACAAAAGTGAATATCATAAAGCTGCAAAAGAAGACTCAAAGGAAAGTTATAAATATTGCAGAGAATTTGAATCGAGAGGTAAAAGTAAAGAGGGTGATCCACGAACACAAAGGAGGATTAAAAATAAGGATAGGCCCACCATGGCCATTTATCAGCCAGGAATGTTATCAAAGCGGAGACAACCAGATAGCCCTGAAGTGGAAAATTTGAAATCATATAGCAATGATGAAAAGGAATAACTTCAATACCGTAATTGTTTAATAATAATATATTTTTAAGTTTGAAGTGTAACTATTTGTAGGATAATAAAATATTATTCCATAAAAATGTAAATTTAAAAAAAAAATATGTTAATGCAACTGGCCACTGTATACCTTTTTATTTCGTGTAGTAGCATCGTCAAATATTTAAAAATGCATACCAGTAAATTTGGAATAATTGAGAATTATGTGCACTGATAAAACATAACCCTAAAAAGTCGTAACAATGAACCGATTATTTTGTAACATTAAAAAAAATATTAAACATGACTATATGTACATACGAACGTATTTTAATGATAAAAACTTAATCAATAATTTAAAACCACCTTGGAAAATTTTATTTTTTGGAACAGATGAATTTTCACTTTTTAGTTTAAAACTCTTGTACTGCGAATAGTAAGTAATAATTTCTAAGAAATAATTTACTATCAATTTATTAAGTTATGGTTTTTAGCAAGAAGAAAACTGTCATTAAAAAACTTGAAGTAGTAACCTGTTTAAAGAATAAAACGAACTCCGTTCATAAGTTTGCAATGCAAGAAAAAATGACAATTCACAATTGGCCTATTATTGCTAAACAACAAAGTTTTGATTTAGGCATTGTGGTATCATTTGGGCATTTAATCCCTGAAGATATAATCAACATATTTCCATTGTAAGCTTGAATACAATAAATGATTATATGATAATATGAAGTTATTGTAGAGGTATTTTGAATATACATGCAAGTTTACTACCTCGATGGAGAGGGGCTGCCCCAATAATTCACGCTATAGCAAATGGTGATGAAGTAACTGGAGTTACAGTTATGCGTATAAGGCCTAAAGAATTTGATGTAGGAGAAATTATAGCGCAAGAGACAGTACAAATAAGTGACGAGGCAAAACTTCCTGACATGCATGACAAATTAGCAATTCTAGGTGCAAACAGATTAATCAGAATTGTAAGGGAATTACCGGACAGCCTAAGCACTGCCAAAGAACAATCACGCAACGGTATAACTTATGGTAAGTTCTGCAAAGAATTGTATAAATTTTAAGGTATTGTAATAGATGTACATGTAGAAACATTCCACATTCATTACTTGATTATCTTAAATTTTGTTAATTTTTAAAATAATATCCACAGTTAAAAGTATCTTTTAAATAATAACTTTAAAGTTAAATCACAAGTCATATTTTTTGTTAGCTTTGTTATTCTACTCTTGAATGATTTAGGCCCGATTGCACAAAGCAACACTGATGTTAAAATTCAAATTAATTTCTAAAACTAGGTAATATCATTGCCAACTATGCTACAATTTAGCATAGTTCTAGGGGTTAATGTGGTTTAATCCCGTGGTTAATCCCAGGTTCAACTTTGATGCAATCAGACTTTAATGGTATATAACAGGTTACTTTAAGAGTAAATATTATGAATTTATTATAGTTCTATCATTAAAAAGGTAAATTAACATCAAAATTTATTATTTATAGCCCCAAAAGTTAGTACTCAGATGGCCTATGTACAATGGGAAAAAATGCCAGCTCAAAAAGTGTATAATTTAAGTAGAGCCTTATGGGGAATGTTTAGTCTGTCCACTTCTTGGAATGGAACACCAATCAAATTACTCAGTGTAACACGGTGTCAGAAAACAAGTGACAACGTTTTTCCTGGTACCGTGATTTATAATAAAAACAGTAAACTATTAGAAGTGCAGTGTGCCGATGGCCAATGGATTAACGTTGAAAGAGTTGGCATACACGGCAAAAAAGTTATAAGTGCTAGTGACTTTAATAATGGTTATCTTAAAAAAACGTCATTGATGTTACGAACATTTAAATAGTGAAATAATAAAATATTTTTAAATTGTTTTTAGTATTTTTTAAAATTATTTCTGTTATACAAGACATGTACAGAACCTTTGAATTTTATTAATAGGAGTATTATAAGCAAAGAGTAATAGCTTGAGATCTTACAGTGGTGGTTAAAGAGGGTTCTGCTTTAGGTAAAGAAAGGTATGCACGACAAAAAGTCCAAGTAAACTCAACAGACTTTATTTTTAACAAATTTTATTATAAGACCAAGTTAAGATACCTAGTTAAATTTTGCTAAATTTGTACATGACTTACATCACGTAGATTCTGGATTTTCTTCTTGAACTTTAACCCTGCAACATCATTTTGAATTAATATTTGTCTATTAGTTAGTGTTCAAATGTTATTGCATGTACAGCTACAAAAAAACTTGTATGCAACTCTTGCTTACTGTTTTAATAAAAATTAATTGTTTTAAATAAAACTTTAAAAAAATTAAAAATTGAATTGTAAGCCTAGGAAACTAAATAGAAAATTAACAATTGGTGTTCTGAAATGCAATGATCCCAACTATTCTGACAAATATTTTAATAAGATTTGACTTACAATCAGTTAATACAAATAATTTAAATTGTTAAATTTACTCGACTCCTTTATTATCAACAATTTTGTTAAAACTATTTAAGGTTGTTTTAAAAACCATTTGATTTAATTTTATGTCAAAAAGGTATTTTAAGTTATCATTTGTTTCGTCAATTTAAAAATTCTTATTTCTTTTCTAATGCACAGGCTCTGTCAATTTCTAGTTAAATAACTAGGTTCCCAATTCTGTTAAAAGTGAATGCAACAATTTTTTTTAAACTTTAATTATTAGGAAATTAATAAGCCTTAAAATAAGTAACCATTGAAAACAAAAAAATTGCTCCATTTCCCCAAGCACCATAATTAAAAACTAAATTAGTATTTTACTAAAGCTTTTAAACCACTGCAATATTATTTTCAGTTTATTAGTAGCTGTACTGATGCGAAATGATATCCATATTATAAATACTGCCTTTAAACAAAGTGCAAAATAATAATAGTTAAGTAAATGTACATACTGTGATCCTCACTTTTTTTTAAATTAGTGCAAACACAATTAAACAAAAACAAACGTGTTAAAAATTAACACTCTTTTATTAACAAAAAAGTCACACCATTACAATAGTAAATAAATAAAACAAAATTCACTTTATAATTGCAATTTATTTAAAAGCAGTTAATAAATGCAATAAACAATGAATTATAACGTACCTCTGTAACAGGGCATCACACAACAAAAACTGTTAATACACATCAGTGCAATTCTGATTAGTACGAATTTAAACACGATTAAATCTTAAAAACTAATTACAATAATATTTGGAATAAGGAACGAGACAAAACAATTAATACTATGTATATAAATGCATTGAATAATAAAATTAAAACTTGAGGAGGTTACAGTTTCGACTGCATCCGATCGAATTTTGTGTCCCTAAAACAAAAGGACAAACTGTAATTTAAAACGACAAAAACCAAAACGAACTTTGGTGTTATCCGTAAAACCTGAAAGATAAGTTAATAGAAAAAATTTAAACAATAACAAATATATTATCTATAACACCCCAATATACATTTTTATAACATGTGCATAAAATTAATTTACATATTTGCTGTATTTACACAATATATAATAACAAACTTGATAAAAGACAGTGTATAAATTTATGCTTAAAACTACCAAAAGGTAAATAGAGATAAAAATAATAAAAAGGAAGACTGAACAACACTGATTGCTTTTGTAGGATCCAAATATAGGAGGATTAAAAGGATATGGAAACTGGAATATATCTGAAAATTACAAGATAAAATATAATTTTTAAATTAAAAGACTAGCCTTTTACACACTGAACCATTTAAAAACGCATTTTGTACTACTTAATACATACAATTAATTAAAAGCAAATATTTATCGTTGCTATAAATTTATGAATATGTATATCTCATATATGACAGAAATATTGTTAAATTTTATTTTTATTAAGCCTGATTCAAAATATGTGAACAAAATTGAGTAAGCTAGAACAATTTATAACAATAACAACTTAATGAGACCTATGGCTCGTAAATGACATACAATTCATAATTGAGTATCTTTAATAGAAACATGTTCTATTCAATTTTTAATAACTTTTAACAATAAAAGATCCACTTTCATGCACAAAAACCTTAACAACCAAAATGTACAAGAAAAAATATGTTGTTTGTGCGACGTGTGTGGAAATATTTTCTTCGCATCAAATGAAATGCGTATGTTTATGAAGACTTGCAAAAACGATTTCCAACATTTTGTGTGGGTGTGTGTTTATCAAATTTTCTTGCATAGATCTATTTAACTCTGTGAATTTTAATGAAATTCATATCAATGATAAAATTATCTGCATAGTTGTTAATTGCGGTTCCCATCAACTTCAACAAATTTCCAAGCAAGTTTCATTGACTAATGGGTAGTTTACACGGTGACATTTGATGTCGCGACATCGCTTGACATTCGGTGTCGCAGCACTGGGTGTTCTCACACATAAAATGATATATTTGAGCGTCGCGACATCAAAATAAAAATGGCCACTCTTGTAACTGCAGCAACGAGTGCTGTTGAGCAATTAATTATTTTGAAGTAGCTATATTCGGGAAAAGATTTGTCCCATAAACAAGGATATTGTTGTTAATGCTCTAAAATCGTTGGAACATCTATTAAGGACATGATAAAATGGAAATCGATGACAAACAAATATATATTATTTGTCGGTTATGTCAAAATATAAAAGTATGGTAGGCTTAAATCAAATGCCACTGTCAATATCGATGTCGCGACATCGCAGCACTAGCGTCGTGGCATCGCGACATCAGGCTGTTCAGACTATGACATTTGATGTCACCGTGTGAACTACCCTTAATGGTTGTCCCATTTTAAAGTTTTAAATTTAAATGTTTAAAAAAACTAAAAAGTGAATGGAAAATATATAGCTGAATTATTATGAAAATTAATTGAATAAACAAGTATACCTGGTCTACTTTAAAAAAGGAAATTTGTGAAGTGCAATGAGCAAATGAAAATGAAATTATCAAAGAAGAAAACTGCAAAAACCAACAGTACAATCCAGCCGAGTTTATAAAAACATTAAACATTGGGTTGTTTGAGAAAAGAACATTTCTTTAAGACCCTCTAATAAACCTGACACCTGTGGGGTTATTCTGCAACTTTGGTTTTAACCAGGGCATGAAACCGGTTTAAAAAACAGGTTAGCCATTATTTTTTGTCTGTAAAAGTGATTTTTAACCGAAACCGTTATTTTTAAAGGCAAACAAACGGTAACCTTTAACCAAAATAATTAAAAACCGGTTTTCTTGACATATTTTTTTAATAAAAATTACTTTAAAAAATACATCTGTATTAAATGCGGTTAGTTTACCAGAAGTCATTACTGAACACTTGATTGTACATATATTATAAAATTATAAATAGATAATATTTGTTCATACTTTGCATTCCTAATCTAAATAATGTCAAAAACCGGTTTTTTTATAAGTTAAATCGATTTTTTACACACAACCGGTTTTTACGAAAAAAAAAATTGGTTTTTAAACAAAAACCGTTACAAAAATAAAGTTCTCGATTTCGGTATTAACGAAACACGAATCAGTATTTATGGTTATCATTATGGAAAACCTACAATGAGGAGGTAAAAGAAGCTACTACAGAAAGAGATGAAGGGAGTCATACAGAGTTCATGTGCTTAAAAAGACACAAAAGCCTCACACCTAACAGTAAAGAAGTATAATAAGAAAAAATTAGTTCAAAATCACTTCTACTCAATTAAGTAACAACTTTTTTTAACTGGTTGTAAAAAGTTGCACAATAACCCTCCCTGCAGGTCCACTACTGATGTTAAACCACTACCCATACTGTTAAAGATTAAAACACATACACCTTTGGATTGCCAAATTTGAAAACAAAGAGCCAATTAATTAATTAAAAAGTTGTTAAAAACCATTTGCATATACCAAATATTAAATGCTAAAACAAAACTGAGTTATAAAATGGTAGTTAACAGCACACAATGAATAGGAAAACTAAAAATATAAATTTCATTAGACTATTTCATAACTGTAATAGTAGAAGCACATATTGCTAATCAAATTATTTTTAAAACTTTGAACACAATAACAGTCAAATCCATAAATGTCAATTAAATTGATCTTCTGAAGTGTTTTACAAATTTGGAGATGACTGCTGTTTGCTCTAAGTTATTTTCCACTCTAAAACTTGAGAAATGTATAATTATAAACTACAGTACTACAATTGTTTCAACAATTGTAGAGATTACAATAAAATTAAACTACAAGAACGGACTTCTAGATAGTTGAACTAGCTACAAGATTACATATTATAGAAGAATTAAAAATAAATTAAACCATAAAAGGAAAAACATAAAATTGTACAAGAAAAAGTATTAAAACTAAAATGAATAATTGGGATTTTAGTTATTTATGGTTGGTTTAATTCGATCACATCTCTCGACATTATCATTTCTTAATGTAAAACGTCTTTCCTAATCTCATAAATAACTGTTTTACAATAAAATCATTACTGTAGCTACAGTGTTGTTGATATAGTTAAATGATGATTGATGTAATTAAATTACAATTGAACTTTTAAATATTCTTATGCATGCATATAATGGCACAATACACACCTTTGTACATAATACATAATATAATGTATATTAAGTGGCAAAATTAACTATCTATTCGTTGATGAACAGGTTAAATATTTGTTTTGAATAGTGCATTATATAACAACGATTTATATCTACAGACTAACATTTTTTAATAACTGTACAGTAAAATTTTCATGATATTAATCTGTGGTAACTTTAATGGCACGCCTTTATAACTATTAAAATAATATTTTGTGTTTTAATATCAAAATAAATAAAGTTGTTAATGTGAAATAATTAGGGTTGGGCAAAATTTGATTTTTATTTAAAAAATCTAAAATCATTGATTTAAATTTAAAAAATCAAAAAAATCACGAATTCTTGTTTTTTAAATTTTTTTTAAAGAAACGACTATTTTTTATTTTTACAACTAATTCATTCGTTATTCACGCTACATTATATCTTCTACACAGCGTCATTCAAAAAGTATCAACAAATGAAAAAGTTTTTTATTAAAAATTTCTCAGAAACTTTTGTTCTTGATAAAAGTTGATACATGACCTGAAACTAATTTTAAGATGAAAAAGATTTCATAAAAATTCATACGATACTAGATTTTAGCGATTTCAGAAATATTCACAAGAGTAAAGTGGCCTTATTTCAAGAGACACAAAAATTTTTTCGTAGGAATCCGAATAGATTATTTAGAATTCAAAAATACGATCAAAGGTGAAATTTGTCGTTAAAATTTTAATTTTTATAGTAATTTTAACATCCAAAAGTTTACAACAAATGGAAAAGTTTTTTATTATCGGTTCTCAAATAATTTTATTCTTGAGAAAAGTTGTTGCATGATCTAAAACCAATTTTAAGTAAAAAAAAGTTCAATATTAATTCATATACAACAATTTTGCTCCGAGTTTCTTCAATGCAATTAAAATTAAATTTTTTGTTAACATGTTATTTGATATTATAAAAAGTTTGTAAAAGTTGCAGATCTAAGAGAAGGTGTACCAGTGAATGGTTACATTTTGAAATAATTTTTGAATCATCATTTCATCTCCTTGTTCTTAAAGGCCTCTACTCATTACCCAACTTGTCGGAGCCGACCGTCGGGAACTCCGTGTTGGGTGTTGTCTACACAACTCCCGACCAGTCCAACCAACACAGCATAAACGTCTAACTTTTTTTATTATTTTGGCTTGATGCCATTTTGTGGATAACAAATTTATAAATAGCGTTAAATTTTCGGTTTAATAGTCCTTATCTAGAGGAATGTGGTGGAGCGGTTGCCTTGTTGGATGGTCTGGCCACCCGACCGTTCCAACTTGTCCAACTGTCGGGTTGGTCGGGTGACGGACTACACATTAAACAATTTATCGGAATGGTCGGTCAGTTGTACCGACAAATTGGTAGGTGAGTAGAGGCCTTAAGATGTTAAAATTGCACAAAAACTACAAACATTTTAATTACAATTTTAGGTAAAAAAATTCCAACTCAAATAAAATTTTAATGGAACAATAATCGCAGCGAAAAGGAAAACAATACCTAATTAAGTACTGTTAAAAAAAATGATGCAATGACGGTTTAAATATACGTTTTCGATATGTTTTTAATGAGCTTTGATATCGTAATTATTGTATTGTTTTACATTAAAGGGTTATAAACTCGTTAATGAGGCTACAGTACAATTAAAAGGTTTTAAATATTCAACGTTATTTTTTGTTCGAATGAAGACATTTTAACACAATTTTCTTTTCCATTTTTATGAAATCTATACTAAATAACAGCGTTGGGTAAAATTTGATTTAAAATTTATTAAAAAAATCATGAATTTTTGATTTTTTAATTTCTTTAAACAAACGACCATTTTTCCTTTTTACAACTAATTCATTCATTATTCACGCCTACATTATATCTTCTATACAGCGTCATTCAAACAGTATCAACAAATGAAACGGTCTTTTACTAAAAAGTTCTCAGAAACTTTTATTTGTGATAAAAATTGGTGGATGACATAAAACTAATTTTAAGACGAAACAATTTCTAAAATTACATACGATACTATTTTATAGTAATTTTAACATCCAGAAAGTCTGCCACAAATGGAAAAGTTTTTTGTTATTGGTTCTCACTAACTTTATTCTTGAGAAAACTTGGTGCATGATCTAAAACTAATTTTAAGTTAAAAAAAGTTCAATATAAATTCATATAACATTAGATTTTAACTATTTTAGAAATACCTGAAAGATTAAAGTGCTCTTTTAATTTTTTTTTAAAAAGTTGAAAAAAATTGTTAACAATTTAAAAATAGTATTAAACAAATTATCGTTTTATCTTGATTTTTTTAACTCCTTAAAAATTAGCACTTTAATCTTGAGAATTGTTCTAAAATCGATAAAAGCAAGTATTGTATGAACTTTTATCGAGCTTTTTTAAACTTAAAATACTTTTTACACCATGCACCAACTTTTCTCTAGAATAAAAGTTTCTAAGAAATTTTTAATAAATACTTACCTATTAGTTGCAAACTTTTTGAATGTTGACACTACTATAAAATTCAAAAATGAAATAATAACGTCAAATTTTGTATTGTCATATTTTTGACTTCTGAACAATTTTCCCCATGATTTTTTTTTTGTAAGTTTTAAAATAAGGGCACTTTACTTTTGCGAATATTTTTAAGAGTTAAAATCTAGTCTCATATAATTTTTTTTTTATCTTAAAATTAGTTTCAGGTCCTGCATAAGAACTAAGAAACCAATGGGTAATATTTCCGGCATATTTTACTAGCGGTTGTTTAAGCGGGTGGAGGTAAGACATCCATTTAATTTATATGCGATGTTGAATCATAGAAATAAATAAAAATTGATTTAAATCATGATTTTAATTTAAAAAATCAGCTGATTTAAATCGTTATTTAAATCAATTAATTTAAATCAGACCAACCCTGGATAAAATTAATTTCAATTCACATAAAAAATACGTTGTTTAACACATAAGTATCTGACCATAAAGATTTTGAATTTTTTAAGTATTTAAGTCGCTTCTAAAATGTACTTCGTTTGAAAATTAAGCGCGAATTTAAAATGTACAGGCAAATCGATCACAGATCCTTTGGAACTGTTAGACATTTTTAAATTTTGTAATAATATAGTGCATAAAACTTTTTATACTGCATACTCAAACGAAGCTGAGCAATAAATTTACAAAACTGTGATATCAAGTGCAAAAAAAATATATATTGCTGAACGAAAAATGGCAAAAAACAAGCAACAAATTTTTGCAAACCAAAATATCCGGTAAAAGGTGCAAATACAATAAACCAAACATGTTTCGTATTAGCTTACAATGTTTTTTACTTACCCTATAAAAAAAAATCCGTTAACTTGACCTTTTTTTTTTATAAAAACATAATTTATTGTAACTAAATTAAAGAACATCAAGTTTTTACCATTTTTTATTTATTGTCCCCTGAAGCTTTATTTATTATCCACGTTCTTGAAAAAATTCTTCATCCAATGACAAAATATAAATAAATTTCGAATATTGCACACTTATCTTCAATAAATGTAGTTAAACACTTTAATTTTTGAACTTCCCTTTTTTAATATTAATAAGCAAGTATGGTAAACAACTGTCCCAATTTATATGTCAAAAAACGAAGTTAACGGATTTATACCAGGGCATGAAACCGGTTTTTTAAACCGGTTTAAAAAACCGGTTAACCTTTATTTTTTGTCCAAAATTGTGATTTTTAACCGAAACCGAAACCGTTATTTTTAAAGGCAAAAAAAACGGTAACCTTTTACCAAAATAATAAAAAACCGGTTTTTTAAACATCTCTTTTTAATAAAAATTATTTTGAAAAAATACAAAATCTGTATTAAATGTGATTAGTTTACCAAAAGTAATTACTGAATGCTTGATTGTACATATATTATAAAATTATAAATAGATAATATCTTTTTATACTTTGCATTCCAAATCTGAATAATGTTAAAAACCGGTTAAATTAACCGGTTTTTTCAAAACCGGTTTTCTACGGAAAAAACCGGTTTTTCAACAAAAACCGTTATAAAAATAAAGTTCTTGAATTCGGTTAACCGTTAACCAAAATTTTTTTCGGTTTCTAGCCCTGATTTATACAAATAACCTTAATGGAGCAAACGCTTTTAATAAACACTAAAAAGCCAACACTATGCAGAAAATTTGTTGCTATTTTTTAAGACCAAATTCTTTAAATCTCCTCGACATATTTTATTTTACAGATGCGAATCGTTGTCGATCATTACTGTACAATACGTTTCTTAGATACACAGCTTAGATATATCCAAATTACATTTTACACTGAAACAATCCGAAAAGGCAGTTAACACACAACGCCGTATTTCTAAGGCACAATTAAATATCTATAATTTTTTTTATAAGAACGTATGCTCTGCAAACATTTAAAAAAATATATATAAAATGGACTATCAACAAATAAAATGTAAACAATATAACAAGTACATAAAATATACGCAATAATAATAATATTAATGGAATTACTAAACAATAACCGCTACGATAAGAATAAAACAATAAAAATAAGAAAACTTGAACAGTGCACTTAATGTCATAAAATGAATTACTAATAACCGATAAAAAGCATTCATTGGCCCTATGAAATAATAATTATCAATCCATAACAAAACAACAAATATAAAAAACCAATTATTCACAACAAAAATAAAAATAATGTCTGGATCATGTATCTGTTGGACCCACTACATTCGTAGCATGCTACCAAGCAATAATTGCTAGAAATTATGGAAGGATCGACTTACATATGTTCTGGATGATGTTTAATGCAGTTAATCATTTCACTTGGCTTTAGTTCTCCCATGCAGATGTTATGAATGGCAGTGAATAATGGAAATCTAAAAATACAATTACACATATTATTTCGGCATAAAAAATAAAAGATACAGGGTAGGGTGTTCAAATCTGCATGAGCTTACAACTATCTTAAATATTACTGTTATAAAATAAAAAAGTAGTTAAGTTTCACCGTATATGTATGCTATCTACAGGGTGTCCCAGCCAAGACGAATTATTCGATAGCTCTGTTATTAGAAATAATATTAAAAAAAGTTAAATATAAAAGTTGCTTGTAATCATTTACCACATAACCTAAAATTATTTTCAACTATACACTGTGTTTTGTTTTTGCGCTCTGATACTAAACATTGTTTTTTTATACGAAATGTAAAATTAAATTCTCTTTCAAAAATATTATAGGTTGTTTATGTCTAAAATGAACCGTTTTTGAGTTATTAACGTTTTTATGAAAATTTTGACAGATGCAGACCTTTATAAAAATATTTATATTTATTAACATAAGAACATCTGAGCAATTGAGGCGTTGTTTGCATAAACAACACTTATCAATTTTAGAAATTTTTCATTATCGCTACTTGGCGGCTGTTGTCGTCTGCATCAATATCAGGAGCTGGAGGATCATTAGTTTCCGTGCTTATACTATGAATTACTGGGGTTATTACGGAATTATTTTGCATAAGGGATGTCGGAAATGGCGCCAATTATCCATTGATAATTTAAGTGTAGTCTCAGACTTGAAAAAAAATTGACAAGTGTTGTTGATGCAAACAACGCCTGAATTTACTCTGGTAATTTATTAGTCAATAGTGTCATAGTGATTGTTGACTAGTCACATTTTTAAAATAATATACAGGGTGTTCGTTATACTCGGTACATTTCGCTAAACTTTAAACGCATATAAATCTTTTTTTTTTTTAATGAAACACCCTATATCTTTCTTGTAGAAAATGTACATATCTTTCAAAGTTGTAAAGCATATTTTATGTCTAAATATATGTCTAAACTATTAAAGGTTTTATTTCCGATAGTGGCCTTATAGACGTAATACATAAGGTTCAAATTCGCACATTTCGGTCGGTACCATAGAACTGATTTCCTAACCGTATGTGTGTAATATAGTGAGGGCGCATAAAAATCTCTCCGAAGGCGCCATGGCGCCCACGGGCGCCGCGTTGCCGATCCCTGGTCTAAAGTACACATTACAAAGAGAGAAACATATTTTCATCTCATTTTATCGGCTTCGTTGATGTATGGTATGATGTTAGGTTTATCTTTAAAAATTAGTAAGTTATTACAACATTATTGTATTTAAGTTTAATCAAAGTGGCCATTGAAAAACAAAACAATACATCACATAAATAAACTAGCTGAACCTGATTAAACAAAAAAACTTAAATAATTTAAGATATTTTTTACATTTCATAATAATTTATGATTTTGCAGTTACTGTTACTATTGAATCTAAATTATAACACGATAATTGGGACACCCTGTATAATGTACATCAGTACTGTTCCGAGTTTTATACGAAATTACAATTATAAGCAATATAGTTATTGATACGTGAGTTTTAACCCCTTACCGCATACTGTATCAGATATGATACGTACCATATAAAGCGATATTAGTCATAGTTCTCATATAGTAGCGCCTTCTACAGTGTACTATACTAATAATATACAGTTTCACGCGTAATATTTGAAAAATTGCGCCATCTATGTTGAACTACAGAAAATATACATTAAAAAACGTCAAAGAGCTTAACATTTCCAGCCTACTACCGCCATTTATGCAAATTGGGTAAATTTATGTTATTGCATTTTATTTATTTACATTATAAATTCGACATGTAATTTTTTTTTACTATAATAACGTCTAAATCCTTTGTGCCAAATCATTTAATTTTTATGAATAAAAATTATGTATGTAGTATATATGCATGGTATTACATATTAGAAAAAAAAACAGAAAAGGTAAAAAATTTCGTCTTAAAATAAAAATAAATTTTTTTTAACATTTTTTTAGCATTCTGTAATATATTGTACACATTCAAAAAAATTTATTTGAAAATTTAAAAAGTCATGCAGTAAGGGGTTAATTTATTTTACTGTCATGGTTAAATTAGATTGACTCGTTTTTGATTATTATTAAAACTAATGTTAACTACTATTTGTTTCAACAAAAATAAACAACATTTTTAATCGCCTATAAGATTTATTTATCCAAAAATAAGTTCTAAATTTTTTTGGACAATATCTGTAAGTGGTATGTCATCTAAATCAGAAAATCAAAAGCTTTCTAAAAATATAAATAAACAAATAGTATCTATCAAAAAAAAAAGTTATTTACATCATGAAAACCACAGAACATACACAAGCAGAATGGAAATCTCCTAGTTACAAAACGAAACCGTATTAGACTGCCATCTAAATAAGGCGCTGTGAACTTTTTAGTAAAGAAATGAACCGTAGCACGCGACGCTAGCGCCCAATTTATAAGGATTGTTCAAGCACGGCCGTGTACAATCCGACGAACTGTCGGGCATGCGTAGTATCGATGCTGCGCATGCTCTGACCGTTTGTTAGATCGTACATAGCCCTGCTTAAACAAACCTATACTTAACTTTAATATTTCTGATTAAAAAAATATAATTCATTTTAAAACAATATAAAATTGTTTGATAGAATTACTAAAACCTTATATTATTTGGTTATAAATTAAAATACGCAAAAAAAACGAAAATTAAAAAAATACAAATATATTCATAAAACTGTAGTACATAGCACTATAACATCGTTAACAAAAACATAAAAAAGGAGCATATAATTAATTAATCATTTTAAATGGATAAAACCCTAGTAAAAATTTATTTTGTGTGGTTTACAATGTCGTCCTACATTTATTATAAATTGGTAATTGTTATTTTTACATCAGATGATCAGTCTTCTATATTACATACTATTTTGGCATTTTTATGCTTAATTTGCTAAAATAAGATAATAATGATCTTAAACGAAATCATTAAGAAAATTATAAATGCTTTTTAAATATGTAAATGTATTTTGAATACAGATTTGAAAGCTAAAAATTTTTTCTTTCTTGATTCTCCCAAAACAGTTATATTTAGCGAGTTGAAGACTTTATTTTTTAAATAGCGCGAGAGCTAATATTTTATTTTCAGTCGTATATTTCCTACCTCTTTTCTTCCTAACTGCATTATTAATTTGGTTCCAAAAAGAAATTCCAACTGTTGGAGAAAGTTTCTCCGTTAGTTTAATAAAGGACGTTTTCACTGAAAATTTTGTAGCTCGCGATTAGGGTCCGGAAAGTTGTGCCTTATAGTTTCTGTACCGCAGTTTATTATGCAACATTTTCTCTTCATGTTTTATGAGTATTTGTTAAGTTTTTTAATTATTTATTACCACTTATTACTTTTATTTTTGACTGTTTACAATAAATTAAAGTTGACGCCAGGTATCTATTACCATTTTAAATTTAAATTTCTGCGCTACTATGTTAGCAACCAATCATAATAATGTGTGTAGTTGTTGTGCTACTAAAATTAGTGGAATCTGTAACTATCTTAAACATTTTTACTAGCGCCACCTGAATAAGGCGCTTGGTACTAAATCAAATTACGGTATTGCGTATGCATATGGAAGTGCCACCACCCTGATGAAAACTAATATGTAGATGAAAGTTTGAAAACCATTAGAAAGTCCTTAAAAAATTGCCCCACTTCGGTACACGTTTTAATTATGCAAGACCAATAAAAGAAATGCCATAATTTTAGTTTATTGCTCAACAAAACTAAATTATGACATAAAAAACAAAAGCCAATAAACTTTTCTCAAGCAAATTGCGACACATTTTTTATATAGCTTTAAATGCAACTAATACGAAAATTTAACTCAAAACAAACTAACAATTTACACTCCTCTACATTAAATAAATATGAAATTACGTTTTCGTGTTTCGTTAATAAGGATTTTTTGTTACATGAATTGAATAGTAATATTTACCTTTCTTCCATGCCTTTGTTTTGTAACATAAAATTCACTTCTTCTGCAGTATAAGGTCCTTGCAACTTCTGTCCGTTAAGCAACTCATCTTCCAATTGCTTAATCGATTTACCAGTTTTAACAAAAGCTTCGCTAACTCGACGATTACGTCCTCCATAACAGGTTGTCAAGAGATCGGCAACGCCACAACTTTCAAAAAATGTTGACAGTTTGCTTCCTGGGTAAAAAACATCAACAAATTTAATCATTTCCATCAATCCCAAACGAATGACGGCAGCTTTAGTGTTGTCACCCAAGCCCAAACCATCGACGAAACCAGCTCCACAAGCCACTATGTTCTAAATAATTACTTAGAATTAATTATACTCCATTACTATTAACATCTAACAAACGAAGAGGTTAACACTGAAACAATTTGTACCTTCAGTGCACCGCACACTTCAACAGCATCTTCATCATCGACTACCACAACTCTGAAATAATCAGTTTGAATAAGATCCCTAAGCATTGGAGCTAATCTTGAATCTCGGCAACCAATAGTGGTCTCACAGAATTTTTCATCTGCTACTTCCCCAGCTAAATTCGCTCCCATAAGAACGGCACATTGTATTTTCAAATTTCTAGTTATAATGTGGGATATTAAATCAATACCACCTCCAGCAGCTTTATCGAAACCCTAAAAAAAAAATCTTCTTCAACACCTACTTAACATGTAAGGCCTCAATTACAAATAAAATCCTACATATCATTTGAGTTCTAAATAACAAAAGATATACTTAGCATATTTTGCAAAAAACTTCAGGAGGCGATTCCGTATCAAAAATTAAGGGGGGTCTTTCATATATTTTTTTTTCCTTAGCCGTCTCCTTTCGGAGTTAAAACCCTCTAAAGGGGAGCGAAAAATTAGGTTTTTATTTTATTTCTCAAATTTGGATAAATGTAGGAGAATGATATTTGGTAGATGTTTTATGCTTATTGAAAGCTTTCCCATAGTAATATTTTTAATCATCTCCCTCCTTCACAGGGGGCTGAAAAGTGCGACCCCTGTAGGTTTTTTTATCAGAACTTTTTGGAAGCTTAAAAATTTTAATTTAAAAATTAGTTTTTTGAAAGCTTGCTTTATTTAGAAACTTTTTTTATTCTTTAGTTTTTCTCGTAAAACCTACCGTTTTTGAGTAAAAAATAGAATAAATAAACATGAATCATCAAATATTCCAACATAAAACGATTCAATTTGGTGGTTGCCATGGTTTGTTTATGTTCATATTGGGTAGAATTGACGGGCGTTATAGCATTGTCATCTGTCAATTCTACGCAGTATGAACATAAACAAACCATGGCCAACCACCAAAATGAATCGTTTTATATTGGAATCAATTGGAATATTTGATGGTTCGTGTTTACTTATGTTATTTTTTACTCACAAACGGCAGGTTTAACGAAAAAAACTAAAGAACAAAAAAAGTTTCTAAATGAATCAAGCCTTCAAAAAACAAATTTTTAGTTGCAAAATTTTAACCAATTAAAAAGTTCTGATAAAAAAACCTACAGGGGTCGCACTTTTCAGCCCCCTGTGAAGGTGGGTGATAATTAAAAATATTACTATGGGAAAGTTTTTAATAAGTATAAAACATCTACCAAATATTATTCTCCTACATTTATCCAAATTTAAGAAATAAAATAAAAACCTAATTTTCCTGCTCCCCTTTAGGGGGGTGTAACTTCGAAAGGAGACGTCTAAGGAAAAAATTTTATATGGGAGACCCCTCTTCATTTTCGATCAGGAATCACCTCCCGATTTTTTTTGCAATACTTAAGAAACGCCCTGTATAGGCTCTCAATAACAAATAAAACAACGCCACCTCAACTTCACTTTATAGCACAATTGAAGACCTTGGTGCAAGAAGGGGATATGTGCAAAAAAATAAAAAAATAAGACTTGTACAGAAATGGATTTTAAAATTTGCGCTTTTCATATGGTGCAAATGTGGGATAAGTAGGGCTTAGAAAAATAATTTCTATAAGCCCTACTTATCCCACATTTGCACCATATGAAAAGCGCATATTTTAAAACCCATTTCTGTACAAGTTTTTTTTTTTTTACATTTTTGCACATATCCCCTTCTTGCACCAAGGTCTTCAATTGCTAGTTAATAAGACAAACAGAAAACTCAATTAAAAATGCTGTTTAAGCTTGCAAAAATCAAATGCATTTACAAAAAATTATACTTGGTGCATCATAATTTTGCTGATATTTCAAACATATTTGAATTTTTACTCAAGTAAAACTAATTTAATATTTGTAATCAACAATATTTATCATATTAGCACTCAACTAAATAATACCGACAAACAAATATCTATAAATAGAAGTTTATCTATAAAAACCTGCTTGTTTTAAATGGAAAAACTATAATAACTGCAAATTAACTTATTACAAGAAACAAAAATTTCAAATGCTTTCCTTTATCCAAAAACTTAATAAGTACCTAATACAAAAAAACCCTGGCAAATTAACGTTTTATAATTTCACAAAATTTAAAAAAACATTATAAATGCTAATTAACTAATAAAAATCATAAAAACTTCATTTTAATTAACACTTTCAACAAACAATAACAATAAATGTATGACTACAACAACGTAAATGCATTATTTGTAATTATTGGACTGTATTTAATACTCCATACAATATGTGCAACAGAGTTTTACATTAAAACCAAGGTCTTAAAAAGTCAATTACCATTCATTTAAACTTTTTACTCACTGTCTTTGTACAAACAATTTTATAATACTACGCAAAATTCTTTAGCATACAAACGAATAAAATTTGATTCGACATGTTAACAAAGTTAATATTGGTTACAAAAATAAAAGAATTAGAAGTAAATGTTGCTATATAACTATTATTAAAGTTACATGAGTGAAATATGTATTTTTTGACATTATCTAGGCAATTATAACTTTAACCTCAACCTGACCTAGCTGATGTCAACATTTATCCATTTATAGATCAAAACAAAACGATGATATTCTTATTATTTAATTGACTCGTTCACTTGTTTTGGATCAATTAAAACCAGTCAACCACAGTCTGATGAACTAACGCACACAGTAACACTTTTACACTTATTGTAGTTTTACCTACACTAGAACAAACTTTTTAACGCAATTTTTAAGCTGAAAAAGTGTGGTTATTTTATTATACAATCACTAACCCTAACAAGAAATTAAATAAATTTTATTAATTATTGCCAATTATGACCTTAATAATTCCAACCACAAGTAAACAAACAAAAAAAAAGTGAAAGTGATTAATTAAAAGTAAATTATGTAAATATTTCAAGCAACATGTTTGCCTCTTAAACTTGTATGGTCCGAGTTAAAGTTCTCGTTATAATGTGGTTTTACCGAGAGTTGTGTTGCAAATGAGTGTACAAATCAAATGTTAAAAAAATATCAAAATTACCTTGATCAAAGAAAGGGCAATAGCGGTAGGTTTTATTTTTCCTAAAAGTGTGGAACATATTGTCTGAATAAATTGATGTGGAATAACAAAAATTAATACATCGCCATCTTTGGCGGCTTCTTCCACATCTGCAATAGCAACCTGAAACATAAAACTCAATTAATAATCTATATATATAAAAATGAATGTATGTATGTTTGTATGGATGTTTGTCCTTTATGCATTCCTATACCATTCATCAGATCCTGACCAAATTTGGCACGGACAATCTATAGGACCATGGAAAGAACATAGGCTATATGAGAATTCCCAAAAAAATCGTCCGGAAAAGATATTGAGGAAAACGTGCCAAAATCTTACACACAACATTTAAATCGGGTCGTCTGGAGCGAGAATTCGTCAAAATTTGACAATTTGTCAATTCGACGTAACGTTTAAACGCTCGAACCTTCTACGCGCAAGCCGGGATCTAGCGGTGAAGGAGCCCCGAAAGGGCTCCGGAATCGCTAGTATTAATAATAAAATTCAAAACACTGAAATTATGCAGTTAAAATGTCTTTAAAGAATTTTTTTTTACACAAAATAGCTAGGTATAAAAAATCATTAACTAAAGTTTAACAAAGTTTTCTTTAAAAAAACATATTTTTACAATAAATATTCAATAAATTTAAAGTTAGTATTTACTTCAAAGGTTACAAACAAATTTTAAATAATTGGTTCATAATGAAGAAAATTCTTGGTCCACCAAGTTAAGTAAAAATTACCAAAACCTTTTCCACATTTTATCACATGCAGTTTATTTATTATCAAATCAAGAATTTATCTTATCCAAAATACATTATTCCATTGTAACATTTGTAAAATTCTGTCAACAGTATACAAATGTACAGCTCCTTTAATCAGCTTTATACATGATAAGCTACAGCAATGAAATATTAATCATTTACTTCAACCTTCGACTTAAAAGTACAAACATCAACCAAAAAAAAAAGTAGGTAACACAATAGTTAAACTTAAGCATTCACACAACATTTAAGTACACCTACGATGCCCTACAAGTATTTCATTGAGAAAATATTTATACTGCCAGAGAATGCAACTTAGTAGGTTATTTTTATCTACGTTAAATTAATTTTCTTTTTCAATTTATAAATTTTCACTATGATCATGTAATAAATCTGCTAAACAATTACTGTTCATATTGTTAATTGAAAAAAGTACTTACCACATTTTCTGGAATTTTATGACCTGGTAAATATTTAACATTTTCGTGGGTATCGTTAATGATATCTGTTAACTTCTTGCCATTTACCATTTCTTCATAAACGTACATAGTAACTCGATCATCGAAATTTGGAAGTTTAGTAACATTTATACCAACGATTTTTGCAATTGTAGAACCCCTAAAATTTTGCAATTTAATTGGTAGCAGACACTAACATTACAGATACATGCACGCACACACATACACGTTATATACTTTTGAAGGATACATGCAGCTTGTCAACCTTAACTTTAAAATTTTGTCTTTTTAATGTAAATAAATAAAATTGTTAGGTTATTTGATTAACACTTAAAGCAACAAAATATTAACATAAGGCAATCGATATTTACCAATTTCCGCTACCTATTATACACACTCGTTTTAATTTACCAGGCATTTTACTGAAATTTTGAATGTAGTGATTAGAACTGCACAAATGACTAGCGCTCCTGTATGAAGCAGCTGATACTGTTCGCCATATAACAAATGATGGAAATAATAATCTACTAAGGCGCTGAACGCTTATGCGCATAGTTGCCTGCATTATTCCACCAATCAAATTCAGATTTAATCGTGACGTACCAATCAAATAAAAGAAATAAAGGTCGACAATTTTATTCACGTAACCAAATGTGAATCTTTTAAACGTCGCAGGACTGTAGAAGACAATTTTGATAAACTCATATCAAACTACCTAAATAAATACCTGTCAACAATGTATTTCAGATCTTTTTTTTACAATAAAGACCTAGACTAATGGCAATTTTATTATCGGGGACAATTATTTCTTAATTAACTGTTTATTTTTATTTCTACGACAATTTAGTTCGTTCTAGTATTTTAAAATAGAAATAGATTAACCTTTTGTATGCATAATAAGGAATTACGTAATAGTAATATATTATTTTTTTCAGAGCTCAATAATTTACATTTAATTAATATGCAGATTTAAATGTTTCATAACTTATTACTATCAACAGCCATTTAAATATTTGAAAACGCGTATTGTACAAATCAGAAGAAATGATTGGTACTTAGTTCAATTAAAAGCAATAGTTGTTTCCATTTCCGCTCTTCAAGTAGTTTTTTTTTTTTTTGATAAAACTATAGAATGTAATCTAAAAAAGTACTATTTAACATATTAATTCATCCCTTTCCTGTTATAAAATTGTTGTGTCTTTTTAATTAAACCGAAATCTTTTTACAATGAAATTCAAAATTGAGTTGAAATCATTGAGACATAATTTGTTTGAAAAATGAAGTGGATTAATTTCATGGAAACAGTTAAACTTCATTGCGAATATATAAGTTATCTACTTAAGATCTAAGTGTTTTATAAATTGATGTATTAAATATTAAATTTACTTTAGTTTCATTATTTTTAAACCTTCAGCAAGACAAAAGTTTAATTAGTCATTAAATTGTACGACAGATGAAAACAGTATTAACTGAATCAAAAAAATGTTTGTATAGCTTTTCTGATATAAATTTTGTTGCAAAGTTTTAATGCCAAATCTAATCTATATTGCAACTGAATTTTTAAAAAAATCACCTGGTAGGCAATTATCTTTTAGAAAATAACAATTAATAAATGTAAAATTATTAGGCCCAAATATCATTACATGAAATTATATTTACAATTAAAATATATTTAAAACCTATTTATTAATTTTGTTCAAGCCTAATATTATTTGTTTTTAAAATACCAGTTTAAAAAGATTGGATTTCCTTTAACCACCGTCTTATTTTCATTATGAGTTTTTAAATCTTTGAAGTTAGAAATGTTTAATTGTGTCACTTTCTTTTGTAAAGTTTATCACTGCAAACTTATTATTAGTTTTATCTAAGCTGCAGTGCCAAATAAAGTCCACACCAACCATTATGTTTATTAATTATATTTATTCTGGGCTTACTATTACACAATTGTTCAAGTATCAAAATCAGTTTTTATGTAATTTTTAAACACAAACATGATACGAATTATAAAAAAGTATATCAAAAGTGATAATGGAGCCTAATCTATAAGTATAGGGAATTTTTCGTTTTTGTACAAAATAATAACAAAACATAATTGCCAGAACTTTTATTTGGAACGGTTATACAACAAAGTTTAAGCAGATACATCCATTTTAGAACATGACAAGAGTATAAGTACTTGATCTAAATACATTGATATATATCTTGATACAACAATTAACTGTAATCTACAAAGATATACATTTTTTAAGATGAGTAAGCAGGGATATCAACATGGCCTAATGGAGTTAAAAATCTGCAAAGGATATAAAATTTGCCACAAATACAGTAACAAGTAATACACTACATCATCAAAAACTATGGAAATCTTTTATGTCTATCATATGTTTTTTGATTCACCCTACATCAAGCCTACTTGAATTTTAAGGTTTTACTGTCATTTGTTTATTATATGGTTTAGAACATCTTATAAGCAGCGCTCAAAATTATTGGATAATAAGAGATTAGAGAGTTTGAACATGGTTGATTCCATAATATAATACATTTTAAAATTTAACATTAACAATATAAAGAAATTCACCATCTTTGTTGACAATTATATTGCAATGAACAGAAATTGTTGATTTATCTTTCTAGGAGATTTACAACTAACTCCTGTAAAACGTTTAAAAGTAAAGAAAAGAAAATTAGGTACCTACTATGTGTTCTAGTACAAATCTTAGAAAAATGCAACATTTTCATTTGGAGCACTGCTCTGCAAAAGAATCGATGATTACCACATATAATCTATAATTACATAGTTTAAACAAATGTTGAGATTAGATCATTAGCAAGAAGTTACATATCTATGACCAAATATTTTAAATTTCAAAATATGTACAATGCAGGATTATTCTAATTACTTTTATATTTTGTAGGATGCTATTGAATTTTATGATACAAAAAACAAACTTACAAAAACTCAAATTATCTTTACAAATGTCTCCCTGCAAGATAAATAGAAAATATACGGATATCTAACTAAATAATGTCATGACTCTAAAGCACTTATACACTAATTTTGAGAAAACATGTTAATACAGAAGTTTAATATACTAGAAACTATTTAGTGAACATCGACTTTCATCAGATAAATAAATTGCAAGTGTTGATACTTTTAAGTTAATACAAAAGAAGTGTTTATTCTTCAGGAGTTTGAGACGCAGAATCCAAAATAGTTTCAAACGAAAATGGTTGAAATGCATGTCCAGTTCCAGAATAGAATTTGCTTTGGAATTCCACCCTAGATATAAACAATAACCATTAACAAACTGCCAAATATTTAAGCACTCATTTTCTCACCAATGTAAACGCAATGTGTGCAAAAATGCAGAGAGCCCTTCCATAAGAACTAGGATAGCAACAGTTAGTGATGCCCAAATACTGAATATTATGTAGAGAGCTATGCCACCTTTCCAGTCTTGTATGACAAAACCTTTACTTAAGACCATGTTCCACAAAACCTCGGATAATTCTGTAATACCATTAATAACTTTTTAAACACAATTTTTTAAATTAAAAATTAACTTACATCCTTCAGAGTTTCAAACAATTTTTTAAAATTTTTAAAATACATACTTCCAATCAAAACTAAACTGTTTTTTAATTCATTGAAACAGAAAAATCTTGTTTGATTGATCTGATTTTCTTGTTTTTATTTTTCAATTGTTTCAAAATTACTGCTGTCTACCTACATAGCCTACTCGAAAAATTGCGTTGCCCTAATAATATACAATAAAATCACGGTATCTCGTAAAATATCAGCTTTAGGTATAAAACATGGTTAATGTTTTTGAAAGACAATCAAATTTTCAACAAGACTAATAGCTGTATTACACTATACAATTTCTTGCTCAAAAAATTTTATACTAGATTGTACAGCTGTTACAACACGTCTTATGTCGTAAACGGACACTTCGCGTATGTCAATTTACGACATTGTAACTTGGCAACAGCTGTACAATCTAGTATAAAATTTCTTGAACAAGAAATTGTATAGTGTAATACAGCTTTAACAATGAGTTATTGATGTTTAAAATTTCACGAGTTTGACAAAGCATAAAAAACATCCAGTAAAATATTTTTTAAATGTAGCTAGCGCAAATGGTTAACTAATCAATTGTTAATCTAATTTTCAAACAAAATTCTACTGCCTCTTTAAATAAAAAAAAAATTAAAAATTGAAAGTGCTGTATCGTTCAAAAATTTCATAAAAATGTAAATTTTACGAAAACGGTTGACTTTAGACCTATATAACCTTATACATTTTTTAAAGTAAATTTTAAGAGGAATCCAAAAATGTAAAAGTATACAGGGTGTTCTATTGAAATTTCAAAGTTTGAGTCCGTTTCCGGTTGAACCAGAAATCGTATTGCAACCTTAATACTTTCATCGCATCCGAAAAATACCATAATGCTCAGATACAAACTTTTATTGTTATATCTGCAATAGTATTCTAGATATTTGTCTGTTTCCATACTTTTGCGCAACCCTGTATAACAATCGATGAAATAAGCCCTATTAAGCTTAGGAACTTACAAACTTAAGTTAATAATGAAGATTTTTGTTCAGCTAAGCTATACACAGAATTCATTCTTTTAGTAGCAAAAACTTAACAAATAATATAAAAAATGCAGCCATATTTACAAAGAATAATAAATAGTGGACATAAACCTTAACTATTTACTACAGAACTATTATGTGTTTATTCAAATTAAATCTTGGTGTAGTTCCAATGCTAAAAATATCTAAAATAATATTACCACAATTCTATAGTCTCAAGACAGTACCTATTATTGTGAAAATAAAAATAACTGATCAACGGTTACTGCAACTGTTAGACTCAGATTTTTTACAAATATTTACATAACTTTCTTGGATTTGTATTTGCTTTGCTGTAACTATATTATAATTATAGTTGATTGTTGATTGCTAGAACTGTGAAATTATTTATGTTACTAATTACTAAATAATTGTGTGTATCATATAATAATTTCCAACAAAAATATTTTAATTACCTTAACAAGCGTAACAGACGAAATATCTGAGAGAAGGTGTATTAAAAATTTGTTTAAAATTTAAAAGATGAGGTTTCTCAAAAACAGTGTTTACAAAATAAATGACACATGAATAATTTAATGAGCTGATTAAAAGGATTGCACAAAGTGAAAACTACTCCAATTCACTAAATAGTAAGGCACACCAAATTTCATAGAAGAATAAAAAATGTTTTAGAATATAAGGGAAAATAGAGAATGATTCAGTTTGATTGTCGCACCCCTATAACTTTGATATTTCAAGAGAAAACCCCCTATAAACCTATGCAATTTAAAAATAAAAAGTTGAATATCACCAGTTCAACACATTTCATCATAGAAAAAACATCTGAACGTCATTTGATATATGTAGAGTGCTGTGATTTACCAAAATATAAAGTTTTATGTAGGTTTCCTCTTTATATATCAGTTATAGGGTTGCGACAATCAAACTGAATCACCCTGTATAAAATATTTTGGCATTTAATTTTAAAAAAATAATGACCTATAGGTACCGCTTATACTATAAAACAAATAAATTCTGACATTTTCAGTTTTTTATAAACAAACTTTCCCTCAAAACTTAAACTTTGAATTTCTTATGTTATGAGCTGCAACTGCAGTGACAATTAAGTATAGTTCAAAAAATTAATTAATAACAAAAATTCTTACGTGCATGAGCAAGGGATAAGGCCCACAACCGCAAATATGATGCAGTATGAGAAACAGATCCCAAGACATATTCAATGGTGTGGATGCCCTGATGAATAAACATCTCACTGAGCTCATCTTCGGTGTAACCTGCACCATGGCCGCCTCCACCATGTGCCGTGTTGTTATGCATCGGCTGCTCAGCATCACCATTTTCGGTTGCTGCTTGCATTTGCTGGTGAGATGCCTATGAAACACAATTTCATTACAAATCTTAATCAGCATTTCTCACCGCCGTCCACGATGAAATTTGACTGCACCTCAAATTTTAAGTACATATGTTTATTAATTAATTATACTTAATAAGAGCTAAAATATATGGGTTGCTGTTACCGGTCTACAATGAAAAAGAGGTTGAGGAACACTGGTATAAATAATTACTTTTCAAACAATGGGAAAATTGACACTTCAGTTTAACATAAATTGATTGTTAAAATAATTATCAACTGGTGAGATAATCACATGGAGCAGTGTACAATTAAGGAATAAAAATTGTTTTTAAAATATTTACTTACCGCAAACTTAAGCTTGCGCTGATTACGAAGAATGTAAATTGGTTTAGCCAACAACATCCATGGAATACACAAAAGTGCCAAAATCACCAATAGCTTTTGTAAACCCATTTGTCCAGCATATATGGTTGGAGAACAAACGGGTTCTATATTTGAATCTTTGAATAACACCATGTTTATAAACGTAATTAAGATGGATGGTGCACAACGAGGACTATTTTTAATAAAATTGCCTAAAATACATTATACATAAAAAATTAAACTAATAAAGAAATTAATTATACTAATTTTATCTAATGTGTTTTAATTCAGCTTTAACAGCTATACAGGGTGATCTAAATTCAATAGGAATAAATGGGGTCTCCTGCTTATTATTAAGATAGAGAAATGGTGAATTTACCTAAAGTATTTTTTAATATAGAGAAAATAAAGGTACACAGGATAGGCAATGGAAACAATATTAAAATATTCAAACAATATGCAGGGTGTCCCAGATAACCTTTCCAGCATTATTTTTAATAACCGGATTTGTTTTATTACCTGTACGTACATGTGTATTCAGAGCAATTTAAATATTCTCTACTTTATGTCGCTTAAAATGTTTACCCCAAAATTACTTTGAATTGCATTCAAATAATCTCATAAAAATATCCAAATATACAGGGTGGTCCAAATTCGATGGGATTGCATGGGTATCTCGGTTAATATTTAAGATAGAGAAACGGTTAAATTACCAAAAATTTGCAGTTTTTTGAGACAAATTTAGAACCGTTTTCAAAATTATTTTATCATTTCCGGTTTTTGAATAAAAAGTGTTTTTTTGTCATATTAATAATGTGTCGTATCTTCGTTATTGTTGTAAATATCGAAAATATTAATGGAGATTGTTTTTAGATATTTGTACGTTTAATTTGATTACACTTTAAAAAATAAATTTACACGTGCCGTTAAAAAGTTATGACACAAACTTACCTTTTTTTAAATGAAAACGATAGTTGGCTATGACCTATTTAAATTCCTTATTTTTTTCTCATTCCAAATATATAAGGGTCGATGTATTTATTTTTAATAATACGCAAGTTATGAAGGTTTTTTAGTTTTTTTTTCTAAGAAAATCATAGTAGGCTGTAAAACAAAAAAAAAACAAGGTGTAAAACTTTATAAAACTCATGTGGTACAAGGTACAAGTTACCAAGGTTTTTAAATTTGTTGTTAAGATAAACATCAAAAATTTTTGAATTTAAGATAAACAGCAATATACTACATTACTGCTGATTCCGACTATGTAGTTGTTATCTTATGTTCAAATATTTACAATGTTTATCTCAACAACAAATTAGAAAACCTTGGTAACTTGTATCACATGAGTTTTTAAGGTTTTACACCTTGTTTTTTTTTGCTTTTACAGCCTACTATGATTTTCTTAGAAAAAAAAACAAGTAAAAAACCTTCATAACTTGCGTATTATTAAAAATAAATACATCGACCCTTATACATGTATTTGGAATGAGAAAAAAATAAGGAATTTAAATAGGCCATAGCCAACTATCATTCCTATTTGAAAAAAGGTAAGTTTGTGTCATAACCTTTTAACGGCGAGCATAAAAAAATTGTTTTTAGATAATCAAATTAAACATAAAAATAACCTTCATAAATATTTTCGATATTTACATTACAACAATAACGGAGATATGACACATTAATATGACAAAAAAACACTTTTTAATCAATAGCTCGAAAACCGGAAATGATAGAATATTTTTGAAAACGGTTCTGAGTTTGTCTCAAAAAACTGCACATTTTTGGTAATTCAACCGTTTCTCTATCTTAAATATTAACCAAGATACCCATGCAATCCCATCGAATTTGGACCACCCTGTACAAGGTGTATACAGGGTGTACCAGATAACATTTCGAGCATGGGGATCTCGCTTATTATAAGAGATACAGGTTTGCTTAAATTACATGAATTATTCCCAAGTATGAGAGAAGCTACAATCAATTTTTAAAAGTACAAAATTCCTCGTACTTCAGATGTTAAAGCAAAAAATATGAAAATATCGAATTTCTTTTTTTTCTTATAACTTTTTTGTCTTAATCATTAGATCAATTTTATTATTATTTTCTTGATGTACTTTTTAATGAAGAATGTAACTGTTATTTTAAATATTTTTTATCACTTACCATTTTCGAGATATTACCCCTAATTTCATTTTTCTTATGGCCCACAAAGTTGGCTATGTAATAGTTAAATGTGCTTTTTTTGCTACAGACTATTGAATTACATAACAATACTATAAAATTTTAATAAATGATACCGCAGAAAAATGGTAACTATCATTTGGCATTTAATTAGTTGTTTTTTGTTTTTATTTTCATAGATAGCTTGTTAAGTGATTGGTAAAGTACGATTTTTCTTGATTTTGTGACTTATTTATAAAAATAGATATAGCAAGTAATATCGCATTTAAAAGAGACACCCTGTATACTTTATCTATAGGCATTTTTTTTTGACAGTATTAGTACTTAAAACAATTATTGTCAATAACAAAATTTTAAATTAGCAATGGATCATCCCGATAGTCTCTTAAATTGTGAAATTGATCTTTGCTAATCTACACAATGTTATTTCGTTTAAAATTAATTAAAATTTGATAAAATCGATAAATTGAGGAACCCAATGCACAATGAAACTCAAAAAATTATGTATTGGGAAATAAAGCAATCATGTATCAAATGTATTTGAGTAACTATAAACAATTGCTAATGGATAAAGTAAATATTGTATTATTTTGTTTTTTTTTCTGGTCAACCCTATATTGTTATTTTCTATACATCAAAAGAATTTAAGAATATACTTGAACATTTTCTAATATAACTACGATAAACAACAAACTAAAGTGTTAAGACTGCAAAAAAGCACGTAATACTTACGATCATCAGTAGCATAGTACATTATCCATTTAATAAACATAAGAAGTACCATGTACAAGAAAAGGAAACACAAAAATATCAACTGGGGGATGAATTCGAAAACAATACTCAACCTATTCTTAAAGTACCTTAAACAACACAAAACATTAATATTCAACTTGTGTTAGCTGAAATGTAACTTACAAATGGTTAAAAAGGCTCATCGACAGACCAAACAACATATGGAGAACTCCAAAAATGATGGATATTTTCATCTTATAAGCGTTCTGAAATATGATCTTGTTTCCAGCCAACTGCCAAACCGGATCTAATCCTATGGGGTACGGGTATTTACTGTAGTCATCTGTGGATGGATTTAAGCTCCAAAATTTTTCTGGACCTAAACGCTTTTCTGTTACATTAGTGACTGACCAATGAGATCCAAATACATTCATAGACTTAGAGAAAATATCATTATATATAAAACCTGTGTACATCGAGAACAGTCCCATTAGAAAAATTATGTACCTGCCACCGAAAAATATGGTCCAAATCTAAAAAAAATAAAATTATAGTGTCTTCCTTCAATTTTTATTCCTATAAATTTTAGCAGCTTAATGCTGCTTCATTAGCTTTTTTTTTTACACAATAATAATAAAATAAATCAGTAAGTGGTTATTTAAATAAACACATAAAATTACACAAATATGCAGTACATCCATGAACATTTACAATCCTATAAAAACATTTATTCATAAATCTAATAGATTATAAATCTGTTAATGACAATCTATTAACAACACTTGTGTTTTGTTTTTGGGAAAATAACTTACTTCACTTTCAAATTTTTTAGCAGCCAATGGTTTTTCCTTAAGAATCATCCATCCACCAAAGAGAGCCATAATTAGTCCATGCCCAGTGTCACCAAACATAACGGCGAACAGAAATGGGAAAGTAATAATTGTATAAGGAGCCGGATTCATTTCCCTGTATGATGCTATACCATACGAATCAATGAGAGCTTGGAAAGCACTTGTAAACTTATTGGTATGGTTGTAGGTGGGTGGTTCTTCCATAGTTTCCATACGATTCAAAATGGGAGGTACAGAGCTGCCACTACGTTCCTAAAGATACATATATAGTCAAATAGTCTAAAATAATACCTAGTCTAGCCATACATATTGTTACATAGCCATAAATATTGTTATGAAACGCTGCTAATATTTTGAGATTTGTTTTGCTAATTAATACAATTAAAATAAGCTAACAATTTTTACATATTTCAATACCCCAAATAGTTTAATTGTTTTTCAAACACATGGAATGGGGTGATAATCTTGTAATTGCACTTTATTGCCTTGAAATGATCCGGTGCCATTTTTAAGACTTTACAACCACTTGGTATGAAGCAAATGTTTGTTTATCATTATTAACAGATTAAGGGACATGTGAGGAAGAATTTATTGCCTAAATGCGGATCCTAGAAACCAAAAGTCATGAAGCATAGTGTAAAAAAAGTTGAAATTCACTTCAAAACACAAGGTTTTACCTTGAGAAATATAAAAATCACGAAAACCTATGACTTAACACTAGATGCTTACTAAATAGGATATCTGTTTATGAAAACACTGATGAGAAATAAAATTGGAGGATTAAAATCTGACAAAGATACGACAGAAATATTGCTTGCACATGACAAAATCTTCACTGCAGTAGAACAACAATGTTAATACTTATAATTCAAAATCAGCTTCTAAAGTTACTAAAAAGCTTTCAAATAAGTCACAACCAGCATCACTGTTGGTTTGGTGGGGTGTCAGCTATGACGGGGTCACTAAGCTCCATATTTATGAAATATGGATCAAAACATTGGCTTAAGTTAATGAAAACAGCATTTTTGGGACTGTGGTGAAACCATATTTGCAGACAGCACTAGATGTTACAATCTGATAATTCTGGTATGTTTTTCCGGCGACGTAAGTTGAATTTCTCAAACACATTTACGGTTTATTTGCTAATTAAACATATTGCTTTGTTATTAATATTGATGAAAATAGTTAAAAGTCCATTTTTCTTTGAATATGCCGCATTCTTCATTTATCATCATATTATCATTTCTTCTTTTTGGCGTTTTTCCATTGTTATTAAATAAAAATGAATGAATGAAACATTAAAATGAAGTTCTTAAGCATTGCCAATTACAAATTTGGCAATAAAAAAACAATCATAATTTTTCAAATTTAAATAATTCCAAAATGACGGAATATTTCCATTTATTCTGCAGGTAATGAAACGAAATTAATTAATTAATTTAATTTAAAATTTTTGAAATTGTCAATAGATAGAAATAAACAGGTTTTACAAATTTTTGTATCTTACATTAAAAAATAATTATTGGTTCGAAACAACCTATATTCCTTACCTCCGTTTGAATTTGCAAGAAGGTGTCACTAAATACATTGTTTAAAGCCGCGAATAAATTTTTTTTTTATACGTAACGGGCACATTAAGCCGAGACAAAATAGTCATCAAAATAGCCAAGTTTTCTTTGAGGAACCGACAGGCAGCGTTAGAAACGTGCTTTGATAGTGAGATACTAACAGAAACTTGGTTATTTTATTTTCGACCTGAAGTTGGCAGCCATCAAAATTTGCGTTAAAATTAAAATTGAAACATACTATAAAATTAAAAAGGAAATTTTTAATGCATTTGGTTTTTTAATATGAAATATCATGTTTAATATATCTACATTTAGATTATTACTTGGTGGGCCAAATCAAAATCCATGACGGGCCGCATGCGGCCCGCGGGTTGCCGACCGCTGCTCTAAAAGATACCCTAACAACAAAAGACATTTCTCACTAAGCAGCAGATGTTGTGCATGTTACAATAAATAAGTGGCCTTTTATGCTAAAGATGTAAGTGAAGGCAAAAAGAATCCATTCTAAAAATTGTTTGATTTTCCAATTTTGTTTCTGAGCATTCATTCCATAATTTTATTTTTTTTTACTTTGCTTTCCTTCGCAAGTATTAAAATAATATTTATCGCTACAGTAGGTACATTAATTACAATTAAATTGGACAGTATAAAATAACAACGCTTACCGTGCCTCGTCGTAAAGCAAGCTGAATATTTTCAATATCGAGCACTGGCACCCAGCACTCAGCAATCAAACATTTCTGAGTGACGTCCAAATTAAACAAATTAAGAGTGTGATAAATCGCCTTGATTTTGCGAACTTTAACAAACCAGTTCTTAATATTCTTAGCAGCTGCAACCAGCACTCTATGACGATGGTCTTGAGTTTGTCCCAAAACCTATAATCACTCAAAATTACTTTATATTAAAATAATTACTGTAAAACGTACAGTATTAAGATCTTCAATGCGTGTCATAACACCCATAGCCATTTCTCTTCTATCTGCAGGAGCTTCCGGACATGGGTACAAAGTTGCTCTGAATCCTTCACAAATCTTCTTAACACGAGTTTTTAACTGATCTCCTTGGAAGAAAATAATAAAAACTGATTTAAATACTTGATCGCCCTACAAACAATAAAAATAAAGTGAACACGTCGATCGACATATTATCAGTTCTTACTGATGATGGATCTTCGAGTGGAGTTTCAATTTCAGCCTGGCGAAGAAAGACATTTCCACGACATGCTCTCCATAACATTCTTTCGAATGGTGGGATACGTTCTCTTAGTATAACACCAGCCACGAAACTAAATTATACAACACTTAATAAATAAAGCTGTAAGTATATAACATAATTTAAAAAATGTGAGCTTTATCGATAAAAATAATTTTTGAAATTACAGTATGTCTGCGGAACTTTTGTTGTGACTATTAGTAACTAAAACACAATTTTTTAAACGAAAATTTCATAAAATTTGACAGCTAAAAATTTACAGTACATTAAACTTTTTAAGACCCAATTGCACAAAGCATTAGTGTTAAAATGATGAATCCTTAAAACTAGGCATTATCAATGCCAATAGTGCTGGATTTTGCCTGTTAACAAGTATGTTAACAGTAACTATTCCGCTATCAGGCTTTATTTTAAAATAATTCTTAACAAACCGTCAATTGATTTATCCATACTTACATAAATAATACGTACAATTATTTATATCTGTAATTAACAATTTATACACAATGGTTAGAAGAGAATTCTAAAAAAGTATATTCAAATTGAAATAGTCCCTTTAATATTCATTGTCTTTGTAATCTTTTATTATTAATAATTTCTTAAACAGATTTTGAAATTTTTAATATTAATTTATATTTAATGTAGGTACTTAAATGATTTTTTAGATAATGAATGTAACCAGTAAATAGAAATGCTTACACTATTTAAAAAAAAAGAAAATCATATGTCAATCCTAATTAGTTTTAAATCTTGATAAATTGGTAAATAACTAACATTCATTTAACATTAATTACAGTATACAAACAAGTGTTAAACATTGTAATTTATGATCAAGTCTCCCGTATTTACATTATTAAAGTCAACAATTCTAATATTATTTTTAGAAAGAAATTTATTTCGTAAGAAACTAAAACTTTAAATCATACTGCAGACATACTGTTATTGTTTATTTAAATAAATTACTCATTGTTAAGCAGTTTTAACTCATTGGCAGCTAATGCAATTTAGGATTGTAAAATAGCTAAAGCAATGGTAATGGATGTCCTTACCAGCACTTTTACGAATTGCCAGATAATTGCAGAAAATATTAAATGTAATTTGTTTAATATTGTTGCAGTTACGTATAGTTAAAAATATGGTTAATTGCATATTTTCAATACTTGAATTTCATAATAGGCACACAAATTTATTGACATGCATGAAAACACTTTCTTTAAACTAGGTAAATAGATAAACATAAATGATTGGCAAATACTGTAATATGTTCAATAAAAATTCTATGATAATAAACAACATCATAAAATACATATAGTGCACAAAATAATAATTTGGATAAATTTAATCTTATAACATCGTGGCATTATAAAATTCAGTGCTGCATATACAGTTAAACCATAATTTTATCATAAAGTTGTCAATTTCAAATCCCAGGAAAATTTTCATTCAAGTTTGGTAAAGTAATTAAGCACCATTCAATGAAAAGCATAAAACAAAAATTCAAACTTGCAAATACTGTTACAATTACTATGTTAAACAACTTCAGTGTGTTTAAGAGCTTTTACAAATTATTTTTATATTTTTAAAAACATTAACAATGTCGACACGGAATTGAATATCTAAGGATAATTTCCTGCAAACAAAAATATATTTAGATCAGTTGACTTGAAATGATACAGAGACAATAAATAAAACAAACTGATTTTAGTTTTATTAAGTCATGTAGTGTGTGACTTCAAAATATGGTACCATGTGCATGTTAAATATTACTTGCTTTAATTGATTATTGTATATACAATATCTTTAAAAACTATGGTAATAAATTAACTAAATTATTTTATTTTCTGTTTCTGCATCTGTTGAAAATAAATTTTAAGTTTGTACAACACAATATCGAAAGGGGCGTATCTATTACTTAACAATGAATTCTCGGAATTGTAGCGAGAGTTGTAAATGTGATAAACAACTTGAAAGATAACATAAATATGGGAAATGAAACTTAGGATGTAATATAATTTTATGACTGAATGGTAAGGCGTAGATTAAATGATCACTATTATGTACATATTTTTGCTGATACCAAGTGACAATGAGTGATGTTTTTAATGTAAAAATGATGTTGCTCAAGCTCTATAATGCTATACTGCTGATAAACATCGATTACAACCACAATTACTGCACTACAAAAGCAACATAAAATGCTAAATTAATTCTAAATGTAACTTTTAAGCAAATTAGGCTAATCTAAAACAAACTAAAAACAAAGTGAAACTAAAATATTTAAACTGACCAATAGCAGTTTGGTATAATTTTAGTTTCACTTTGGAGCAGAGTGTGAAGGTGGCCTTATAAATAGATTTTACTGACCATGGAAAGAATTCCTCAGTTTCTATAGTTTTTTCCGGCAAACTGTTCAAGCAAAATAGCCTTGTTTAAGTTTCAGAAACAAGGCAAATCACTGTAGCTTACCACTATGAATGAGAGTTAATGGAAATGTTAAATGATAAAAGAATGATGCACATCCAACGCACTATATTGTTCATGAGTAATATTACTGTTAATATTTTTTCAAGTTAACCATAATAAAAGACTGCCCTTTTCTGGGAAAAGTTTTGAGATAATTAAATTAAAAAATACAGGGTGCCAAAGAGATCATTATCACTTTGACTATCTAGCTTTTTTTTAAATACCCCCCAAAAAATCCTTGATGATATCAATAAAAAATAAGGTAAAAAACTGTATACAATAGGAATGATATCATTGTATGCAGCTATATCTACCCTTTTTTGATATGCAAGGTTTTTGTCTAAAAACAAATTGAGGTAGTATTGATCTCTTTTATTACTAAACAAACAATATAGTTTTCATAACGTTATTAATACGGTTAAATAAAATTAAAAGTTTTGAAGTGTCTTTTTTTATTGTAAAATACAACACGGTTTATACCATTTTGTCTACAACTTAAAAAAAATTCTTTAGCAACCATACAACCCTCCTAAACCCATAAAATTACCAGTAGTAACACGACCAACTACGTAGTAATGAGTTAGTGAAAATGTGTTAATGATTAGAAGGAAATGAATGTAACGAGAGGTGATACGTACCCCAGCTGTACGGAGCCGAGGGTGCCTTGTCGGGCTATAGAGTCGTCACTAATGAGGGCCCGGGTCATAGACTCAGTGGGGTTTACACCCCCTTCGTGCTGCTCAACAACACAACACATTAGCAAACCCAATGCACCATCTGCCACAAACGTATTTAATATTCATTGCATTTACGTCACATACCAGCAATTGACATTGGTTAAGAAAAGCTCATTCCAGCAAAATATATTACAGTTGGGTGCATAAAAAAACAAATTTTTTAAATATCAAATAGTTTTACACAATAAAATTTACAAACGACGAAAAATATTCAAAGACTAAGATAAAATTCATAACCCATTGCACAAAACAAATGATTTTAGGCAGTATTTGTTTATACATGCCACATAGCCATGTCCTCTCATTAATCTTTTTCATAATTTTTGCAATAATTGTGTAAAATAAATAGGAGTACTATTATTCAGATATTCTCCATAACTGTTTGTACGATTTTCGAGAAAATGAATAGAAACATTCATATAAATACGTTTAATTACAAATCACTTAAACAATTTAATTATTTATCAATTAATAGAAATATTGTTTATTTTTTAAATACAATAATTAACATCTAGAGATATTTATAGGAACAAGTAATTTTTGTACGATCTTTAATTAAAACACCATTTTGCTTTTTTAAAATAATGCACCCATAGAACAAATTCTGTTATATGAATAAAACATTTATGATGATCATAAATTAAGTGTTGAAAGCGATGTTGCTGTATTTTACAGTGATACAGTGTTATAATATTTTCGCATAAATAAATTATGAATTAATAGATGACTTTTGTACAAATGCCTTGTAGATAGTAAATAAATATGCAAGTTAGGTTCAATGATGAAGACTGCTGGTTGAGTAAATGTTGTGTATTTTGTAAAAACATAACTTCAGCAAATATATTAGCAACTATATAATAACGTCATCCTAGCATGAACTTACAATATTATACATTACCTTTATTGCAGTACTACCAAATCCAAAGAAAGTTAAAACATTCGTGTGATGTGTTACATGAAAAAGCATATACACAGCAAAAATAAGAACAAAATTAAACTCTAACTCACCAAACACCAACATGCAAAAGATTAACCAGTTAAAAAAATGACTATTTAAGGTTGCAACATTTTCATAACCATATTTTGAATTTAAGAAGAGTGTGATAAAAGTATGCAGTTCATGAGGCCACATATATTAAAACAAAAGCAATAATTGAACTTTCAACTGTTCCAAGTATTTCATTTGTTTTACGTATTTCAATTGTTTTAAATATTCAGATATAATATGAAACATTTCGTCAACCTTAAATATTGTTATACACCATCCAAAAATACAAACTCCTATTACTATATTGAAGAAGATGCAAGAGGAAACAGTTTAAAGGTAATTCAGTAAAACAGAAGTACCTGCGCAACATTTTCTATAATATAAAATTTAGAACGTTTTAAAGAACAATTGTTATTTTGACACAAAAAGTTAGAGGAGGCCCCGCGAAATACGGTTTTTGGCCTGGTTAACACGAACACAGACACGTGCTTGCCTCAGTGTGGTCCGGAAGTTGCTCGTGTCTGCCACGAAGTAAAAGTGCTGTAAGAACAACCACAAATATCACAGAACGGTAGCTCACAGTTGTACTTCAATAAAAGGTTTACAAGAATAGGATGAGATTCTTACTGTGCTCTTTTGTTTTCTAAAATAGATTAAATTACAGAGAACCTCCACAAAAGAAAATTAGATAAGTTAAAATTTCTAAGCATCAAGATTTTAAAGGATAACAGTAGGCACGGTAAGAATCTGGAAATGTGATGTGAAAATGAATGAGTAGCATTATTACCCGAGCTTGAGGGCCTGTCCACCTGCCCGGAGGCCCTCTTCGCCCAACAGAGTGACTTGTTCCTCCTCATGGGCAGAATCGGCCATCTGAGCAGATCCGCCACGTTCAGCCTGGTGACACATCGTCTGTCACCTAAACCTATCCCTAACCCCTAACGGCTCCAAAACTTTTAACAAATCTATTCCAAACTTTACATTTGAATCCCAAATCTTTTTTTTATTCACAAAAGCAGATTTTAATGAAACCATTTTTGGAATGTTTTATGAGAGCCATGCAATTTGCCAGATTGGTAACAAACGGATAAGGAACAATAACACATCAAACAAATATTTACGGACAAACACAACGAGAAGTAAGTGATACATGGAAAAAGGTACATATGTGTAGTTAAGACTATTAAAAAAGGTTTTAAACATTGAGAATGTTGTAAGCGATTATATGTGTTTAATCAAAAAAATTACTCTCTCAATTCATTGTTTTTTTAAATTCTAATTCCTATATGTATAGTTTCACAATTTACACTGTTTCATTAGTATGAAAAAAATATGTGCTGTTTAACCAGTGAAACACTTTTTTTTTCTGCTGATGAAGCAGGACACTGCAAAACTGTACAAAAAAATAAAGTAATGAATAAGAGTATTTTGCGATAAACACAAAAAAGTATGTATGCACACACAAAAATTGCCAAATAAGCCCACATTCATAATTAAGGGTTAGCAAACAAGCAATAAATAAATGAAACATTACTTTTAAGCAGGGACTGCGAACGGAACGAAAACGTTAAACGAAATTAACCGAAATTTTTTTAAGAACGAAAACGAAATAATTATTTTTCGTTCAAGAACGAAAACGAAATAAATATTTTCCAAATTCGGTTTTATCACTATTTAAATTTTATTTGTTAATCACAAACGCGAATTCACCTTCTATGCTGGGGAGACTCCACGAGGCAGTAAAAAATCTCACTTGAAATAAGTGAGCTTCAATTTTCTCCATATACATGATATGTATTAACAATTTATAGTTTATACTTGCAGTTTCGTGTAACACAAGAAACGGTACAGATATTCTCTGTACACTTGATTCTTGATTGGATATTATATTATTAATGTGTGTGTATGTTTTATTTGCGTTTAGAGTTAATATAAGTTTTTTTCTAATATCTTTTTTTAAATTTATAACATTCATGGAAACATTTAGTGAATTATCCACTTGAATTCATTCTTTTGTCTTTTAAATAATTACAGCAGGATCTAATTTAATTCCAATTCCTAGATTTTTAGTACTTAAACAAATTTAAGCACTGCTATATTTTTATATTTTTAAATAAAAATCGTGTGTACAATTTAAACTAATCAAGTGGTATTTTTGCACCTTACGGGTGTTATACTAAATAAAATGGTTAAATGTTAATGTGTTTAACGATTTCGTAAATTTAATATGGCGGCGGTTCGCCAGTCTAAAATATGCTGTCCGTGAGCATCAAAACCCATCGTCGTTGTTTATAATTTAGTGGAGACGCAAATATTGTTATCGTATTTATAAAGGGTAGTAGTGACTTGAAAAAAAAAAAAGTCCTCGATCTTTTGACGACAAAAAAAATTGTAAAACTGGTTTTAACCATTACTATTTCGGTTCACGAAAACGAAAAAGGATTTTTTTCGGTTAGAACGAAAAGAACGAAAACGATATATTTCGTTTACGTTCCGAACAGAAACGAACTAAATTTTTTTCGTTTTTAGTCCCTGCTTTTAAGCGTCTTTATTTGCATAAGTAAACAAAAAGCAATTAATAAAACAATCACAAATAAATGACATGAACAAAAAAGGCATCATGCAAAGCGACAGATAGTCACAAACAAATATAATAAACTCTAATCCTATAAAATCAACTTGGAACCGAAGAGGTAGTGATTGATTAAGGATTAAAACAACATTTACGTAAAATAATATTATCTATAAAATTGTATCTACACTATGTATACTATGGTTAAAATCAGAGTGCAACTAAAATTAGCTGAAAAAGAAAAAGAATTAAAACATAAGTGATGCGGTTCGCATGCAAATGTTATTGCAGTAGAAGGAATACAGAATAACTTAAAACGGGAGTACTATTAAAATTAAATTTTTTTTGGCACATTCCCAAAAAAAATTAAAACCTTTAACTTTTACACAATGGTATTAACTATTAAGTAAAGATATATAAACAATCTAACAATATTTGCAATTTTTTATAACAAGACCACACCATTGAAGTTTGCAGAAAGATTAATAAGTCAATAAAAGAAAAAGAATATAAGGCCAGCTTAATATCTGGTTTTTAATACTGTACAACCATAATTGCAGTACTTAAATTACAGAAATTAAATAATAATAATAATAATCTTTTTGTGCGATCGTACTAGAAACAGCTGTTTGACGGACGCGTTAGCAACCATAAAGTACTGCATTACCGGCCCTATCCTTAGCAACGGCCATAAAAGTTACTTTTCAGGCCGTTACCCTTAGCAACGGCCGAAAAAGTAACTTTTACGGCCGTTGCTAAGGAGAGGGCCGGTAATGCAGTACACACGCCGTCATCTCAGTGACAGAATGTCACGTAGTTTCTAACCTATAATTTTGAAAATTACTAAAAATTTAAATTGTTTTTAATTCGATCGCACAAAAAATGTAATATGCACCTCGGCCAAAACGTACTTTTTGGCCTTGATACATAAATAACTATTATTTGTTCTGAATATCCCAAAAAAGGTGTAAAACTTGTCACAATAATCAATAATAATCAACTAGGTACACAGACTGAACAATCTGATATCTAAAACTAAAATTTCAATAAATTAATCTGTCATTCACTAAAGACAAAAAGTTATTAACTGATAAAACCGCGACAGATCAATACTTAACAAAACCTTTTTATTTATTTCTCCTCCTATGTTAATACTTTTTTTTTAAAGAAAATAAGATGAGATATTTATTTACTAGCTGCAATTTTCTCAATGTATGTTCTGTTCATATTTCAAGTGATAAAAATAGCACGTAAGTTTAAAAAAATATCTGAGAAATTTACATCATAGCAATAGGTATGCAAATTTATGCAAATAAATAACATGTGTACAAAGTAGTCAACAATATTACGAACATACAGAAAAGATAACAGAACTGAAGTGCAAAGTTAATAAATAAACAATATGACAAATTCATTATAAAAAACAAAATTCATAAGAAGTGACAATGAACATTGGCATTTGCTTTATTGTATATAAATGTTATTTTTATTTTAAAACCGAAAATTAACTACAAAGTTTATACAACGATTTGTCTCTATTTTTAGTTGTGAAGTAGGTAGAAAATCCCCGATTTGATGCTTTAAATAAGTTGTAGGTTTATAAAATTGCAAACCAGAACAATTACACTTTTTTTAATAATGTGGGGACATCGCTGTTTAGTATAATGTCCGCGAGTTAGCGGTTTTTTACGCAACGCTCGTATTTCTGTCTAGATTATCTTTACCACAATATTTTTGCCACTCCTTTTGCAGAAAATTACTTTCAACTATAACACAACCAAATAAATAAAAATTCTAATCAATTCTTCACGTATGTTCATTATAATTGATAAATATATTATCTCATCGCATTTCATAAGAGATACAACAATTGCAGTGGATTTTAAGCTTTGTCAACACGAGCGGGATTTAAATTCAGTAAAATAATCCACTGGTTGCAGATTATAGGATTTGGCAGCTACCCGATAGCTTTCATTATGTTAATAGTATCAACGTATAAAATGTTATTTGCTGCGATTTACCAAGTAATGTGACGTTATAAAGTCGCTTGTATGTTGCAATTGGAAATTCCTTTTAAAATCACGTGTACATTACGTCATCAACGAGATTTCGATTGAAATTCGATGGAGCGAGTTGCTTTAACTATCAACGAAAGTAAAACTGTGGAGTGTGGACTACTACAATAAAATTAATAAGAACAATCGCTAAGTGATAACACTTAGTCATCGATTAAATGGGTTTAGTAACCATAAACCATCACGACACATTCAAAAATTATGCTGTAATAATTTACGTAACTAACGACAAAATAAATCATCATTTACTAATAACTCAAAAAATTTCCAAATAAATAAATTTTATGCACAGTTTTATTTTCGCTATAATACGATAATTTGTTTGCAAGTCAAAAAGTATGCAATGCTGTTTATTTGCAGGATACTTTTGTTTTTCCAAACGTAAGAGACATATAATCGTTGGCGTGACTGGATCAATGACAGAGTGTCACTTAAATTTCATGCTTCAACTGTAAATTGCTGTAAATGCCCTTGATTGAAGACCTCTATGTTGACACCAATAAAGCAAAATTACTCAAGTTTATTGACAACTAAAAATATTGAAGCAGTCACGATCTGTACCCGTCGACACGCAAGCACAGTACAAGCTAATTTATTACATTAGTGCAATTTTTTTGGTAGATCGAAAATATCTTTCACTGTGCACTACTTTATCGTTGCTTAATCTATCAAGTGTGTCATTGAACAAGCGTGTTCGTTTACGTTGTTTCACACGCCCATACAGAATTATCAGCCCATCAGGATTTACAGAGTAAATACGTCACACAAACACTCGCAAATAACGCTTAAAAAGTCTTATAACATTTTGGACCTTATCCCGGGATGCATAAACCGGGCCCCTCAGGCCCGGAGAGATATTTGTTTACTTAAAGCTTGATTAAAGTGTTTTAAAGCGAATTGAGCGTTTAGGTATGAACTAAAAAACGATTTTATTTAACGCTCTCTTGATTCAATCTATTAATTTTTTTTCAGAATTTGAAACTTTTTTTTCCATTACTACCCTGCAATAACATAAACCGGGCCTACCAAGCCTGTCGACTAATCTTTCATATGAAACAAGTCTCAACTTGTTAATGGCTGGCTTAGAGAATTTTTATAACTTGTCAGACAAATTATGCACAGTAATCTACATGTTTATGCCCGAAATTATCTTACATTATAGTAAAACAAAGGGAGGCGTCGACATTATGGATTAAATGGGTTAATATCCACATGCAAGAGGCAAAGTAAACAATAGCGTATGACATTTTTCTTCAAAACCATAGATGTTGCAGCATTAAACTATTAAACGCATTTACAGTTTTTACCAAGCAACATCCAAACTACAAGATAGGTGTGACTCACAAACAAAATATTTTTGAAAGATTTAGTAAAGGAACTTGTGATACCACATATGCATAGAAGATCCTAATATACGGCGTAGAATTGTGGAGTGTATGTAAGGATTTATCAATATTTCTAATCTGCAACGATTAAGAGAAAAAGATGCTCAGTATGTCATTCAATCATTGACCGTAAAAGCAAAATGATATGTATTATATATTATGTAAAAATAATACTTGTATTGAGCATAGTATTAAAATGTGCATTATTTGCTACTGTAATCAATAAATTTTTTGTTTTGTTTTAACAATAATAACGTTTCCTTCATGTTTCATATCAATCTGTATAGTATGTGTATTGTATACCTAAATATAATTTTACTTTATTAAATATGTTTCCATTGCAACCTATTATGATATGATAGGCCATGTCTTGGAGGCCGATATTATATCAGTTACGCATCTAAGGTTAATAAGGGTATTTTAAGAACCTTACAAACACAATTATTAAATTCTTAAAATAAATTTCGATTTTGACGACAGTGAAAAGGCCCTATTGTAAAATATGCATTTGTAAAATATTTAATATTTTCCAATTAAAAACTAATTAAAATGTGATGTTAGCATTATTATTATAGTAAAAACACAGTGACGTGAGCTATGAATACATTCCTGTGCACCAAATTGTAAATAATATGACTGTAACAACAGCCATGGGCTACAAAAAGCAGAATTTTAAAATTAATTATAGGCATTGCCACACAAATGTTCTCAACTCTCCTCGTACTACTTTATTTAATCACATTCTATGGTGGCAGAGTACAACCATATTATTATCAAGATGCAATTAAAATCACACTTTCGACAACTAGCAAACTACTACTTAAATATAGTTCAGTACATATTGTTCCAATAAAAAAAGGTTACTTATTTCATTTCTGCATGGTATGACCCCTCTGATCTATATTTCTGCGGTCTTATCAACTATGACACGATAAACAAACGAAGTTACTGACTGACCTTAGCAATAACAGTAGGACTATTTGAAAACAAAAGTAAACTTTATATTTAACTACTAAGCTAAGATATCACATTATTTCAAATTTAAAATGCAAAAGCATAATAAACTATTAAATAAGTAAGAATTTAATAAATCATAAGGTGTATATAAAAATTTAAAAAACATGTAAATTACTCAGAACTTTTTTTCACTACATAAAAAACTGCAATTATAATTCGTTATACAACAATTCCCAATCACCGTGAGCGATTTATAGTATACGGCAACCCACAACCATTGTAATAGTACTAATTTTGGGACTGATATACAAGGATACGAACTGGAAGGATACTTAGGAACTGGCACTTCTATGAAAAACTTTACACAAACAGCGTATGTGACAACCAGGCTGATACATTATAATATATACCAACAAATTAGGTACCCCATAAGAACTCCCTCTGAAATACCTTTATCTTGCACCTAAAGTTAGTAAGACTAACCAATCAGAAATCATCGAAATTTAATTTTTTTTAAATCTTTTACGGACAATTAACACATATCTAAAGATTTAAATTCACAGTCGAATGTTAATTAATAAATTTCAGCAGATATAAAATCATTGTAAAATTTAGCTGTAGCGACATAAATGTTGTCCTTTAAAAAGATTTATCAGAAATTACCTATTAATAATGTGTGCAATTTTAATAAAAAATTAAATTTGAGTTAAACAGCAAAATCTGGTAAAAGAAAACATCTACATCGCCGAAAAACTAGTATCGATCAATCTGTTAATTTAGGTTGCATGCTAAAAGATGCTATATTTAATGTGCAACATATCAGACTTACAAAAACGTGGGACGATCGATTACTACACTTGAATAGTAGCAGTCAGACAGGACATTCGGTGCCGATGAATCCTAACAAGACAATTAATGTTGCCGTATTAATTTTAATACAAAAATGAACTTTATAAATTCATAAAATAACAAACATTTAGTGTTATTGCTTAAAATTTAAAAGCCTTATTTATCACCGAAAATGCAGAACTTTAGTCTGAGGTAACTGAATAATATTACTAGTAAAACATCGTTTGATATTATAAAACCTTAAATATTACTTTTTTTATATATTTTGCCTTAACCTTACAACAAAGATAAAAATCATAAGCATATACTTTTTAAGTGGAGTACACAGTCTATATAAATAAATAACAATCAAAGCAAACATATGTGTGTATCATTAGACAAATACATTGCCGCTAATTAAAAATAATTGCACGCATATATACATTTTTTAATTTTGAGATATAAGTGTCAGGATCTATTAATTGTAAAGTAAATATTGCTAGTGTCGTTAACCATGGATGATAATTATTTAAATATATTGAACAAATATGACTACACAAATACACTTCGATGACTACGAATTACTGGGAAATTAACCACCTTGTGCATTACGTGTAAAAGGAAATTGAAATAACGGCAAAAAAGATACCTCTAAATTTTTTATTAAATATAAACAAAAAAGAATTCCTAAAAAGATTATAAACAGCCTGGAATATCGCAAGAAACTTTTAGTTTTTAAGCAGCATTCATTATAACAAATTAATACATCACTTAATTTCAAATAATTAAAGCAATAATTACCGGTAGAATGGGGCTACTTGGGACAGTTTCAACATTTAAAAGCGTGTACCACGTTCATTTTTTAATTAAAAACTTAGAATTTTTTTATGTAATTGGGTGAGGTGCCAATGAACAATATTTTATATATAAAATAAATATATATATGTATATATACAAGATACCAACAAAAAAAACTTCCTGTCCCAAGTAATACTTAAGAACGGGCAACTTGGGACACATATGAATTTCAGTAGTTTGACTCAAGTTTAGCCTATAAAGTCCTACTTGGGACAGTTATATTATATTTTTTATATTAAATTGATCTTTCACAATTATCCAGCATGAAAAAAAATATCAAAAATAAAGAAAATAAAACTTTAATTCGCAAGTTACAAAAATTTTAAACTAAACGATATTTTGATTGGAAAAATTAAAAAAATTGTACTACCTCTGTTCAAAAATGATTGTCTCATTTGTAAAAAAAGTTGTTTAAAGCAGGATTCAATATATTAATTGAATTAAAAACTAATGAGATGATCATTTTTGAACAAAAATTTTCACCAAAACGGACAATCATTCATTTTTGAACATAGGTAGTATTAATTAAAAAAATGAGATAAGTTATTCAAGACTTAATATTAAACGTATATTTTCAGAACAAAAGTACAAGAAAAGTTTTAAACAGTTCTTAATTCGGCCATTTTATATTAATTAAAAAAATGGATGTAACAACTTACCGTCTTGTAGTAATTTCAAAAACTAATTCGTTTTTTTAAGCTTATATGATACTTTTAAAACTCTACTAAGCAACTTTGATTATCTCAAAAGTTGACAGTTGTAAACAAAATTTTTAGGTGAGAATATCATTTTGTCCCCAGTTACCCTACTGTCCCAGGTTGCCCTATTCTACGGTACTTAGTTGTTCAATAAAAAAGAAGTAACAGATTATGTAATAGAATATTTGTCAAGTAATAATCTTGTACAGTACTATTAAAAAATATTTTTTGTATTATTATAGCGTAACACAACACAACCATGTCCTCAAATATAGCATCTCATTAGGCACACAACCTGGCATTAACAATCTGCTGAAAAATGTATGATGTTTTGTTTACGGTTACACTTATTTAAACGTTATTATTTATGCCAGAGGCAAATATTAATCATAATTAGAACATTACACTATTAAATTTCTACATAACAAAACGGTCAAAACATGTAGCAAGTTTAGAATATATAGTAAGTCTACTTACAACCATAGTGCAAAGTCTGTGCCATTATATTAAAAACATTGTTTGAAATATATTAACAAGAAAAACAAATGTAGATGTTAATTTCATTTAAAAAAAACATCTGCATTCATGCACATGCAAATTTGCTCATTATTCATGTTTTATTCTGAAACGTTTTTAAAAATGACATTCTTATGATAGAATTTAATATCACTATGCCAGAAAAATTACTTTGAGTTATCATAAGCCGCAAACATTTGGAGATACATTTTAATAGCTATATGTATGAAAATTAATACTTTAGTTAAGTTAAGCTGTATATGTTTATATATCAATGTACCAACATGTATTCTTGTTAAATTCAACTACGTTTTTTATGTATCATTACATATAATAATTAATTGTATTGTATTTAAATTTGTCTGGTCTTTTTTTTTTTTTTTGCAAAGTAACTTTTGATATGCAGATATTGTAAAAAAAACAATTAAATAAATGGATTATAATTTTTTTTAGCCCTGAAGAAGCTCATAAAAAAAACATGAGCGAAACGTTGTAATTTAAAAAAACGTAAATAAATAAAGATACCGTCCAGTAAAACCGGAGTTTTATTATTTTTTGACGATATTGCAACTATACAACGGACGTTCATATTATCAATATATCAATGTATTTACATATAAACATTTTTAACATGTTTTTTTGATCATGTTTTGTTATATTTTGGTTTTCATTGCGACATTAGCAGCTACTTTAAAGAGAACTCCTAAAATTTTATTGATGATTTATGAATCATACATTGATATTTTATTATGACTAGCCTTATACTGTTTTAAAGCAGGTACTTTTATTTGTTATTAAAACATAGCTTTCATATGTATTTGAAAAACAAAACCTAAATTTACAGCAAATCTTGCTACCGTTTTGATTTTACATGTAAGGTCCTGAGTATTATTTATTAGAGGCATTCTTACAATCATGCTAGGTGACATAATTTAAAATAGCTCTCGAGCAACATAAACAAGCACTTACCTCATCAAAGAAAACTTGAGTTTTTCTTAATATTTGCTTCAGTTCAGTTAATTCCAGGAAATTGCGTTTCAGGGCTTCGGCGTTTTGATTAACTTCTCGTAATTCATTCTCTAATTTTTCGAAAGTGGCCTGTGAAATTAAAACACTGTAACACAAATCTTTAAATTTCAACTAAAAAATCATACTTCTAAATCAATCATTTCTCGTGGCTGTGGAGCTTCTGGATTTTCCCCCGTATCCAACATCGGAATACCATCCTTTTTAATTTCTTTCTCCAAATATCGCAGCTTTCTCTCCATTTCATCACAACGTCGGACTTCATTGACAAACTTACGTTGAAAAGCATTAACATCGGGATTAAGCTGTAAGAATTATTGTTACATCAGAAACTGAAATCATGAATTGCTGTTGAAAAACTCACATCTCTAAATTGAACTAGTCCTAGTTCTCCAAGTTCAGAAACACAGGCATATGCAGCTTCGCTTTGTAAAAATAGTTGACATAGGGTCATTTCCTCGCTCCGAAAAAGGGAACCCATTTCGATAGTTTATTCTAATACCTCAATGTAAAGCAAAATCGAATTTTCGTTTTACGCAAACAAAAATTTAAAGACTGGCTGACACCACAGATCTACCACAAAACACCCACTCTCGTAGACTGTCGTAGACTGAAAGAATTCAATAATTATAGAACTGTCATTCTCTGCGCATGTGTGCTAAATTGATTTCTCATTAGAAAAATTACAACACCGTAAATCTTTATAAGATCCAATTATATTTTTTGCAAATTATCTCTCCGCCACTGAGTGATAAATCTTTTTTTTTTTTTGCAAGTTTTTCAAAAAAGTTATTTACTTAAAAGTATCATATTCAAGTGAAAATTTTGGCATAATTACCTCTTAATAAAATTAAAAAGCAAATAACAGGCCTGATTATAAAAAGCAAGATAAGTGTTTAGTATAAATGGATATATCCACAAAACTAAACAAATTAGCGCTGGGTTTTTACTTAGTTTTAAGATTTTAACATGTTAGGCAGTTAGGGTTACCAGAATATCTCTTTTAAAGAGAACACGTTTTCTTTTTTTTTTTGTTCCAATTCCGATCTTTTCGTTCACTCTCTTTTTTTATTCTGATATTTTTTATTCCCTTTTTTCCTTAGTCACTTTTGGTCAAGATTTTAAAAAAATTATAAAACAGCCTTTTATAGGCCAAAGCGATAAACTCCTTTTTATGATTTTTTTAAATGTTAGTGCCAAAGCACTTGATTGATGCTTAACTTTCTATGTTTAAAATAAATTTCCTTAATAATTAGGTTTAATATCACTAACTAGAAAATATTAATTCTAAGATTTTCCCGACATTGAATGTTTTGGACATTTGGTTCGTTATTCAACGTGAAAGTGCATTTGTTTGTGTAACAAAACTGATGAAATAAATCGACGATCATTATTTGCATGTTCTTGCATTTCTTCACAAAATGCAAGTTTACATACAGTATACAGTACTAGGGCAATTGTGAACTTGAATAAAAGTCATTAATAACTTTAATCGTTAACAAAGATATATTTCAATTTTTATTTCACTTTTGGATTGAGTTAGTGCAGTATACTTTATAAAATCATATTTGAGACATAAATATAGTATGGTTTAATTGTTATTGGATTTCTACTGATACATGTGTGATGTGTGTTACTTTATTGTTGAAAATAGGGCGTATTTGGCAATGCCGTAATTCTAAACTTCTGTCTTGGGTTTTAAATTTTGCATTTATTGAACGCTTATTCGAGTTGAATGGTCATGTATTATTTAATTCTACCCTAAATGTTGTTATTAAGGCTAAAATTGAGCTTTTAATAAATCTATGACGTCATTTGTTGTGATTTGATTTTGATTACTCCCATTACAATACGTCATGGTGCATCTTTTGTACGGTATAGACTTATTAGGTAAAAGGAGATAGATATTTGATCTGTTTGTGTAATCTTTTCCGGCATTTTGACCAATTTTGCCGTTTAAATAAAAATATCGACGTACGTGCTATGTAAAAGGAGATAGATGTATTATCAGATGTGTAATCTTTTCCGTAATTTTGACGTTTAAAAATTAAAATCGCGTACTTGCAACGCTTTATTCTTGTTTAACACATTACTGCACATTACATAAAAAGGTTTCTCCCATTGTACGTACATTTTATAAGTTCATACGTTCATTTTAAAACAGAGAAAGTTCAAAGTACAGCTACGAGAGGGCTTTAGCTGTAGGTTTTCGCGTTAATATTACATTTCTTTGTATGAATTTGAAAATATATGGGAGGCAAAAGGATTCTCAATTGAATTACAACTGTTATCTACTGAAAATGTTTCTAAACGTCATAATGGTGCATGTGAATTGATTATATCGGGTGATCGAAAATGATTGATGTCAAGGGTGTTAGGAACTTTATTCGAACGGATGGTATTCTAACCCATAGGGGAAAACCAGTGGCGTAGGGAAAAAATTTGTCTAGACAGAATAGGTAATAATATTCTCCATTTAAATATGACAGCTAAATTTAGGACTCATACATTATTTAAGTAAAGTTCAAAATTGTGTACTGCAAATACAATAAACTTAAAAAAAATTATAGGTACATAATACGCGGTTCTCGTTTTTCGAGGGCCATTATGGATCATGGGGATCTCGTAAACGGTAAGAGTTACGACTTCGGTTAAATTAGGGCAAAGTTGTATATTCAGGTGCTTAATAATTTGACGCAATCAGAACTTATCTAGCTTATTTACGTTTTGAGATATTGGGAAAAAAGTGGATTTTTGTTTTTTGCCCGTAACTTTTTCATTTGATGTCGAATTTCATATCCGTTAAAACTTTTTCATGACCACTTTTTGCAAGGAATTAAAATCCCCAATTAGATTTTTCATGTGACGTTTCGCTTTTTTAAACCATCATCAGGTCAATTTTTTCTTATGGACGCTATATCTGATTTTAACGCCAATTTGTAGAGCATTTTATTCTGAATTCGATAATGTATAATACTGAGCACGTTTTTGAAATAATTGTTGTTAAAAATGGCAAAAACAAATACTTTATTTTGAAAAATTCCTAATCGGCGTGGTAAATAATTGTCTTTGCCCTTTTTACTTGGAAGTAGGAAGCAGGTAAGTAAACCGATTGAAATTACTATTAGAGGGGTTTAATTAAAGATTTAACACATTTTATAGATGACAAAATATATTATACAGTGCCAACAGTTTAGAAGACCAAGCCGTTTTGACGTTGCACGCGCTTTTTTTTTTTTTTTTTTAGATGTCACAAAACATAGCCACCTTATCTGTTTCATGGTGATATAAAAAAGGCTTTATTAAACAATAAACATTTTGTATGGAATAAAATAGCCATTTCGTTAAAAAAATATAGGCATTAATAAATATGTTGAGAAAGCATTAACATTGTTAACTTATTAGCAAATATTTTTAGAATATTTTCCCCAGTTAAGTAATTAAATACACTAACACATTTAATCCCTTATTTGGCACATTCTTGCAACAAAATTTTCGTTACCAAATATAACTTTCATAGTTTTTAAAAAACGTACAAAAATCTGTTTACTTATTAGAAGCCATTAACGCAGATAAAGGGCATAACTCGTTGAAGATGTAACCAATGCGTTCGTTTAACAATTTAAGTTAGTTCTTGGTTGGGTGACCGTGCATGGATGGCATAGCTGTTTTTTTCCCTTTAATAAATAAATAAATACCTACCTATTTTCGTTTTGTGTTAAATTTTTAACTAAATCCCTTTAATAGTAATTTCAATCGGTTTACTTAACTGCTTCCAAGTAAAAAGGGACAAAGACATTTATTTCCCATGCCGATTAGGAATTTTTCAAAATAAAATATTGGTGTTTGTCATTTTTAACAATAATTGTTTCAAAAAAGTGCTAACTGTTATACTTTGTCGAATTCAGAATAAAATGCTCTACAAATTGGCGTTTAAATCAGATATAGCGACCATAAGAAAAAATTGACCGGATGATGGTTTAAAAAAAGAGAAACGTCGCATGGAAAATAAAATTGGGTATTTTGATTCCTTGCAAAAAGTGGACATAAAAAAGTTTTTACAGAAATGAAATTCGACATCAAATGGAAAAGTTACGGACAAAAAACAAAAATCCACTTTTTTACTTTTTCCCTTATATCTCAAAAACTAAAAAAACTAGATACGTTCTGTTTGCGTCAAATTATTAAGCACCTGAATATACAACTTTGCCCCAATTTAACTGAAGTCGTAACTCTTACCGTTTATGAGATCCCCATAGTGGCCCTCGAAAAACGAGAACCCTGTATATTACTAGTATTTTAGTATTTCAAACATATTAATTAAAAATACGAAAAGGTATATAATGTGGTCTACAATGTAATCAAAACAAACTAAAAAGTAAAAACAAGATACGTTTGTTGATAAAAGTTATATATATATATATATATATATATATAAGCAGTTTCTAATGGTGCCTGTCCACGTGAGAGTAAACTACTCTCGATAGCAGCGTCGCCAAGGATACAGCCCCTGAGAGTAACTCGCGATTGGCTGTATCCTTGGCGACGCTGCTATCGAGAGTAGTTTACTCTCACGTGGACAGGCACCATAACGATAATTTTTATTTAATTTTTACTTTACAACATACATTTTTATCTAAGAACATTTAAAAATCAAGAATGTAAGCACTAAATAGTGTACATCATGTAACTCTGATAACATAGGTACATAATTATGTCGTGAGAATATATGACAGAAAAAATTTAATGTCAAAATTTTGAGTTAAAATGTTAAATTTGTTGTTTTCAAGTTCTAATTTACATATTCTTTAAATGTAACATCACAACAAAAAATAATGGAATATTTTGAAAGTACATCTGATGCTCATGCATCCCTGAGTTCACTGAACACGTCTAAGTCACTGATAGACAAAGAACCATCAAGTAACTTATTAATAAATGTGGATATTCCTTCAAGCAGAACAAATTATGATTTAGAACTAAGAATATCGGTTGATGGTAATCAGTTAGAACTTTCATTACCACAATCAAGTATATTGAGCTTAAAAAATGATGTCCATTCTTTGAATTCTGTTACTACTAACTCATCAAAACAGATGCACACTATCAACCAAGATGAAATTATGCAAACACAATTTCCAAATTCTACTCTCAAAGAAACGATTCAAGGGGAAAATGAAAAGTTTACATGTAGTGAACAAATCCACAAGAAGATTCTGGAAAAATTATTTAAGGCCAGAGAACTTCTTACGCCTGTTATTGACAGCATAATATTAAACGCAACAAAACATACTAAACCCAAAAATTTAAAATATGCTGATTGTCCTATATGTACACTATCCGCTGATCAGTACAGAAAAGCGTTAGCAGCTTCACAGTTAATAAAAGAAGTAACTGATGATTTGCTACAAAACAGCGTCAACAAAATGGGTGTAACAGTTGGAGAAGTCATTCATTTTCCAGAAGACAAATTAAAAATAAACAAAGTGTACCTTCCTAAAAATTCTGAAGCTTTAGAAAACAATGAGAAAATTTACATAGACAAGTCAATGATGGATCAGCTCCTTGATTTACATGAATTATTGGTAGATACTATTACGAAACTACGTGAAATCGAATTGGAACAAGCTGTTTTACATAAAACGGAACCAAGAAAAAGAGACTTAGCAAATCAAAGTGTAATGTCTCCTGATTGTTTTAAAGGCAGCAATGATGCACCTAATTCAGCCAAACAGCAACACGAAATTGCCACAAGCAAAGAAGAACTAGCTAAGCTGCAAGAAGAATATGAAGATTTGAATAGTTATGTAAATATATTAAAAACTGTTGTGCAAAACACAACAGGCTCTGACACTGAAACAAAAAGACCTACAGCCAGTGAACAGGACTTTCGAAAATCAAAGTCAGCCAACACCTTATCGAATTCACTTAAAACAAAACAAGTAACTGATGTTTCTGGTGCTAGACGTAGCATTTTAGAATGTCTTAATGAACTAGCTCACGTTAGAGAGCTTTTAAAAGACATGAATGAATCGGATGAAATAGATTTGTCCAATGAAATTCAGTTAACTACTAACAAACAGGATAAAGAATGCTGTTGCAGATCTGATGTATCGCACTTACATGCTAAATTAAATGGTATTCCAGTTGTACTCAAGTTAAATCAAGTAAGTTTTATTAATAACACAGCCTTCTTCTTTAAATAAAGCTTTCACTTGTTCCTTCCGATATTTACAACCTATCCCTCCATGACAGTAAAACCAAGATTTAGAGGATTTATCCTGTTATAATAGTTACATAGAAAAATCTTGATTTATTACACAGCTTTTTTAACAGGTGGCACCTACTCTAAATATTGTCTACTTAAAAATAATTTGAAGACTTCGAAAAATAAATTTCAATATGTATACTATATTTTGCATTTTTTAACCCCCACCTAAATTTATTTTAAATATTAAAATTATTAAATAGCAATATTATTAATAATGGTGTATTATATTTTGTACTTCTATGTTAAAAATGTTCAAATTATATCAGATTTATATATTTAGGTTTATAATTTTTTGTCTTTTTTTTCAGGAAACCTTAGCTACAATATTATCATCAGTACAATCTTTTAATACGTCATCAGTTAAGCTATACAGTGCTAAATATGAAAGTGAAACAGAAAGTTACCCAAAAGAAATAAAAGTTCATAAAAATGACTTTGCTGCTGCAGACAAAACAGATTCACTTAGTGTTTTGTGTAAATGTAAAAAATGTAATGATTCTAAAAAACTTAAATGTAAGAAAGCAAAATGCTTAGTTAAAACTGCCAATAAAATAAAATCGGATCACGATTCTGCCTGTTCATTTAAATCAACTCCAAAGTTGACAGTAAGCGATGAAAGTCATGGCAATATATCACAAAATGAATCAGTTACGATTGATAAACAATTGCATGTAATAGCTTCAAAAAGTGCTTATCCGAAGGAAACTGCAAGTCATGCATCAATTGATCCTAATACTCGAGAATTTGGAATTACACAGTTGTTGGCTGATAAATTGCTAAAGTCTAATGAAAATTTGGACAACAGTGAAGCCAGCCCATCATTAGAAATCATCACAGAACAATCCGCTAACAATAGTGAGAGTAAAATGTTATTCATGAATGCTTCTAAAGCTACTGTTATGTCAGTAGTTGACAAACATTTTAATAACAGATTTTCTGAAGTGTTAAAAAGAGATGCAGAGGAAGATCAAAATGTTCATTCATCCAGTAAACCAATTCTGTTAAATGAGTCACAACAAACCAGTTTGGTTAAGAAACAAATGAAAGATAGTTCCTCGGTTCCTTTTGAAAAACGCCTTCAGTTGTTCAAAAACCGATGCAAAATATCTTCAAAATCAATTAGTGACTATGCACGAAAATATGTATCATTTGCTAAATATTATGATGATGTTAATAAATTAACAATTAATGATAGAAATCGAGATAAAGAGCTGACAGCTGTTGATGAAAAAGTCATAAAAAGAAGTTTGGGAGATGAAAATTCCAAAATTTTAGAAGTGAAAAAAATGTTAGGCAAGAAACAATCAAATAATCAACTAAAACCTAAAATCAGTGACTCAGGTTTACCATATTTAGCCAGCAAAAATTCAATACCAGTTATACATAAAAATAGAAATAGAACTTGCTCCTCAATGATAGTCAACATGAATTCGCTTAACTCAAAATTACACCACGAAGGCATTTGTTACCCTAAAAGAGATATTGAAAAACAATTAAAGGAACTAGGTGTAGACTGTATTATAGCAGCTTGTCGACCAGCTAAATGTTGTCGAAAGGCAGTACTGAATGAAAGATCTCAAGAAGCACTTCCATACTCTCCCAGTTTAAAATCAATAGCATTAGATTCTAAAGATATTGATTTTATATGTCAAAATAACAAAACACTCAAAGAAGATAGCAAAAAAAGAGGTTTAATTAAAATGGATTATTATGCAAAATTAGAATATTGTACTAACCTAATATCTGATAACTTTAATAAACATATATTTCCTTGGGTAATTCCAAACTATGAAGTAAGGTTTTTTAATTTTTTTAAAAAGGATGTTCCAACTGAAGAAGATGGCCAATCTAAACTAAGTAATACTAATGGTAATAAACAACTGAAGAAGAGTAAAAATATTGTTTCAAAGAAAAACTGTCCATTAACATCACTCTCTGCTGATTCTAAATCCCCAACATCAGCTTTGGTTACTAATAATGTTGTACAAAGTACTGGGCAATGTACTAAAGAGCAAGAGTCTTGGGAAGACATACGAATAAATTATGCCTCAGAACATTACCAAGATGAAAACAATTTTTCGTTAGTTGTGCCTTCATATGCTGTAAGAGTACTTAATTTTTTCCACAAAAGATCAAGAAAACCTTTAGATGAAGAGATGGCACACAGTAGTCGAGGTAGAAGTAAACATAAAAAAGATCAGAGCAAACGACAAAGCTCAATTGATCAAGACAGACCAAGCACCATTTCCAAATCAAAATATTATATTGATCCTGATGAAAAGCCAGATTTTATGCAAATTCCTGACAGAGCTCAATATTCTGATTACTTACAACCATCTTCAACTTCATACTCATCACATCTTCTTGACAGAGGTGTTTCACAAATTTCTGATCGAAAATCGAAAAGAGAATCTAATCGAGCAAAAGGATCAGGTGCAAGTAAAGCACTCTCTAAAAGACCAGTAATGTATAGCAGAGATACTGGAGCTGATCCTATTAAGTTTGGTGATGCACAAAATATCATATTGCCAAAAGCTGTTGATATCCCGTACGAAGCTAGTAAAAGTTCAATACCAGATTTTAAGTGTAGAAAAAAAATTAAAGCAAAATCTTACGGCGTTAGTCTTAGATCGTTAACATTAAAAGAAGAATGTTCTTGTGTTGCAAGTGATTGCTCTATGCCAAAAAAACTTCCCCAAAAAGATACAAGTGAATCAAAAAAATCAAAATGCAGCAAAAGAAGTTTTAAAATGCAAGACCCAAAAAGGTCTCGTTCCATTCAAAAATCAGCAGGTAATTATATAGTTACAGTATGCTAATTTGGGGTAGTTTAATTAAAAATCCAAGAAAAGTAATTCAAGCACGGTGTTCAAACATCAAATTCTTTAGTTTTGCTGGTCACTTTTTTATTTATAACACTATTTCTGTGATTTTTGGCTTAAACTTTAGTTAAAAATAAGATATTAGTTACATTGTCAATATACCTTATTTTTTACATCACCCTGTAACACTATTTTCTACTATACAAAGTATTTTTTCTTTGCATCAATATGTAACTGTGTCATTTCAAGTAGAACACCCAGTACTAATATGCACGTTTTAGATTCTAAATTCAGTCTTATTATAAAAATGTTTAAGATTTTTTGGACCTAGAATCAACATTTTGCAAAAATTTTAATATGAAAAAATCAATTTTTTCTAACATTTTCTTGTATACAGGGTGTTTCTTAAATATTGCAAAAAAAATCGGGAGGTGATTCCTTATCGAAAATGAAGGAGGGTCTTTCATATAAAATTTTTTCCTTAGACGTCTCCTTTCGAAGTTACACCCCCCTAAAGGGGAGCAGTAAAATTTGGTTTTTATTTTATTTTTTTAAATTTGGATAAATGTAGGAGAATGATATTTGGTAGATGGTTTATACCTATTAAAAGGTTTCCCATAGTAATATTTTTAATCATCTCCCCCCTTTACAGGGGGCTCAAAAGTGCGACCCCTGTTGGTTTTTTTATCAAAACTTTTTGGTGGGTTGAAATTTTGCAATTTAAAATATTTTTTGAAAACTTGATTGATTTAGAACTTTTTTTATTCTTTAACTTTTCTCGTAAAACCTACAGTTTTTGAGTAAAAAATAATATAAGTGAACATGCACTATAAAAATTAATATTCCAATAAAAAAACATTCATTTTGGTGGTTACCATGGTTTGTTTATGTTTATATTGGGTAGAATTGACGGGCGTCTTAGCGTTGTCGCCGCGTAAACGACAAAATGATTTACACCCATCAATTCTACCCAATATAAATATAAACAAACTATGGTAACCAGGTAACCACCAAAATGAATGGTTTTTCATTGGAATATTAAATGGTGTATGCTTACTTATTTTATTTTTTACTCAAAAACTGTAGGTTTTACGAGAAAAGTTAAAGAAAAAAAAAGTTTCTAAATAAATCAAGCTTTCAATAAAAATATTTTAAATTGCAAAATTTTAACCCACCAAAAAGTTCTGATAAAAAAACCAACAGGGGTCGCACTTTTCAGCTCCCTGTGAAGGTGGAAGATAATTGAAAATAATACTATGAGAAACCTTTTAATAAGTAAAAAACATCTACCAAATATCATTCTCCTACATTTATCCAAACTTGGGAAATAAAATAAAAACCTAACTTTACTGTTCCTCTTTAGGAGGGTGAAACTCCAAAATGAGACGTCTAAGGAAAAAATTTATATGAAAGACCCCCCTAAATTTTCGATAAGGAATCACCTCCCGAATTTTTTCGCAATATTTAAGAAACACCCTGTATAATTTTATTATACTAACTTAACATTGATTAAAAATTTCAGGCAAATCAACTGTTTGCCCGTGTAAAGATAAAAAAACTTGTATTTGTGGATTGTCACAAAATAATAAGCAAACTACTTTCCTGATGCTATATGATACTTCAAAAAATGTTCCACCTAAAAAATTTTCTGATGATTTTAAGCAAATACAAGCAGATCAAGTGGTTAGTAAAGAAAATAATACTCAGGCATATTCAAAATCATTAAACTGTGATAAAGAAACAATTCCTTTCCATTACATAGAACAAAAAGAAGAATACATAATTGATATTGATGGGATAAAATATTATTTTCCAAAATCCAAAGAAAATGGAATTAAAAAAACTTGTAACACAACTTCAATAAGCGACTCTATAAACCGTAGACAGCGAAAATCACAAAATGTAAAATTTGATCCTACTCAAACTGTTTATGATAAATCAACAACCAACAAAGTAATTTTGGATAAGGAATATTCCTTACTGGTTAGTAGAAAAACAATAGAAATAAAAAACTCAAATACCATAAGTTTTGATCCTGTCGTTCAATACAGCACAGAGATAAAAAATAATCCACTGGTTAAAAAAACATCTAAAAACAAAGTTGTACAATACAAGAGTGACAATGAAGTAGATAAAATATGCAGGGAAAAAACGACAAAACAGCAGGAAACTGATGACACACCAAAAAATAAAAAGTCGACTTCTTCTGCAGAAAAACATGCAAGACACAAATCAAAAACTACAAACTTTGATAACATAATAGTCAATAATAATAAATCTGTCAACACTCACTCTTATAGTCCTTATAAATCCATAAACTTCACTTCTGAACAGAGTTGGTTTGGTTTATTAGATAATGGACATTCTACAAATCAGGATAAAGAACATATCTGTAAGTGTAACTCGAAACTGCCACCAAAACTAAATAAAAAAATGAAACCTAGAAAACAATGTGATAAACCAACATTCGTTTCTACCCTGCATGTTAGGCAATCAAGTGAAATTGTTGTAAAGGGATGTTTTAAATTTTTAAATTTAAGAACAGCAAAAACAGGTTCTAAAGGAAGTCAAAGGCCTTCAATTGCTAGAAGTCATTCAGCACCGGATTCTTATTTGCATGGAGAAAATAATAAAGAGTTAGATAAACTTCTGGTTGGAAGAAGAAAAAAAAAAATTATTGCTCCCACAACCGACTTGAAAAGTATTGTATACTTTAAAAAAAATGATGAAATCGGCAAGAAAATTAAACCAGAAAATAATTTTGCAAAGGGTTCTGCTTCACAAACAACACAGGCAGTCCCAGTACCAAAGAGCAGCATGAAAAAACTAGGTGAAATTGCAACAGTACCCAAATATTCACCAACTGGTATATATACTCTTGTTTAGTATATCCACACCATACACCATTTATTGTTTTAGCTGCAACATCAAAATTATTAATTCCTTTAAAATTAGAGTGTAACTTATCACGTAGCGAATCCTTCTTAAATACAATCGAAGAAGAAGGTACAGAAATTATAAAATTTAATTAAAAAAAGAATATATAAAAGACATTTTTATTTTAGATGCTTTGATGTCTAAGACTTGCAGTTGTCCAGATTTATCAAATTTCACGTCTTACTCTGAGTTAGAATTACACATGGAAAACTATCCAAAATGTTTTTCTACAGATCATAAGAGCACCGATTCGGTTACACTAAAATTAACCAAACACCATGCACAAACCACACCTTTAACCATAAAGACACAAACATTTCAGTATCCAGAATATCCCAAAAATTTATCTGTTTGCGAACCAAAAAAATCTCAGCTCCTTGATGTAGCTAAATCTTTTCAGATGATTCCACAAGGCAATAATGGGTCTAGCACAAAGACTTACTACAATGATTGCTATGATCTTGAAACTCAAACCATTGCAGTTTTGAACGATTTACAACTTTTCAATCAAGCCCAACTTCACAATGTTTCAAACAATAATAAATTTAAGCATAATCGTTATAGACTCATAAACAACTTTCAATCAAATTCTCATCTTGCTCAATCAATTTTAAATTCAGATACTAATGATTGCTGCGGACAAATTAACAATTTTCAAAATAGCAGATCTTTACAAGAACTTCAAAACTCTTTCTTATACAAAGAAGCTACCAAAAATTCGCAACACATTAATTGTTTCCCGATATCTGAATCAAATCGTACATCATGTCAAGATTTCTCAAAATCTAGTATAAATACACCAGTCAATTTTCATCATGGTACAAATAATTTGTTTAGAGCAAATATTGAGATGCAAGAAAAGTTTAATTCTGAATCTAATCAACCAGTATTACAGGATTTAATAAATTGTCATACAAATCAACAATCCAAAGTTGAACCATGTTTTCGAAACATGAACGGTCAACAACATTTTGGATTTGTTTCTAATCAAACTGTCCCTCAAATTTATTATCCTTCGACAATAAATCAAGAAAATGTTAACAGTTCTTGTGAAGAAGGTTATCATTTAAATTTATTACAACAATCTGATTTTTTCAATCAAAATAATAGAGATATTCATAACAACTATTCAGATGATGAATATAACAATTTTTCACAAAATTCATTTGTAACACAAAACAGACAACCTCAGAATACGAATCAAAGTGGCTTCCATGAATCAGAAAAATTGAATAGCAATCATCCTATTATAAATTATGCTCACTTGCAATTTAATAACAATAATACACCAACACCACTACCTAAAATTTCTCAGTATCCGAATGTAAGCTACCAAATTATTAATGAAGTCAATACTCCAACAAAAAGTTGTGAAATTATGACAGAAAAGATAAATGATAATTTATATCATTGTAATATTAATCAACAAACTCAAACTAACACAAACACCCAAAACAGTCTTGGCTTTACTTCTGAGCAGATGTTGCCAAACGCAGTTTTCAATCAGCATTTCGATTCAAATCAACATGGTAACACAAATCAAGAAAGCTCAGAAGCCACAAAAGAGTCAACAGAGTTCTTGCAAAATTTTATCACAAACCTAAATGTATTGAGCGACTTATTTGAAGAAAATCATAAAACATTCCCAATAAAGTCTTCTCAAGAAGGTCCTTTAGCAGCACCATCTGACTTTTTACATGACCTGATTAAGGCGGATGAAAATATTAACCATAATATTTGTACACTAAATGTAAATTCCCAAACAGATTTTGTGCCCTTTTCAAACCAAAATAGAAGTAAAGTTTGCTCTAATCACGGCTTCACACAACATAATAGAAGAGATCCTCAATTACAAGCATATGTTTGTGAAGCACAAGACAACATTCACTCTTCTGCTTTTTGTATTGATTCTCAAATGATTGAAGATTTAAATCAACAGCAAAATAATAAAGAAACATCAGTTGTCACACATCAAGAATCATTCCAGTTTTCTGAGTTAAAGAAGCAAAGCAGTTCACCAAAAATGTGTGAAGAGTTCAAATTATATGATAGTTTCCCCCTAAAACAATGTATACTCTGCTACGGTGATAAAACAGTTTTTGATACTCAAAATGTAATAATGCAACCTCTCTTAAACCTCTGTGATGATAAAGATGTTGCAACAAGTTCAACAGCAGCCTCACATACGCAGAGCATGCCAAGTGATGATTCAAACAGATACTCTGAAACTGCAAATGAGGAAGCCCAATTCTATGATGTAATCAGGCCAAATCAGTCGTGTTCTGTAGGTGTGCCACTTGTTTCAAATTCTTTGAGCAAATTGCTACACTTAAATCTTCAAGAGGTTTCAGCACCATCCCAAGTAGATATAGAATCAGTTAGTAAATCAACTGATACTGAATTTGATACAAGATCTGCTTCAAATCCAAATTTTCTTAGTTCAGTCTTTGATTCTGGACCAACAACATTTAAATCGGTTTGTTTAGTTTCTTCAGATGAAAATCTACATGCTTCTATTAGAAGTAAAAGGTGCAACACAGCTACACAAACATATCCAATTTTACTTCACCAGCAGTTACGATCAACTGATGATCATTCATTTGTTTCAAATTTGGAACTTCAATCTTTTGGAGAAGTGGAAGTTCCAAAAATAAGACGAAAAATGCTCAACCAGGTTCTGTCTACTTATGTACTACATCAAGAAAAAGATGAAACATTCGATTATGATCTGCATATCGAAGGGGTACCATGTGAAAATTCAGAATTAGTTAAAGCTGTTTCCAGAAGTATAATGCACTTTCAAAATTTTGAACAACAATCTTTAATGGATATGAAGCAAATATTCATGTCAAATCCAAATAAAACTGAATCTAACCATTACATAAGACAAAATTTTATCGTGGGTGCTGCTACAACCAATAATTTATTGGGTGATAATTACAAGACATCACAATTAAAAGAAAATGAGTCTCATGAATTGTTACTAGATGATGATTTACGCTCAGAAAATTTTCAAACGCAGCAGTCTGTTACACGAGGCACTCAATCTTTATGTTTTAATACGGAAAAGTTATTATGTATAGATTCTAATGGAACAACTACTCAGTGGCCTAGTGATGATGATGATGAAATTGAAATAAAAATGGCTTCAACCGATCTAGTTTTTAAAAGTAAGTAGAAAAATAAGGCATAATAATATAAAAAGTTTAGTACATGAGATTTTTTGTTATTTTATCATTAATTGCTAAAGAAAATTCAACTTTAAATAGGGATTTTAAATATCCATGAACAAAAACCATTGTTTAAATTTTGTTCATGGCATGCTTATTGCAAATCATATTGCTGTTTCCTGCTAGAGGTCTTTCAAGATAAACTGAACCGCGAAATGCGCAAAGAGGGGGGATGGTGGTTAAAATTACCTTTTTGTGCGATCGTACTAGAAACAGCTGTTTGACGGACGCGTTAGCAGCCATAAAGTACTGCATTACCGGCGTTACCTTTAGCAACGGCCTAAAAAGTACTATTCCGGCCGTTACCCTTAGCAACGGCCGAAAAAGTAACTTTTTCACTTTTTCGGCCGCTACCAGGGTACCCGAAGCGGGATACGCCAGTGTTACCTTAGAGTTTTAGTTTGCCTACCTGAGACGGCAAGGCGCTGATTTGAAAAAATAATTATTTTTAAAGTAGAAAACAATTTTACCGGTATTCAACAAAATAATTTCAAATTTGATCAAGGCGCATTGTGTCAAGTGAAAAAAAATATTGTTGGAAGTTGAGCACAGAAAGGTGAGTTACTTAATACTATTTATTATTAATCTTTATCAGCCTGGAAATTATTTAAATGTGGTCATTTACATTTTATAGTAATTATATTTTTCAAATTTCACGTAAATTGTCTTTTTAATGAGGGACAACACGGGGAAATCGTAAGGAAAACCGGCTACAGGTAATAAAAAAGTGACGCAAATGTAAGCGTTATGAAAAACTTAAAAATTTATGAGAAATATGGTTAATTCATTAATTACATAATCTTATACTGAATGTATAACAGATACATGTAGGTACCGGTACCGTTTTGCAAGTATGAACAATAAACTTGTAAACAACCCGTAGCCCGCATTCCTTTAAGACTGTCCAATTTGCAACTCCAAAACCTAAGGATTGGGACCCGCCTGCTGTTCCTAAAAATTTTGAAGCAGCGAAATCGTTGGAACTGTCTGCAATATGTGATTATGTGAGTGGTTTTATTAAATATTAAACAAATGTATAACCCAAATTTTTAAACTGTGCCGTTTGTTTGCTCAATATTTTACATCCAAGTGAACTTTCTGATGCACATGCATTTATTACATAAAAAAAAACAAGATGAAAATCTTAGACTTAAAGAGCAAGTATTGTTCTATTTATTTAATCAACATTATAAGTGGTATTTGATTATGACTATGCTAATTTTTTACTGCCTTCAATTTTACATTTTTAGTTTTACTACATTTTATTATTATAAAAACATGTAGATTTTCTGTTTGGATGTTTAATCATGCCATAGTGATAATTTAATTACTTAGTTAGTCCAGATTGTATGCAAAAGTCGCACATTTTATTTAAAAATTGGGCAAACAGAGTTGCATAGAATCATGTTTGTAAAAATTTGTTGTATTGTGTATTTATTGTACGTATTGTATAAATAATTATTATTGTATTGTGTATTTATTGTACGTATTGTATAAATAATTATTATTGTATTGTGTATTTATTGTGCGTATTGTATAAATAATAATTATTGTATTGTGTATTGTATTGTGTTTCATTTCTGCAATATACGTATGTTATATTATTTATTGTTTTATTGCATTACTATTCTTTAAATTTCACAAACAATTACCATTCACTTTTGTTGCTCAAAGGGTGTATTTATTGTGAGTCTTAATGTTAATTTTAAAGATTTGGTCATTTTGTAAAAATACCTTAAAAAAACATTAAGACTATTTAATTAACATCTTCGACAACAAAATTAAATAGTAATAATTATGAATTTCAAAAACATTAAAAATCAAATCACAGGAGCGTTCAAAATTCGCTCGTTTTAGTACCCCTACCTGACAAGGGATGGCGATGTACGGGACCAGTCGTCACTTAGGAACTTCGTGTTCTATAGTAGCTATGTTCTGTGGCCGCTACAGCGTATGAAAAAGTAAATTTGCATTAAAGCTAACAGCATACGCCGTCATCTGTCAGTGACAGAATGTCACGTAGTTTCTAACCTATATTTTTGAAAAATACTAAAAATGTAAATTGTTTTTAATTCGATCGCACAAAAAATGTAATATGCACCTCGGCCAAAACGTACTTTTTCGGCCTTGCCAGTTTGCTGGCTTCGACTACGTCTCAGCCAGCAAACCAGACGCGGCCGAAAAAGTTACACTTTTTGGCCTTGATACATAAATAACTATTAACGTTATATTATTATGGGTTATAAGTTATAACCCTGTTGAAATAGAGGTATGTGTTTAGGTATACGCTGTTTACTTTTATTGATACAAGTAAAGTTGGATATGTTAGGGTGACAAATTCCACTCTGTATAATATATTGTGACATTGTCACTTTAAGCATTTTAGGTTGTAATTTTAATCATTTACAAAATAATGTTGCTCTTTAAAATTATCGTCAATAATATATTTTTTAGATGCATCATGCCGAAATTGTTTTATTAATTCCCACAACTGCTTTTTCGTAAAATTTTGATCGAAATTTAGGTTGTGATTTACCAATCATTTTTGCATTTGACTTTTTTCGCAAGAAAATGCTGGTGGCTTGTCCACTTGCTTCGAATGGTATGGTGCATTGTCCATAACCACCACACATTTACATTGCAATATGTTCAAAGTAGATAGTAGTTAAGTAGTTGTTTAACCATCCATGGAAAATTTCTGCATTCATCGTTTTATGGTAATCACGATTATTATTTTCAAAATTTAGTAAAAAATTGTACCCCTCCAAAAAGCCTAAATCACTACCCGCATGTTAAATAGTAAAACGTTTGCACTCATATTTAATTTTGCCAGGATTACTCTTTATATCAGATTCATGACCTACCCACCGACGAATTTGAAATCCATTTTGATCAATTCAAGTTTCGTTCAGGTACACAAATCTGACATTATCACTACATATTCTATACTGCAAAAATGTTGCTTTAGCTGCAACATGTTTTTGTTCACTTTAAATTTTTCTACCATCCACTTTACCAGAGCCGCAACAAGGGCGTGGCGAAAGAGGCGCCCGCCACGGGCGCAACTAGATTTGGGGCGCGAAATATAAAAAATGTAAAAAAAAAACAAGTAAATAGCTAAAAAAGTCCGCTATTGTATATTTTATTTTTAAATTTCGGCAATACGTCGCTTAGGACATACAATATCTACAACACAGCGGAATTTCGCTACATTTGGTAACACTGGTGAGTCCCAATTCGTTTAAAGTTTGATGGCAAACACAAGATACAGTAAACTCTGTAACAAATCCTCGAATATTGCTAAAATAATTAACAAAATTTAAGTTTGTTGCATTACTTATACAGGGTGACTTGTGGGAAACGGACGTTTTTTGAATGAACAGAACTCGGTTGATTTTCAAGTTTTTTTTTGCAAAGTGAAGAATAACATCTGCCATTTGATATAACAAAGTCAAGTATTCCCTTGAACGCATACTGCAAACGCATCCATGGAAGTTGTTAGAAACACGTTCACTGGCCGAGTAATTTCGCGTTTCGGTGACTTGCCGTGGCCCCCAAGATCACCAGACTATCTTCCTGCGACTTTTTCTTGTGGGGGCACTTAAAAGAACGTGTTTTTGCCTACAAACCACGACACTAAGGGAGTTGAAAGATGCCATTATAGAAGAGACGCATTTAATTGACGCACAGCTGCTAGACCGAGTCATGAATGACTTCAGGCAGAAACTTGAAACTTGCATTCAGGAGGGTGGCCGCCACCTGATGGATATAATTTTCCATAACTAAATAATCATGGTAAATCAAATAGCATATGTTGTTTTTCAATTTGTAATAAATAAGTTTGCTTTTTCTTGAAAATCAACCGAGTTCTGTTCATTAATTTGTATACTTGATTAAAAACATACAAAAAAAAAACAACTTTTCGTTCAAGAGGATACTTGACTTTGTTATATCAAATGGCAGATGTCATTCTTCACTTGCAAAAAAAAACAAAAAAAGAACTTGAAAATCAACCGAGTTCTGTTCATTTAAAAAACGTCCGTTTCCCACAAGTCACCCTGTATTTTGGGATGCAATTAGGAAAGATAAATAATGTAAATTTACTTTTCAACAAAAAAAACTGCGAAAACGATAAAAGCTCTAAAAAATTAAATTCAATAGTACCAAAATGATTTTTTCGATTTGCCTCACCATTCGGCGAAAAGTTTTGCCGAAACAATAAATATTGAAACTTACATTCCATAAAAGACACGGCGCAAAATAAAAAATATGCCTGGTGAGAAAGCTACTGATGATTCGTTTGCTATGAATGAAAGTGCATTACTAAAAAATAAATGTGTAAAATTTTAGATCTAATACTCATACAACTCATTGATAGTTTTACTGTTTTACAAAAGATCTCTAATGACTGCAGTTTTTTAAATGGACCAGCTTTAAAAATTATGCTGCTATATGATCTCAAATGATGCGCAGCTGACCTGGCATTAAAATATAGTAGAACTTGTATGTGAAATTGCGAGTTTCAAATATCAATTTGAAAATTTTGGCTTTTTAAATCTTGCCAAAAAAATTACGAACTCTCATTACAAAGATACTTATAACAATGCCTGTAATAACAGCTTCCTGCGAACGTTCGTTTAGCAAATTGAAAATTGTAAAATCGTACCCGAAAAGGATAACTAATTTACCACGTCTGTTTTGACATTTTCTAAATTGTCTTGTTCTTGACCTAAATATTTCATGATAAAACTTCTTCCAACCTAAAATACAATTTTATAATAGTTTATACAGCCAAAATTTAATATAATATTTTACATTATTTGACAATTTGAAATAAATTAGGTCATTTATAAATTCTGGATTATCTTTTTTATATTCTTTATAACATTTTACAATACTTTTCTTAAATTTTTCTTCAAATAATTTTGGCATCTTTAATTTGCAACACAGCTTTAGAATGTAACTTCTCTTATCTATGATGTAACTAAAATGTCATATTGACTTTTGGAAATGCCAATATGACAAAACTAAAACCCAGCCTACTTTCTTGTATAACAAAAGTAAACAGAGTATAGCGCAGTAATTAACGCTTTATACGAGTCTTGGTTTCTGCGTCACAGTTCAGTTTATCTTGAAAGACCTCTAGTACCTATTAAATGTAAGTCAAAAGTTTTCAGAGTCGACTTAACATGTTTGCAATCATAGTTTTCAGCTTGTGTGACACAATGTAATCTTCTATCTATATATATATAAATGAATGTATGTATGTATGTCCTTTATGCATTCCTATACCACTTATCCGATCCTGACCAAATTTGGCACAGACAATCTATAGGACCATGGAAAGAACATAGGCTATATGAGAATTCCCAGAAGTTCCAAAAATTCCCAAAAGAACCAAAATTCCCAAAAGATCCAAATATCACAAGTTTCAAAATTCTCAATAGATACAAAAATTCCCAAAAGATCCAAAATTCTCAAAAGGTCAAAAACGTCCACCGGGCGCGAGTAGTCTGTGATTGATAAAAAAAATCACCGAGCGAAGCCGGGTCACTACGCTAGTTTCTGTATAAAATATCTTGTATTGTTTTTCTTGAATAGATTTCTGTACAGAATTTCATTCGTTTGAAACTGTGTGTGACATAAATACAATTTTATGTACAAGTTACTGCCCATGAACATGCGCGTAAACAGTATAAACACAGATATGCACTCCCTTTTAAAATAAGGTTTTATCCCTTGTAAACAATAACAATATCCTGCTTCGGATTACCAAGAATTAACTGTTAATGGGAATTTCTATTGCTTATATTTCCTTTAGCTGCAGATGTTCAATATCAGCTGTTAGCCGCCATTATTCATGAACTGAATGCGCATCTGTAGCACGCACTTTCTTTATCAAAACTTGCTTGCAAATAGAGCACGTCCTATAGTATTTTCTGTACAAAAAAGTGCATGGAACGCTTGTACATGCAAGAAACTATATAGAATTTTTTACGAGAAACCTGTATAACACGATATAAGATTTTCTGAATAATATATGGTACAGATTTCTATACATAAATTTACACTAGTGGAAACAAAACTTTTTTAAATTTAGAAATGCACTGTATATGTGTTTGTAGATCTGAAAGACAACAAAAATCTTCATGTAAATGTCATGTCCCAGTACATTGATTTGGCTGCATAAGCTGTTGTGCTCCATATCATTACATTATTTGAAAAATAAAAAATGATAAATTCGTAATAATAATAGTAGAAATGCATAAAAAAACCTTATTCTACAATAAACAAAAAATTAATCAATATCTTCGTATATTTGCAGTCATGGTACTATGAGTAGAGTTTTTATTTCAGAAGTAGGGATTGTTTACAAATGCTGTTATAAAATATATATGGACTATGAGTAGAGTTTTTATTTCAGAAGTAGGGATTGTTTACAAATGCTGTTATAAAATATATATGGACAGTGCCCCATGATTACATGGAATATTCAGAGACAGTGAATGTATATCTTCATGTATTTAAATGCAAAACATGATTGCAAACACAGTCATGCTTCTTCTTGGCTTATTTACTCTGACTGCATATACAGACGTGCCCCAGTTTATCACTCCAACAGGACTGCATATGCATCTACTGTCTGCAAAGGTGTTAAATAATTGTTATATCTTTTAAAACTAGATTCTGATGGCGCTACTTCATCTCCTAAAAGACAAGTTGCAACTAAAGCAAAGCAATCGTTTTTGTCATATACTGCAAAGACAACATCAACACCTGCAATATTTGCTGACTATGCAAGTCAGCCTCTTTCACCAGAAGCAAGCAATATGTCCAAATGTTCATCCAATGAACGAATATCGTTAAACCCTAGAGTTCAAAGTCAAAAAGCACAAAATCCTGAAAATCCAGCTACAGAGAGTTACAAAAGAGTTGCAAAGTTTTCACAAGTTCAGCAAGATCCTTTGGTTGAAAGAGGTAGTTGTTCAACTTCTCTATTTGAAGAAAAAGAAGATTTTAACAAAGCTAAAGTATGTTGGGCACTAACAAAAGTAAACGTTTTCGGGGATGGCTCTAGAGAATTTGAAATTCTTGAAGTGTCACCAATTCCTCCAGGACATTATTTAGTTCCATCAACTAACAGTGTGGTTCTTTTGGGTAATCAGCCGTATGCAGGTGATAATAAAAAACAACAACATGCAAAACAAAGACAGCAGTGATTGTGATTGTTAAAGTTTTAAATAAGTTATTGTTTTATCTGTATGTAGAATTTTATTGTTGTTTTGCTTGACTTTGAATTATATGAAATCACTATTTGTGTGTGTTTAACTTTTATTTGGGGCATGTCCTAAGTAAGAACTTCCTAGCTCTTTACTTTAAGTCAGTGTTTCTCAACCTTTTTGTATTTGCACCTCACTTTTCTATATTAAATTTTATTGGCCCCCCCTTTTCCATATTAACTTTTATTACAACCCACTTCCGATTCTTTTGTTCTGTCAAAACACTTAATTTGTTTATATTTCTTATCCGTCCTTTAACTAAGTATATTATTTTTAAATGTATATTTTTGATAGTACTATTTTGCTAATGTAAACAAACTTCAAAATACACTGGAATCCGGATCATTAGTTAATAGGCTCACTAAGGGCTCATCATATGTGTGATCATTTTTAGTATGTAATTTATGTTTTTTTGTTGTTGTTTTAATAAATAGTTTATCCTTTGATTTTTAATTTTCTTCGCGTCACACAGTTTGAGAATCACTGGTTTAAGTTATAAGTCGTGTGCCTTGCATTACACAGGCATTGCTACCGGTGCCATCAAAACAGTCAAAAACTGTCTTACATTCAACCGGTTGAACATCACGTTTGTCTTTGTATTACAGCGGTGGGGAGTGTTTGGTGCCATCGGCAGCCATCTAATCCACCGAACTTGAAGCCGGTGTTTTTCTGGTGGATTGTGGAAGGGGTAGCAGCCATTATTGTTTACCGTACTGTCTTATACGACAACAGGTGAAGTTAGGTTAGAAACAATCACGGTTCCACCGCTTACGTCTTACATTCAACCGCTGTTTTCGAGCAACCACAAATCCACCGGTGAACGACGTCATCAATCAACCGGTTGGACTTTGGTGCAATATAAGACACATGGAAGGCTTAGGCTATTACTACATTACTACAAAATATTAAAATATATAATTTGATTTTACATATATTATTCAAACATTTTTCAAGATATTTGATTACGTTCAAATGGTCTCTAAATTTTCAAATACATTTGAAAGCTCTATAAACTTTTATCATATTATGTTGCTCAATTTAATAATCTTTTGCGATTTCAAAACAAATTGTTTTAAAATATACTGAGTTTGATGTGTGCATGTTTGAAACAGAAAGACAAAGATTTTTTGAAAAGGTCTTTATTATGTAGTAAACTGAACACATATACATACAATCGGATGTATATGTCAAGCTTACTGTTGTAAGCATTGTTAAATGTTACTAAATGTAAAACCTTCGAGTAATAGTTCAGATGAACTAAAACTCACATATAATGTTAATTGAAGACTAAATTGCTGCCCGGGCATTCTCACCATGTCTAAATGACATTCAGAAATATTAAACATATACTGACTTTATGTACATACATAGCACTAAATTGTGATTAAACATTCGAGAAGTTTCATTTATAAACTTTCTAAAACTAATAAAAATATTATTGTATATAGACGTCAAAATCACATAAATAATATCTAAATTTAACAACGAGTAATGTTTCTAATACATAAATGCGTAATTAATATCATATACGTTATTATTAAGACGGCACAAACATTAATTAAGCTGAGATGAACAAATTATCCATCTCACTAGTAATAATAAGTATCAACACAGCAATATACACCTAACGTATAATTTTTACATGCACTAAAACTAATGTTAGGAAATTATATTTAGTCTCATTACTTAATCATAATTACAAAAAAAAATTGTATATTTACAGTAAGTAACTTTAACACATTGTTAAACCGAAATAAAAGCGCATCCAAAACAACTGCAATTTTATTAACTTACAAACAATGGCAACTATGGAATGTGTTTTGTTTTAATAACATGAAGCCTTTGTATAAAACAATACAATATATTGCCTACTACACTTTATACCTATATGCACATAGGTACATTTATTAATTATAAATCAGTTGTTATTTACTAGAAAATTTTGGGGTATTGTTGAGGGGAACAGATATTGGGATAATTCGGATAGTAGCATAAACAATATTACTTAAAGCAGTCACACTGGAAAAATAAAACATTGGTTGTGGTAAAGCAAGCAACTTGGCTACTGGCAGGATTCTTAGTATTCTGCTGGATGGTCAGCACTTCCTTCTACATCTTGATCAGTGTCATCTCCACCTTCATCATCGCTTGCATCATCTGCATTATTGCTCACAGGTTTTGATAGATCATTTGTTTTATTTAGGATGGATTCTACAAAACGAATTTGTAGTAAAACAAGCACTGCAACTGTTTCTGATAAAATGAAAGTCAATCGTTTTGTTGATTGAAAGTACGATTTTGCAAAAATTTGGCGAGACGCCCCTCAAAACAGAAGGGACCAAAACGTTTATGGGGGTCAAGGGACTGGATTCACTATCTGACAAATCCATTTAAAAATGAATTTTTCTGCAATCGTCACTAAACTAGCTCAATAAGTACCCACAAGCGGCTGTAATAATCATTTTTACTGCCTAGGCAGTAAAAAAGACTTTTAGGCAGTAAAAAAGTAAAATGCTCATTGGCTGAATTTAGAAAAATGGGTGTGCTTTTGTCCAAATAGACATATTTGACAGGAGAATGAGAATCTGACAGATAAAGTAAAACGTTATGTATTTGCTTGATTTTTTGCTATTTCTTTGACGATTGCAGAAAAATTTTAAGATGCACCTCGGCAGTAAAGTTCCTTTTTATCATTTGCATGGTTAGTCGAGGCAAATAATATCCACACTCGTGATAAAAAGTCGAACTTTATTGCCTTGGTACAAAAATAACTATTGTTTTTCAGATTTTACTCATTTGTAGAAACATTTATTGTGCCTATTGTTGTATTACTATGAACACTAAAAAAATAATTTGACTAAAAAGTTTGAGCACCTATTATTATTTTATTAACGTTTATTTAGCCTAGAAGCAACCTATTAATAGGTAAAATTTTTTAACATTTGAAAGTGATAACATACAGAGATTTAAGTTTTTCTAAACTAATGTATGATTAAAATATTAGTCATTATTTGAGTAGTGTAATAAGGTAAGTGTCTAGATTTGTCAATCAACAAAAATAGGAGACTTTTGTTTTGTGGTTGGTCAACAAAACTACTTGTAATCAGGGATGGAAAATGTAACGTAACGATACCCGATAACGTTATAATAACGATTCAAATATAATTTCTAATACAATAACTTAAAGATATTTTGATAACGTAATAACAACCAATAACGTTTCATTAAAAGTTATTTTGTATCGTTATTCTCTACAAATTAAATTTCAATATAGTGTTTTTATATTTTCAAAAGAAGATATATTTTCTTTGCATTTTAAAAATGAAAATGAAAATAAAATATCTTAACGTAATTTTTTACCATTTTAATAATTTACATTTTACAGACCCCAAAAATAATTTCAGAGCTACAAATAAAAATTATTTTTATAATTTATTTATCATTACCTATTTATGTAACGTTATATAACATACCAATTCAATTTTTTAATGTTATTCATAACGAATGTATGTATGTTTGTCCTTTATGCATTCCTATACCATTCATCCGATCCTGACCAAATTTGGCACAGACAATCTATAGGACCATGGGAAAACGATAGGCTATATAAGAATTCCCAAAAGTTCCAAAAATTTCCAAAAGATCCAAAATTCCCAAAAGATCCAAAATTCACAAAAGTTTCAAAATTCTCAATAGATACAAAAATTCCCAAAAGATCCAAAATTCCCAACGGTCAAAAACGCCCACCGGGCGTGAGCGCGAGTAGTCTGTGATTGATTAAAAAATTCGCCGAGCGAAGCCGGGTAACTACGCTAGTAATAAATAACGTTATACAATAACGTAACGATTTAATATATTATTCCATCCCTGCTTTTAATATATACATATGTATGTATAAGCAGTTGTAAAGCAAAGAAGTTTATTATTGTTGCACTGTTTTAATTTTTTCTTACCATGTAATTAACCATTACTTAATCTGTTTTTCCATAAAAAACACCAATAGAAATAAGAACTCTTAAGGCCCAATTGCACACAGTAGCAGTTATACATACATGTTAATTGTTAAAACTATTTATAGCGCCAACAGTGCTGGGATTTTGCATAGTTTTAGGTGTTAACAAGCATGTTAACACTAATGTTGTTTTGTGCAATTGGGCTTTAGCTCAACAAAATAAGGTAATCCAACAGAGTGCCTTCTGTTGGACATTGTACAATGGAAAATAAGAGTTTAAATTTAGAATTTTCATTTAGAAAATATGAAAAATGATTACAACCAAATGTTTAACAACTTATTTAGTTTAATAAAATATTATTCCGAAAAACACTTACCACAATTTGGTTTTGAATGCGTACGAGTGTTAGCAAATTCTACACCATGTTTATCAACACACCAACACATCCCTATGGCTGTGTGACACTGCATTGATCGATAGTAACCTTGGCTATCACAATCTGGGAGGTAAACACCTTAAAAATTAAAATAAAAATAAAATAAAATAGCAATTAATAGATATTTATGGCATAAACACACTATCTACAATTGTTTTACAAGCATCTGAGATACTTTTGTTATTATTATTATTACCACAATTTTTAGCATATAAAATGTTCTTTATGCAGTCTGATTTTTATAAAACAGCTAATTTACAGTGTAAAAGATAATCTTTTGGGCATAATTTTCAACTTATTCATGCTACAAACAAAATTTCAAATTGAATTTAAAAAAATCTTATTTACCTTGTAAATCTGGAGTAATCTTACGTTTCACAGCAGCACAAGGTCTTTCAGTTCTTTGGAAACATCTGCACCACTCATTTGGTGTTACATTAACATCACGATCTGTATCACATTGTTGTAAGAACGGCTGCAAGCAAACTTCACTCTGATCGTGTTCCAGATCATACAATTCTTGTAGTGAAAGATAGCCATCACCATTAATATCCAAATGTTGGAACATCCATCTAACTTCAGCCTTACACATAGGAGGAAAGTGAGCTAAAAAAAAAAAGAAAAATGGATTAGTAAAATAATTTACTATTCACAAAGTGTACGTAAAATGGGGAGCAGTGGTAAAATACATCCAACTGTAACAAAGATAATATATTGAATAAGACATATAAAAGGTCTTCACCAAATCTATCTTTCTATATAGGGTTTAAAAAAATTAAATGCATACAGGGTTTAAGACTTTTGATTTCCAAATATAAGACCCTCTGCATAAAGATGAATTTTTGGAATGTACAACAGTAACTATTTTAAGTTATATGCATAAAGTTTCTTAAGGCTAAGAATCTGGCTGTAAAGTGATTTGCATTTATTAAAATACTCAAGTTAAAAATATAAATATCTAGGAGAAATTGCAAACAGTAAAGTAAATTTTAACATAAAATTAATGAAAAGATTGCCATAACTGGAAGATTCTTTGATACAATGAAGAAGGTAAAAAAAAAAGATCAGGGGTTTGAAGCGGAGCACGGAGCTGGAGCATGGAGCCGTAGAGCAATGAGTTTTTGCCTGGAGCTGGAGCGGAGTCTGGAGTAGAGGGTAACTTTTCCCATTTTTTGTTTGTTCCCGGGAAACGGGAAATTTTAACACGTTGTCTGCCAAGTACGAGATAAGTCGTAGTTTGCGTTCTTGCCCAGGGCGCCGACTATGAAATAACTCGTAATGCTTTTACTTCTCAATTTTGTGCAGCTACGGTTATACTCATAGAGTATAAGCGTATTTATGGATAGGTAGCTTGTGGGAATAGATATAAAAATCAAGGCTTACACGAACTGAAAATTTATTAATAATGTTATAGAGTTTTGAATAATATAATATGGCTTCTGCGAACGGTATCCTGAAATTTGCCGTGGCAGTCAACGTGTTAAATTAATTTTCCGGGAAATTTAAAAAAAGTTAAATTAAGTGGGAAAATTGTAAAAAAATATTTAAAAAAAATATATTTAATACACAAATTAAAAAACAAAGTAAATTATAATCAACAAAAAGTCAAATTAATACAAAGAGATACCATTTATTTGTTTAAAAAATACCATTTTAGAAACGAGATGCAGTCAAGGGAGAAGTCGCTCAAAGATGATCTTTTTTTGAATAAAAATTTGACGACACCGAGAATACCCTTTTGCTTTCAATTGTGGTGGGTTGTATAGTCATCAAAGCATCCAACAATTTTTGTAAATTTTTTGTTATGTTTTGTGTACTTTCGTATAGTTGTAATTAATTACAAACAGGAAATAAAAATTTTGAGAAATTCTCGGGAATTCTCGGGAGTGACCCTCTACTTCGGAGCAAATAATTTTGATTGCTTCAGTTATTATGTACGATTTAAAAATTAAACCTTTTTTTACCGTTTTTTTAACCTATGAAGATCAATAATTTTTAATTTGACTTTTTTGTCAGGGTCAAATATTGTAATTTTTGACCCATTTACACATCCAATAAAATCAAAGCTTTGTTTTTAAAAACACAGTAACAAAGCCTTTAATTAAAAAACTTATTTCAAACACTTGATCAATATTTGGAGCATGGAGCGTAGCTGGTGCAGAAAGATTGCTGTCGGAGTGGAGCTGGAGCGGAGCAATTAAAAAATTGGACTGCTCCAAACCCCAGAAAAAGATACCAAAAGAGATGAAAGCAGAAGTAGCTTACAGTATTTAAACCAATGCTGCATATGTTCTTGAACCCTGGATGGTACAAAGAGACAAAAAGTAAATAGGACAAGAAATGAAAAACTGAAGATGCTACTGGTAGAAATAACAATACAACAGGGCAATTAAGATTGGAATACAGGTTTGGGATAAAAACATAATGGCAAAGAAAGTTTGAGAATATCAAACAACAGAGAAAGGAAGAAAAATCTAGGAAGACCAAGAAAGATGGGGAAAGAAGTAAAAATAACAACAGAGGTAACAGGAAAAAAATGGGAAGAAATAATATAGCTTGTCAAATTATAACTGAAGTGTAACAAATATTTTTAGACACCCTATATATTTAGGTCAAAATTAAGACTCAGAGTTGGCTACAACTTTTAACTAATAAAAAAGGAGCAATAATATAATTTTAGCCATTAATTTAAGTGTGTAATGCAGGTTAAAAAAACTGTCTATCTGCAAAATGTTTTAAATAAAAGCAAATAATTCTAAACCACACTCTTTAGCCACAACTGTATAACTAACTTAAAATAGATATATATTCCACAAGTTTAATATACACGAAGTTCCATCTAAAAATTCAAAGTTGTGTAATTTTTTAACATCCTTTGCATGCAAAAAAGAACCGTTTTAAAGCCTTTGTAGATAACTTAAGTAAAGAATTTTCAAATGTCTTTATTAAAACAAGAGATATTTGACCACCGGCGGACTACACTCTTTGCATAATATACAAGGTGTCCTAAACTTGAGGCTTAAGATTCAGATTTTGCTTATCTTAAGACAACCGAGCTTATGTGTTATGAAGTCAGTTAACCAATGTATGAATCCAAATCCAAAAAGAAAATTACTATATTTCTCTTAGTTTAGAAATTGTTGAGCAAATACTAAAAAATCTGATTCTAATTGTTTTGCTTCATTTCCTTAATTTTTAGAGACATTAAAAAATTTTGTAAACAGTAATAACTTTATATTTGCTATACGCTGATGTAATTTGATTTTGTATCAGATGTTTCTTCTATTATGAGCCATCAACATTATTTCTCATAGGTCCATATTGGATTGTGCATTAAGAATTCTAAATACAGTTGCAATGAAAATAAAAACCCATTCCTATGCTGAGACTTGAATTTACTAGGCCTTGTTTAATTACAATTTTAGTAAATTACCTTTTGATTTGTTATGAGACCGGCGTCTTTTTGATGAATCAGCCATTATGACTGAGAACCAATCCAACAAACGATTTCCCATGGCCTGTAAAGCAGTAGGTGCACATTGTTTAGCTGGAGGGGTCGCAGGAACAAGATTTCCAATTGAGTTGCTGTATAGTTTGTTGTCATTAACTTCGTTGTAACCACGTTGTCGTTGCTTATCATCAGAATAGAGAACATTGTTATCCTGCAAAATAATAATTGAATTAAAATATATTTAAAAACTATAGCAGCAATATTCTTTGTTCCTATAATAAATTGTTATTTGAAAGCAACCAACCTTGTTGAATTTGGTATATTTAATGTATTTGTAATGTTTATTATCGTATTTAAAATCTTGAGGTGTAAATGTATATTTATCCGAACGAGGAGGTTGCAGTGGCTTTCCTCCAATTAGAGATCCACCTGTAACACCATTTTTGTCTAAAGTAGCCTTGTACTTGTTCATAAATGAATTTAGTCGTTCTGATTGCCGTTGTTTCTTGCGAAGGTGCACTTCATTTTCTGAAATTCAATTCCAACATTAAAAAACTTAAATGAAAGAAAATAAATTATGTATATAAGTTCAGCAGAAAACATTTTGTTGTTAATTAGGGATGACTGAAACAAACCATCTCAAGTTTACAAGTATTATTACATTGAGAGAAAATGTAAAGTTAGTTTAAATTTTTGAATTTCTACTTAAAAATATAAAAGATTTGTGTCATATTTAAAAAAAAGTCCAGTTTTAATGCGTTTCTTAAGTGACAAAATAAATCTTACTTGTAATTTACTGTGTTCCATTAAAAAATCTTGTAATAAACACAATAAGTATTCTTTCATTTTTAATTCTTACACAGTTTCACAGTATCACACTGCTTCACTATAAGAGTGATTTTCAATTTAACAATAAAATCATCAACATACCTTTGCAGGGGCAAAATCCTTTGCATGAGACTCGAATTGATGAATGGTGTATGCAGTTATGGTAATCTAATCGACACAGAGAACTGTAGGTTCGATTGTCAGCTCCACATAAGAAAGTTGGTTTCACTACAGGACACGGTTTACAACTGAAAATATAAAAAAATTAACGATAAAACATGACCACATGACTTAGTTCTTAACGTTTATTAGTAAAACTACGTTATTCTATTTACCTTCAAAAAGCTACTAGTATTATTTGATTCTTAAATTAATAAATATTGAAGGCAGTTTAATAAGTTAAGATAACTTAACAAAATCCAAAAAAGTTTAACATCAACAACAAACATATTGTACGTCTATCCTAAAAAAAAATGTTCACATAAAATGTAACATTTTTTTTACAGTCACTATCCACTTTACGAGATTGTGTCTTACCTTGAGAAATAAGGGGGAGGGTTAATGGACGAAAAGGTATGTTTTTAGATAACGAATATAAAAAAAAGTTAAAATGAATAAAACACATTCTATAATTTTTTACTTTTCTGCAATTTGGAAAATAATTATTCTAACAAACCGCTTAGCATTAAACAGATATTTAAAAGAAGGCATATTATATCACGCTTTTACAGTGCCATGTACAATTTGGTCCTGGGGCGATGTATTCACAAACAAATGCTACATTTTTACATAAATAATTCTATCAAAGAACGACCACATGTGGAATTCGGTTATAATAAATTCATAAAAAACGGACATTTTTTGCTTATTATAATAATGCTTCCCGGAGTTGTCCCAGACTGTCTGGGATTTAAATGATCGTCCGAAATTTCACCAGGATCATAGGATGTCCGGTTGATTTGATGGCATTCGAACATTTTTGAGCAACAATCAGATTTTGAAGCGGCTTATTGCAGAAAAACTCAAGTATTGAGGATTTCTAGTCATTACAATGCTGTACTTTAACGATAAAGGTACTTTTCGACACAAAATTATTCAGCAATCAGCAATGGTCAGGTCATACGGGCTCATTAGTAGATATATTGTTCTAAAATTGTTCTATTGGAGTAGAATGCGAAAAATAACCGTATTGCGATGATAGCCTTAGAGAGGTGTAACAGGACATGAATTTTCACATTGTTAAACAATTAAAAGTAACAAAAAAGTCATTGATAGGATCTATATAACCATCAGTATATGGTGAAAAACAGACCGAGATGTGCGTCAACAAAGTAAAAAGAGATCCGCTTCGAACACAGCAAATAATGGCTAGCAAAATTAACATTTCAGTATGTTCTGAATGTTAAAAGAATATTTTAGGCTTGGAGTTACACGACAATGATTTAGAGTTGCTTTAAAAAAATCACAATGATCAGAGAACAACGTTTGCTAAAGAGGTACGCGAACAGAGACCATCGCAACATTTTGTTTACAGATGGGAAAATTGTCACAATCGAACAAAGTTGTAATAAACGCTCTCAGTTCTTGGAAAGCGTTAGAACAGTTAAAAAGGGTTCAAAGGGGCCATCATCCAGCATCATTTTTGCGAAAGTGGTATAAAAACGTTCGCTTTGGCGTACCAAAATAATGTTTTAGAACTAGTTGTAGGTTGTAGCCACTTAACAGTAATCTGTTGCACAAAAATAGTTGTTCTTTCCCAAGATCATGTTCCTGCACCCTGCACACAAAGTCGAGATAACACAGGGCTGGCTTCAAACAAGTGTGTACCCGAATTCATTGTGGCACAGTTTTCGTTGTTATTTACCTAAAAATTATTTAATAGGGATAGAACTTATGGCATGACTTAGTATTCTGCAAACCAGCAGATTCAGCACTCTTTGCGATTTTAAACTTGAACACGGTATAGTCCAGAATTATCGAAATTATATAATATGTACATTATCGATATCAGACAATCAGAAGGATGGGCTTAGAAAAGAAATTTAAAGTAATCCACATTTTAAGTTTTTAAGGTCGTGAAGGAATCCTCTGATCCTCATTCCTAAATACAAAAAGAATTGGCTATCGTTGTAAACTACAAAGGACAACCAAAGTTTATTAAATGATTTATACCAATTTTTATTGTACATTTTCAGGGGTTTATCACTTAATTAATTTTTTTTGTATTAAATACGACTGTGCTGTTGAGATATTTCTGAAACTTAATTAATTTACTCTTTCGCTGTTTTACCACGTACAGTTAGACATTTATTGTTCATTTTGCAGGAAATATTGGTACTAACACAGTAATATCTACACCCTGCAGATCGAAATGTCTTTGGCACGATACATGGCGTAGACACATACTTCATGTCGCGTCAAATAAAACAAGCTATAAATCTAGAGGAAACATCATTTTTAAGGGCGCCATTAAACAAGTTTTCAGTGTTGAATAAAATTTAAAAACGAAAACATTTACAAAGGTTTTTAATTTTTTAATTTACTGTTTATAACACACTAAACTATTACTTAAAATACTGTTGATAGAAAATTGACAGTCTTAGGAAGATATTGCCAGTTCCAAGTTTAAAGGCGAAGAGCGGGGGTAAGTTCGCGCAGCAGACGCCACAATATGGTCCACAGACTCCCAAACCATAGGCGGGTATACATTATTATAAACGTATTACAAAAAATTTAAAGATAAAATATACTTGACACATTTTTACAAAAAATAACTATAAACATGTTAGTAATAAATTACTTTTAATAAAAATCACACATTTAATTTTTTCCAAATACTCTATTCTTAGTGATCTTATACTCATAGACTCTATTAAAACCTTTCGATTATTTTGAGTATTTAGCCATTTAAATCCCATTTTTTTTATAACCCTGCGCAAAGAACCTTTAGATCCGTGCCAATCTAGGTCTTTTATAAGTTTTTGCCGTAAACTCTCTAAAGTGACACGAGAACCTTCTGTGCGGTGAAACGAATGAATTACAGCACGGATATCATTTTTAATATAATCAGGCAAATCTGTTATGGGGCATGTTGTTTTGCGTTTTTTGCATGGAGTGGAAAACGTTGGATCTTGATTTTTTGAGCGTTCTGCCACAATTCTTTCCAAAGTTCTGATAGACACTTGGGTAGCGTCGGAAACACGGTTTTTCACATCAGTTAACGTATCGGCACTACATTTTTTAGACACAAAGTAAGTCCACACATTAAACAACAACTCGCGAGCTTGAGCATTAAACACTTTTCGACCAGACATTTTCGTGTCAAATAGGAAAATTCACTGCACGCAAAAGCTGGTATGAAACTAATTAACCTGTTGTTTGTCTCAAGTACAGAACAACGAATGCATGAAAATATTTAATATTTTTCAAAATAACGGGCCATAACGGACCTTATTTATCACAGGTATACAATAACCAGTTGGAGGGAAAATTGTACATGTTCAAAAATAACTGTTTCGTCTGTCCGTACTATCTATACCAAAAACTTAACCATGGCATAATAGCAGTAGTTATTGAATTGTAGGACTATGCAAAATTCAAAAATTATCATTCCTACAAATAGAAATAAAGGTTGACGGCGTTAATAATAAGTATCGTTTTCAAAAATAAAAATTTTACCAATAAAATAGGGTTCTCTCTGCGTTTGTTGCTTTATAATTTAAAAGTCGTTGTAAAGTTCTACGTGTTTTTAAGACAATTAAAAAATATTTATCTAGCATAATGTTGTACAATTACTAGTCATTTCAATTTTACCAAAACATTTAATTTTCTTGATTTTATAATATAAAGAAAGTTAATTGAAATCAATGTTATTAATATTACTTAAAATACTAGAATAAACGGCTTTTTCATTAGCAGATAGCTTACGCGCCATATTACTATGTAAAATAACGCATTTTACTATTACTATAGTATCGGGTAATATCCATATCACTTTACGAAAATGGAACAGATATGTGAGAAACAGGTACAGCCTTGGAAGTATAATATGTTATACCTATTATCGTAAAATAACCCTTTTTAAATTCCGTAACGGTACGCCACTGTATACCAAAACAACTAAGTAAGTAGGTGTGTTTAATTCCAATTGTGTTTAGTGCGCACCCCCACCCTTCGCCTTTAAACTTGGAACTGGCAATACACCCTATTTTTCGAATTATAAAACGTCACGGGGTGGAAAACGCGCCTTAAATTTGAAACCAAAAATTTAACAAAAAATCTGAAGGTTCTGCATTGCCTCTGTCGGATTTGCAGGATCTTTTTAAAGAGTATTTATAAGTAAAAAGTTCTTCTTGAGTCGAAAAACTTGTTTCAAAACAAAATTTTTAACAGAAAATGTAGTAAATTTGATCATTAAAAACGCATTACGCTAATTGGTGTTAGATAGTGTTTAGTTCTAGCAGACTCTAACTAAACCATAAATTACTATGCATGGAGATCGACTACAAATGTACAAGAACCAAATTTAATTTAGACCCAACCACGACGGTTTGTCTTGCGGTTTTATCATGTTGTTCTACAGTCAAACTGCACTATAAAACATGCATAATTCTCTAGTACGGCAACGAAGTATAATTTAAGATCGTGTAACGAGTTTATATTGTGAAAGTAATTTTTTAATTCAATTATATATGTATATTTATACAAATTAAACGATGGTTTGCTGGTTTGTAACAGGTTTATTATTATTTTTTATTAAAACGTTCATTATAGTATATAGTGTTTGTAATGTTTTTTTTAGATTAATTATGCTAATCATTTGCCTAAGCTCGGTAGTTAAGTGGTGACACCTTTAGCTTAAAAGTACAACAACAACTAATACTTGGGAAAAAATTGCCTAATCAAATTTTAACGTACAAACCGGTTCTAAATAGTTAATTTTCTATTCATTTACAAGAATTTTTTTAAAAATGTGTTTGTGTCCAGAGCTGCTCATTACTTAAGTATTTTTGTACTTCAGTACTTTTCCGGTACTTAAGACTGGTACTGCAGTACATTTTAAAATTAGGTACTTAAGACTTGAATCTCAAGTACTTCGGTGAAATACTGGTACTTAGTATTTGTATTAGTACTTCAGTAACACAAAAATTACTTAAGTATTTTGTAAAATACTGCAGCACAGTGTAAAGTACTTAAGTACTTTTAATAGACACAAGTACTTTTTAAGATATTAGGTTTTATAAGATAGGAATTGTGGTTTTCAACGTGTTAAAACTTGTCTAAAGTTTTAAACACAACCCGCATTGGAGTGCATAGAATAGCTGCAATTAAGAAGGAAGGTAGTGTGTGTGTAGTAATACGGACAACAGTTTTATTAAATATTTTATTGAACTCACCCAAAAATATGCTAAAAATTTTGTTTGGGAAATTAGAAATTAAAAATGCTATTAAAGATATTAATACCGAATACTTAGAAGAATACTGCTTAATCATGGAACCTCTTGCAGCAACAATTGATCTATTGCAAGGAAAACAGTCAACATACTACGAGTGTATTCGGTACCTATATATTATGAAGTTTAGTATAACTTAAAGTCAAATTTAAAACATACAACAATAATTTTAAATGCTTGTATTATCAACAGTTTACGCAATTTTTTTAAAACTATTATAATTTAAATCCAGAAATAAACGACGCAATTGTTGCTACAGTGACATTACCAAAGTTTAAGTTAAGATGGTTTAGTGCAATAGAAGACAATGTTAAAACTAGAAAATATATTCAAACGATAATAATAAATATCTAGGTACCTACATAACATTTTATTTCGTTTATGTTTCAAAAATATGTTGTATTTTGTGTGAGATGTGAATATTATATAACATTTGTTTTTTCGCAGGTACTTAGCACTTTCATTTAAAAATTAAAATTATATATTTTTTATTATGTACCTACCAATTTTTTATTTGTTTATATAAAAATAAAATTTATATTTCGACATATTATTTTTGTTTGTTTTATATGTAAGTACTATAGCAATTCATTCACTTTGTATGTGACCACGGTTAAAATAATAAACTAAACAAAAATTTTAACTTCAATCGAAATTTTACAAATGATAGAAAACAATTCTAAATTTTAATCAAAACCCACAATACAGTATAAAATTCTTATCAAATAACAATTTCTTATATATTCTTTACCATAAACCGCAATATTTTTTATTGTTGTTGCTTGTTATTAATAAATAGATATGTATATTTCAACTTTTGTTAAAAGATAGCACTTAATTCATAAAACTTTAAATAAAAGTGGGTACATCTAAAGACTGTAGTTACAAAGCAAATTGTATAAGAAAATTTTATGTACCTACATATGCGTTATTACATTTTGTTTTAAATATTTTCTTGGACACAATCGCTAGAAATAGTTATACAATAATTTAATAAATGATATCTGCAAAAAGTACTTGAAAAGTACTTGAGAAATACTTAAGTACTTTTTGCAAGTACTTGTACTTAAGAATCAGTACTTTTAAAAATAGCGGTACTGGTACTTAAAATCCAAGTACTTCTGATAAGTACTTAAGACTTAAGTACTTTTTGGCCAGTACTTGCCCAGCTCTGTTTGTGTCTCACAATTGTGGTTGTTTAAATAAATGTAGTTTTTAACAATTTTTTGTTGTTGCCGATCTTCTTTAATAATAATATTAAATATCAAATCATTATTAATAATATTTTAAAATGATCAATATTTCATCATCATTGAAACTTGTAAGTATTATTAAGAATTAAATTAACTTTAGCCTAATGTAAATTATTTTAAAAAGTAATAGTAAAATTAAAAAAAAAAATTAGCCCTGAGACAAAATTCAGTCAGCGAAATATGTAGAACGTTTCAATAAAAAATAATAATAAACCTGTTAAAAACCAGCAAACCATCGGTTAATTTAACCTTATATATCAAGAAACAGGAGAAAACAAAATTATTTATACAAACAAATTAAAATTAATGCAAAATTATTTATGTTAAGCAACGTACAAAAAAAAATGAATTTTTATCATGACATAAGGTGTTAGTATTAGTATTACCATTGATTTTCAAGGGTATTACTAAATGTGATAAGCGGATTCGTCGTATCTAAATAATTCGTCTTTGGGCGTTAAATGTAAATTCTCTGCTACTAACAGTTCATTTAAAAAAGTTATTAATGGCTGCTCTAGGTTGAGTAATAATTAACAAGTTTTTGTTTCAACAAGGGGTTTGGAGCGTAGAATAGGAAGACTGGCTCCTGTTATAGCTTTGGATAATCCTGTGGTTCGGGTTCGACCAAAGCTTCTTCCGGTTGCTTCTCCAAGTTTTTATATAATTTTTTTTTGTCAAATTTAACCACATCATTTTACAGATTCATTTTAAAAATCTTGTTTTTCAATAAATAATTAAGTTTCTTTCTCTAAAGGTAGGAACAGACACTTTGAAATTTTCATGGGATTACAAAGCTCCAACATCAATTTCAGCTTCAGCAAAAAATAGTTACCTCCGGCAAATCTATTTCGATTTAAAAATACGAGCAGTGCTTATTTAGTGTAAATCCTTTAAACGTAAAGTTTGATAACACGCAGTGGTGTGCTGTGAATATTTTATCAAGGGACTCCCAGTGTTTCTCATTTTTAGGTAAATCTAATAGGATATACGTAAACTGGTTTTGAATTTTAATATAAATTATTGCTTAAAGTCAACAAAAGATTCTCAAAAAATATAACAATACGTTACGTTATCTTACAAGTAAAGGAGCCAATTAGCTCGGTCAATTAACGCTAGTTAGTTTTTTACAATAGTCGGGGGTAATTACACGAGAGCTTTGTTTTTATCCGGCTATACTTGCGTTGCTACGAAAGTTTGGTTGCTAGAAAGTCGACGATACAAAACTGTCTGACGTGTCTGACTATGTTCTGTGGTCTGACTATGCTGTCTGATAAAACGAGTCTGTAGGACGAGTCGTTTTATCTTTGACAGTTGTCGAGTCAAGAATTGCCTAATAGCAACTAAACTTGAGTTTAGTAAAAGCAAGTTTGTCCAGTATAAAAACAAAGCTCGAGTGTAATTCGGTACGAAAACTGCACGAATAAATTATAACCTTCAAATAATAACTAACAAAACGTCAAAATCTTTTGGTTAGTTACAACAACCACAGTTACAATCACATCAGTCGGTTGCATGGTAACAAAAGTTACATGCAAAAATGCAAGTGGATATTTAGTTAGGTACCTTTTTATTCGCTGTCATAACGACAAAACGTGACGTCATTATGGAGAATTTAACATTTGAATGCAGTTATCGCCACAATATACAGGGTGTGTATAAATTGGCGGAAGCGCTACACGTGACGATGTTCTTCATCAAATTCTAAGTCGAAAATCTTAATACAAAAATGTTGTACCATGCTTCCTATGGCCTCAGGAACCGTTTAAAGAAACAAAAATTGGGCAACATTGCAACCATTGATTGGCGTTTTGACATTTTTTTATCAGCAATTTTTACTTAGATATTTATAATTTTTGTTCGAACTGAAAGCCTTCAGTTCGTAAACATAGCTGCAAACTTTTAGGTTTCGTCTAACATGTCTAACACAAACTAGAAATAATTACGAGAAAAACAGAGATGACAGCTAATGACAATGTTGCCATGTGTATTATTTTCATTCAAATCAGTGACTAACATATTTTCAACACTAATTCTTGAAAGGAAAAACACAATATCTAGGAAAAAATATTATTCAAAATTTATTTATATTCCAAATCGCAGCTTTTTCATTTACAAATATTGAATATAACGCTTATTAAAAGACTGAATGTCAAAACTTTGAGGACCTCTTGCAGACACAGCAAGCATGGTACAACATTTTTGTATTAAGATTTTCGACTTAGAATTTTACGATGAACATCGCCACGTGTAGCGCTTCCGCCAATTTATACACACCCTGTATTTTTATTCTTCTATCAAACGTAAAATAGCAAATTGTTTGTCTGTTTGATTTCAATTATTTCATAGTAAGTTAAGAAAGTTTAACTTACGCAATGGATTCGTTTAAATCTTCATCGATGTCGTCTTCTGGATCATCTTCAGTGTCATAAAAAACATCGTCGTCGGCTTCATCATCTCTCGTTTCTTGTCGTTCACGTCTTTTATTGGCTTCTTCCGCGTTCACCATAGCTTTGGGAACAACAACGTCTCTGTAATTAAAAACAGTATTAAGCAACGAAATAAGAGATTTCAACACAAATTTGCCCCAATTAAGGTCCACACACACCGGCGCGATCTCGACGCGGTCGCGGGCGCGGTCACGATAATAAGTAACCTTGGTTACCAATTATCGTGACCGCGACCGCGTCGAGATCGCGCCGGTGTGAGTTGACCTTTAAGCTTAATCTGTGAAGCTTAGTACTTGATAAAACCAAAAAGTTTCTCGGAAATAACGGAAATATGTTTTAGCATAGTATTAGTTTAAGTATTAAATTTAATACTTTAACACCTAGAAACATGAAATGAAATACAAATGGGCAAGAATGTACGAAAATTTTATGTAAAGAACAGAATCAAAAAATTGTTGTGGCCGCTAAATTATTTTAAACATCATTTTCAAGAGAATCGTTCATCTTCGCCATAAATTTCAGTTGGCTGAACAAAGTGTTTAACTCATCGATCAAGAAGGTTTACACTGCATTTCCAATAATACTTTGCAAAAAATATCGGTGACTCAGCAATTTCACGTTTAAAAAAAATCAATAATAATAAGACGTTGCTTCATTAAATATTTTTATTTGTTTTCAAGACATAAAGACAGATTTTAAACCGATAAGGAATCATACAAGCAAACATTTCAAAACAAAACAAAAGCGATTCGACTAATATGCAGTTTTCATCAGGGATGGAATAACGTTTTAAATCGTTACGTTATTGTATAACGTTATTTATTATTTGTTTTCGTTACATTACGTTATAAATAACATTTAAAAAAAAAATTGTTATGTTATATAACGTTACATAAATTATGATATACAGGGTTCTCGTTTTTCGAGGGCCACTATGGGGATCTCGTAAACGGTAAGAGTTACGATTTCGGTTAAATTGGGGCAAAGTTGTATATTCAGGTGCTTAATAATTTGAAGCAAACAGAACTTATGTAGCTTTTTTAGTTTTTGAGATATAGGGAAAACAGTAAAAAAGTGGATTTTTGTTTTCTACCCGCAACTTTTTAATTTCATGTCGAATTTCATTTCTGTAAACACTTTTTCGTGGCCACTTTTTGCAAGGAATCAGAATCCCCAATTATATTTTCCGTGCGACGTTTCGTTTTTTTTAAACCATCATCAGGACAATTTTTTCTTATGGACGCTATATCTGATTTTAACGCCAATTTGTAGAGCATTTTTTTCTGAATTCGACAATGTATAACACTTGGGACTTTTTTGAAACAATTGTTGTTAAAAATGGCAAAAACAAATATTTTATTGAAAACAAATCCTAATCGGCATGGTAAATAATTGTCTTTGTCCCTTTTTCCTTGGAAGCAGGTAAGTAAACCGCATGAAATTACTATTTAAGGGATTTAATTAAAAAAATATGTATTAATAAATATGTTAGGAATGCATTAACATTGTTCACTTATTAGCAAATATTTTTAGAATATTTTCTTTGGTTAACTAATAAATTTCTCTAAAATGTGTATTTAATCCTTATTTGGCATACAATTATTTGTAACAAAAAATAACGAGTTATGCCTTTTATCTGCGTTAATGACTTCTAATAAGCAAAAAGTGTAAACAGATTTCTGGACGTTTTTTGTAAACTATGAACACTTATATTATTTGATTAAGAAAATTTTGTTACAAATCATTGTATGTCAAATAAGGGATTAAATACACATTTTAGAGAAATTTATTACTTACAAAATAATGGTTTTTCATCGAAAAATAATAAAACACAATTAGACAAGTTATAAACTGTCAATTACAACAGAGATCGTGTTTTGTTGTCAAATTTAAAAAAATAATTTTAAACTCATTTTTCTCATTTTTTAAATGTAACGCTAAGAAATCTTAATATGGTAAAAAAGAGCCAAAAATGCTCTGTCAACTAAAGTAAAAAAAATAATTTCGTTGTTTTCTAAAACTTTTCAATTTTTTTTTATTATGCAGGGTGGTTCACATAGAAGGGCCACTATTCTTTGTTGCTCTTACCGTTTACAAGATCCCAATAGTGGCAATTTTATGTGGACTACCCTGTATGTTTTCATTACGGCAAGCAGGTTAAGAAACTACACATGAATAAATATTTTTACTAATCTGATAACAATTCAAAAAGCATTGAACGTAAAGCCTTAAGCTGGATCCACATCAATAAATATTTATGTTGTATTTTGTATTTCAAATTCAACACAAACATTTGCGGCGCAAATTTAAATCTGGTTAAGTATTTTACCACGTAAATAGTGCGTTGAACGGCCGAATCCGCGTATGCACGTTTGTTTATGCAGAACAATGCACTCAAAATCAAGTCCACATTGACACGACTGTGCGCCGCAAATCTCTTTGAAGTTGGCTAAAAACCGACAGCACGATGGATAGCGTGCGTTGTTCGTCACGAAATTATTTGCGTGCATTTCTATGCGGCGCACAGTCCACACCAACAAAAATTTCGACAAACACGAGCAAATTTGTGTGAAATACAACGCACACCGCAAATTTTTATTGATGTGGATCCAGCTTTAGAAACTTCAAATAAATCCATGTATGTATTTATTTATGCTTACAACACAACAGAGTAAATGCATCTGACTGTTATTTTTGTCTCTTCAGCTTGTTAAACAAAGGAGTAGGGAACTGTTCCATTATCTCACAAACATAACTCGAGAGTTGGACGCTTGGAGAGAGATTAATTAACTTTATTACAAGGCCCTGTTAACAAGTTAATTTTGGCTTCAGGCTTTTAACGATACTTCATACGTCAAGCATATTAAGCAAAGGCAAAACGGTTATAATTAGCGGATTAAGCATAAACTCACCCATTTTTTTGAAGTTCTTTTTTAGACACACAAACGGCAGTAAAAGCATCTTCCAGCAGACACATCTCCTTCTTTTTGCAGTTAAGTGGTCGACAGAGGTCACCTGCAAAAAAGTAACACGTATAGAAAAAAAGAAACAAGTCACAGGAGGAGATAACGAGAAAGGATAAGGACGTGGGTGATGATTCTTGTAGCATGTCATTTATCCGTTTAGAGGTTCAACGACTTTTATGATCTAAATTAAAAAGGCGGTAGTACAAAGGTAAAATTAGTTCATTGTAGGTTTTATTACAGCTCTCTTGTCACGCAAATATCACATTAATTTAATTTGAAAATGTACTGAAACTGAAAGTCGACGGCTTAGCATGAATCAATAGCACTGCTTAAATAAAATAATCAGTAAAAAATGAGGATCAAACATAAAAATTAATTAATTTGACGTTAAACTGAAAGAAAATGTAAGAGTAAAAATATAGTTTTAATCTAAAAATTAAACTTTGGTCTAAAAATAAGCGGTTTTAATTTTAAATACGCTAGAAGTGTTTTATAGAATTGTATATGGTTTGGATACGGCGGAGACCAATGCCTGGGCAGCAAAAAAAAGTCTTTTTTACTGCCAATTTTACTTTTTTACTGCCGATCGGCAGAGAAAATGATTATTACAGCCGCTTTTGGGTACTTATTGAGCTAATTTAGTGAGGATTGCAGAAAATAGTTATTAATGTATCAAGGCCAAAACGTGTAACTTTTTCGGCCGCGTCTGGTTTGCCACAGAACATACACGTCTCAGCCAGCAAACAGGCAAGGACGAAAAAGTAAGTTTTGTCCGAGGTGCATATTACATTTTTTGTGCGATCAAATTAAAAACAATTTAAATTTTTAGTATTTGTCAAAAATATAGGTTAGAAACTACGTGACATTCTGTCACTGACAGATGACGACGTATGCTGTTAGCGGTGGAAACGCACTTGCATAATTCTGTACATAATTTAAATAACCTTTTTTTGTGCGATTGTAATGTTTTATTCATAAATTTAAACATTGATTAATTATTAATTACATAACGTAGAACATACGTAAATCAACACTAATTTTTTATTCAGTATTCAGTAACAGTATCAACACGAAAATATTAGGTTATAAACTACCTTACAATTAACAACCTAAAGGCTTAGCGGGGAAGCCATAATCTCAGAGAACTTATATTCAGACACGCACATGCGCTTTCCGTTCTGCTTAATGCAAATGATCTTTTTCATACGCTGTAGCGGCTAAGGATGGGGTCTGAAATGCTGTACTTTATGGTTGCTAACGTGTCCGTCAAACAACTGTTTCTAGTATGATTGCACAAAAAAAATATTACAGGCCGGGCCCTTTTCGCAGTCGGTCCCCTTACAAAAGTCTCAGATGTCATACCCTCTAAGCGGCCTTGTTTAAGGCTGATAAAATTGCATGTTTCGGGTCTTTCTAAGTTCTTTTCCATTATTATAATTATAATAGTTTACTTGACACCTGTGTATTGCATTCTTTAACAAATTTGCAATTATTTTACATATTTTTTTTGACTAATGCATAAATCATATTTTGTACAATTTCACTGTTAAAATATGTGCATATTAACGATATGCAGTATGATTTGACACAAATTCAACTTATTATTAGCTATATAAAAATGGGCAAATAAGTAACTTAAAAATGACGAAACAATGCATTTTAAAATTATTTCTAAATGTAACATTGTGATTCAATCAGCTACATTTCACAAAAACACCATAAATTTATGTCAATAGCTTGAACTTTTTTAATCTTACACCACTAACTTTTAAAACTACTAAAAAAGTTGTTAACGATTTAATGTCATAAAAGGCGTATAGTTATGAAACTTCTAATAAAATATCGGCAAAATTTTTAGATGGCCTTTAAAGCGAAGTTAAAAATCGAACCATCAAATATACTGCCCAAATTGAATAAAACAAACAGTCTTTCGACGAAATTATTCAGGCTATCCAAAATATATCTCAATTAAAATTATTATTTTTAAGGCTGTTTTGGTAATTGTTAATATTAAGGAACAATTATACGCAAAACCACTTTATAATCGTGATATATTAATATGGTGGAGGTGCCTGGAAGCAATACAATTATTTGAAGAATTAACTTGCCTGGGAAATCAAATATCTGCGGTAAAAGTATAATTAACTCAGTAAAACTTTACTGCAAATTGTGCAAAATCCATTGCAGGTTTCTTCGTTTTAATTTAAGACATTGAGGTATAAATGGTGTCTCGATTTTATTTAATAATTGCGAATGTAAAATTTACATCGTCACAGCTATCAAGGTTTTTGTTTTATTTAATTTATTCATAAAACCATGCTTAATAAAACATATGATAATCCCTTTTACAAGGTTCATCTTCTTGTTCAAATCCTCTCTTACGCACGAGCAAATTTCAATTAAAAAAAGTAATTTTCATCCCATCATTACTGGTTTTATTCATGTTTCATTTTTAAAAGCTACTACACAATATTAATTTAAAAATTTATAAATTTTGATTATACAAATTGCTTTTCAAACATTGTACTTTTTAATACAAATAATTTGTGCTTGTTGTACTTAAAAAAAAAAGGTTATTTTATTAGCATCAATTGTTATTAATTAAAACTAAAACCCTTTTGCACACTTTATTGATTAACCCCTCAGGAGAATTTGTTGGAAATTGAAAGGCAAAAAGTGAAGTCTTTTATGTAATTGCAAACAAAAGAATTTACGACACAAATTGACAAACGTTTGATCATAAATTATCAAAGGAATGCCTTTAGCTTTTATTTTTGTCGGTGTTTTGTGTGCTGTATTGTGCCAACTGGTTTCATCGATAAATGTATTTGAAGTTATTTAATAAGTTGGAACATATTAAAATCGGTATACAAATTTACAACGTATACAATTCAGCGCAGAAATAATTTAAGTAAAATATACTATATACTGAAAACAACAATAAAAAAATATAACTTATAGTTTACCATAAAATATCGTTCAATAATAACATGAATAATTAATTCAATTATTATAGTTGTTATTGGCCTGTTTATATTAAATTACTTAGGTAAGGAACAAATACATTTAACTAATTTGGTGAATTTATTAATTATAATATATACAAATACCTTTCATTAATACTTTTTCCACTTAAGACATTACACTTGCTAGCAATATGTATATGTTACGGTTCATGTAAAAAATCCGGTTATTATTAATAATAACCGGCCAATGTGATTAATATGAGTGCTAGGATCACAATTAATTAAAGTTTGTTTTCTTAAAAAAACAACTTAACCGACCTTTAACCTGATTCTCTATTACCGAGAAAACGAATGACGATCAGCTTAAAGGTCGGTTTATAGTTATTTACGTAACAAGATCGGAAAGTGGTACTTTACTGGACGAGTAAGCAATTTTTGGGCGAACCGTAGGCGAGACCTAAAAACATACACTTTACGGGTATGTTACGTATACAATATTTTTTCTGCGACCGCCACTGACACCAAAATCACTATCGTCACTATCCATAATTAAACAATAACTTAACAAACTACATGTAAAAACTCGCTTGGTGGTATAACGACGCTAGTTTGACAGCGCGAATCAACAAAACAACTCATTACTATAGCAACCAGCTACTTTCCGGCCTACGCCGGTAAAGACAACTCATTTCCATGGCGACCAGTTACTTTCTGGCCTAGGCCAGTAAAGATGTATTTCCCAGCCTAAAAATTGATCGGAAACAACTGATTTTCTGGACGGACGCAGAATTTTTTATTTTTTTTAAAGAAAACAATTATATTAATCACATTGACCGGTTATTATTAATACTAACCGGATTAATCACTTGAACCGTAACATACACTACACACGTAACTAACATAAATTGGATTATAAATTCATGAGCTAGCAGTTAATTTTATAATATTGGCTAGTGAAACTTTTGTTGCAAAAATGAATACTCAATTAAACCTTTAATAGAGTAGAAGTAATTTTATACAGCAAACGCGCTGAAGGAGGAATTGCTTTCAAACCACGTATTTCATTTGAATACTAATATTGCTTGTCACACTTCCACTTTAGGATGGTTTATGAAATGCTGAAGCAATCGTTGTTTTCTGCATATAAATTGGCAAGAAAAGCTTGTTTCTTTGACTGAAGATAGTTGCATATGCTTAGGAGTTTGAAACAGAATGGAGGAAGTATAAACGTCTCCTATAAAATCCAATTAGATAAATAAGCGCGTAAGGAGTAAAAAGCTGTTTCAATACAATTTTTTGTTATTTCTAAAAATGAAGGTTATAAGACAAAAATGTAACATAATTTTTTAAAATAACTTTTAAACTAAAAAAATCTTTGGCAATTTGCATTTCAAATTTCAGTTCTTTACCAAAGTATGCAGCTTTGCTTTACAGAAGCTCTTAAAATAAGCGAGATTTCTATGTTGTGCATTTAATTGTGACAACCTGTGTAATTTTTAATAGATCCATTTTCCATTAGGTATATTGATCAATTGAACACGTTGTTTAAGTTTCGCCAAACATATCGTATTTATACAGTTTTTATAGACAAATTTAAGTTTCTTGTAAATTTACTGTGACGGACCGTACTGTACATCAGCCGCACTGTTGTGGAAGAGTAGGTACTTATTACTCTTATATTTATTGTTTTTAATCGTGATCATCTTTATATGGTGATTGAACCCACAAACAGTGTTTTACGTTATACACAGGTTTTAACGTTAATATGTTTTACTAAAGTTGAATTTTTCAAAAGTTGACCCTTTTGAAGTGTTACGTGGTTCAGTAACTGATGCGTCAGCATTTTTTGTATGTTATCCTTTTAAATGTAAATGAAATAACAATCAAGTAAAATTAAAATAATAATTGATGCTGGACGGAGTGTCATAATACATCACATGGTTAAACTTTTTGTCAAAAAGTATAACTTGAACCTTAGAAGTCATGTTGAAAAGCAATTTTTTCTTGTTATTCTTAACTACTGATTAATAATTACTGTTGATAATAATTTACATAAAAGCTAGCGTAGAAGGTAATAAAAGCAATAATAATTTTAAATATAACACATTTAGCGTTTTTTCTTTAACTATTTTCGAAAATATCGTAATTAATTAGTGTTAGTGTATTAGTGCAGGTAACAATCTGATTGGCAGCAAATCTACGTTGGGCAAATTTCCTTCGTTATCAGTGAATCTATTTAATCACATTGATTAATTATCCTAACTGAAGAGTCCTGATCTTAACGATAAGTTCGTAGATAGTTTAGCAACAAAGTTAATCGCCTAAAGAAAGTTTTAACAGCACTAATGGATTAGTTGCGAGGAAGACAGACATTGATTACACTAGATGTTTACACACACAGCGCAGAATTTTATGTCTCAGAAAGTGATAGTTATAAATTGTAAGTACAAAATATTAAAAAAATAATAAAATTCGAAGTCGTTTTTAAACACTATTATTTACGTTTGCCAAGTCATCGATAGACATTAAATTTTATCTGTTGTGTGTTGCAAAGATTTTTAATGACTTCTGAATTAGTTTTTTGACTTAAATACTGGTATTCGTTAACTTGTTTAAATTAATTATTGCGACAGAACGGATAATTTAATAACAAGAAAGTTTAACTTAGTAAATGATGATAGGTTTTAAAGACATGTAAATGAATCATACTGTTTCAACAGAGAATTTTTTTATAAAAACAGATTGACAAGCACTAAAACCTTACTAATTTTAACAAAATAATTAAAAGAATTTTAAAAACAACAGCAACAACATATCATGAAATGATGTTGGCGCCATTTTATTCACAATAAAATTATTTAACCATAATGGAAAAATTTACCACCAACTCGACCTGAGATATTATATCGTTTAATCATAGTTTCTTTATAATTAAAATGTAAATGTAAAATGACAATGATCATTTGAATATTAAATATGTACCCTACAACATAAAAAAATATGTTATTTTACTCCAAAAACTTATACCAAAAAATATAGGAGTAAATTTCATATTTTATGCTATCAAAACATACTGAAATTTATACTACATGTAGTAGCTTACTTCCGGATTTCTAATAGCTTTGCTTTTAACACATTATCCAAAGGAATATATTATTATATTACTTAATGTACTGTAAACAATGTCTTTTCCCAGAATAGATGACGTGTTTATTAAATGTACATTAATAGCTAACTTACTAGAATTATAAGGTTTGTTTAGCTTTAAACTTGAAATCGATTACATAAGTAAATACAAAAATGGTATTTGTGATAAATATTATAGTTCTACGCCATTGCAACTGATTTACAGCGAACAACAAAGAGCAAAAGTTAAGTAGTACAAAATATCGATTAAATGTTTTTTGGTCGTCGTAATTACCCCAAGTAATTATTTAAGTCGCCATAAATATGTCTGCAAAACGTGACTCGACCATTTTGGGGTTGCTGTTAAAGTTCGTACAGCTAAATCCGCGTCGGTTAGTACGGTTGCCACCCTTTGCTGTATTCATAAATTATAAAATACGTTACATTTACTAATAAAACAACTTATTAAGCAGATAACTTTTGCATACTAAAATGAGAGCGCGGTTTTGTAAATTTTTTATTACACTTTTAACAGTTCAATGTAATAAAACAAAATGAGTTTATTTTACAGTACAAGCTAAACAGGTTGAGGATCCCTAATTCGAAATGCCTTGAATTTCTATGAAAGGACCAATTTTTGAATGGTAACAAGGACAAAGTTAATCTTTTCATTAAAACAATCAGCTTCATTATTATCAAACCTTCACTACATAGTCACAGGCCTTTTTGACAGTTTCAACACAGTACCTTTGCAGCAGAGAGCAAAATAAGCAAAACAAACTATGATTGGTGGACACAGACACTCTGAGCTAATAGCAGTTGGTATTATGTACTTAAGGGGCTACACTTAGCATGGGAAAAATAGGGTAAATTTAAAAATCTTGGAATACATTATGAAGGTCATACTTTTCTTTATGAAATGTTAAATTTTCAATAAAAATTTTTCAAAAAAACCTAGTCCTTGACGTGTCCGACTTTTATTTTTCATTTTTTTTTTGCAAAAAGGCGGACATCTCAACAAAAATTTTGGATGTTTGACTACAAATGTGATCTTTAATTTATAAAAAATGAACTACGTTTAAAAAAAATCTTATGATAAACACTAGATAATTGTATTAAGATTTACTGTACCAAATCTCATGCAAATCGGTCAATCCGGTTTTGAGATACAATGGTTACCGTTTTTGGAAACACCATTTTGAGAAAAACGCTGGAAAGCGGTCACGAAGCGCTGTTGCCAAGAGTGCGAATGCGTCTTGCTAGCTTGCTACGATGTCTCAGTTGTACGTGCGCTTATTTAGTACGGAAAATAACGTATTTTGGAGTTCGCAAGTATAAGACGCACTACCGTTTAAGCGGGCTAAAATGAGTTTGAGTTTAAGCGTTTTGTAGGTGAGATTTGCGGTATAACGACAGTAGATATCATACCTGCGCGCAAGGACGCTTGATCAGCTGGTACTTCGCCAATTTTTGGAATTTTTAGTTAAAATTTTCAGAGAATATAACCAAAAGGTTGTACTATCGAATAAAGATATTTTTTAAGTTCGTTTTTTTTTTACCTACCTATGTAGCTCCTTGTCAAGACAGATTTAGCGGAAAATGCAGGTTTAAAGAATTAGTAGGATATGTATAATCAAGTAAGAAACTATCCTAGCAATTAATGCTATATGCACAAAGCACAAAAGAAACGGATCGATTATTACAAGTTTAAAAAAAGTATTTTTTTCCTAAAAAAATTGTAAAACATGTCAAAATGAGATTTAAAATTTTAAAGACAGCTTCTTTATGGCCACCATAAGCAAATTGTATTGAAAGCAGACCCTTTAATATACAGGGTGTGTATAAATTGGCGGAAGCGCTACACGTGACGATGTTCTTCGTAAAATTCTAAGTCGAAAATCGTAATACAAAAATGTTGTACCATGCTTCCTATGGCCTCAGGAACCATTTAAAGAAAAAAAATGGCAACATTGCATACATTGATTTGCGTTTGGACATTTTTTTATCAGCAATTTTTACTTAGCTATTTACAATTTTTGTTCGAACTGAAAGCCTTCAGTTCGTAAACATAGCTGCAAACTTTTCGGTATCGTAAAACACAAACTAGAAATAATTACGAGAAAAACAGAGATGACAGCTAATGACAATGTTGCCATATGTATTATTTTCATTCAAATCAGTGATTTACATATTTTCAACACCAATTTTTGAAAGGAAGAACACAATATCTAGGAAAAATTACTATTCGAAATTTATTTTTATTCCAAATTGCAGCTTTTTCATTTGCAAGTATTAAATAATAGCGCTTATTAAAGGACTAAATGTCAAAACTTTGAGGACCTCTTGCAGACACAGCAAGCATGGTACAACATTTTCGTATGAAGATTTTCGACTTGGAATTTTACGAAGAACATCGCCACGTGAAGCGCTTCCGCCAATTTTTACACACCCTGTATATAGAATTAATTTTCGCCATAAAAAGGTCGAAAAGAATTATATACAGACACAAAATATTGCTTTTAACCGGTATCTTTCCTTCAAATAATTTTTGCAAGTTTTACAAGTACTTCCGATTATTACTTTTATCATTCTTAATTCTGTTTATAGTCTATCTTTATCAACATTATAGATGAGTAAACTAAAATTATCTTATTTATAGTGTGGGTGGCTTGTTTGATGAGGTATTTTACTCAGAGGAAACTTATTGTCACCTTTCTCAAATCTTTAAAACTCCGTCAGGCGTAGGAGTATTTTCTTTAAACAAATTAATTAGGCTGACGTTGATAATTTAAAGTAAAAACAAAACATAACTGCAGCAAAACCTTAATTTATACTCGTAGTATGCAAACAGATATATCCTATGATACATTAGAATCTTCTTAACGGTTTCGGAGTGCCAAGGCAATCAAATCAACATGATATATGTAGTCTAATACGGAAGGCACCTTTTATAAACTTGTAAGTGAATTAGTTCACTCACTACATGGCATACTAATTAGCTCAGACACAAACACATAACAGAGTTCAAAGAAGATAATTTGGAGAATTTACGATCATATCATTAGTAAAAGACGGGTAAACATACATGATAATAATGCCGGTTTATTACCATAATGTCATACCATTAGGACTAAGACGCTCGCTCAGTGCATTGAATATTAATTACCTGTTTATGATATTAATTAAAAAGCGATTGTGTTCAGTTAGAAAACTAGATTTTTCACAAAAACGTTAATACACTGCACGAAGAAATATGATATTAGTCATCCAAAAATGCATTTACTTTTTAGATAGGAACAAATAAGAGTAGCGTTGGATCAAGTTAATATGGATTCAGCAGCAGTGCAGTAGAAGGTGGCAACGCTTGTGGTTCCCAAATTGTGCGCAAATATTTTAAAGTTTGTAGGGAAGCGACATTTATCAGACGCTGCGTAAACTGTTAACTCGAGTTAGTTCATACTTCGTTATGCCTTAAGTTCTGTGTCACATAAAAAGGTTTATCTCTTGAATTATGCGGGGTTGGTAAGGGGGGTAAAGGTATGCTTGGAATTAGCCAAAATAGTCAGGTCGTAAAAATTGTTCAGTTGAAAATGTCTTGAAACCAGGGCTGCGGAGTCGGTAAAAAAAAAGTCGACTCCGACTCCGACTTCTGATAATTTTAGTAGTTCGACTCCGACTCCGACAAAATTAAATACTAAGACATTTTATGATGTGTAATATAAGAAAAAAAAAGAAATATAAAAAAATTATTTAAAATTTGAGCTTAAATTTTGCGGCAAAGGACCATCTCGCAATTTTTTGTTGTACCCGGAGTCGGAGTGGGTAAATTTTTTCCGACTCCGACTCCACTGACCAGAAATTCCTTCTAAACTCCGACTCCGACTCCGACTCCGACTCCACAGCCCTGCTTGAAACTGTTACCACAGAGTTAGGTGCCAATAGTGAAACGAGACAGTAGATGGAAATTTAAAGTTGTATATTCATTCATAAAGTTGTAAAATCATTGAAAAGAAAACGAAAAAATCATAGTCTGAGAAGTGGACGTCCACAAACTTCCGAAGTAATTAAAACTATGCCCCCAGTGTCAAAGGGATATAATGGGCTTTAACTATTTCGCTGGGTAAAAGTACAACGTTATAGAACTCCTCTTAAGAAAATCCGAAGGATCAGAGCCAAACGTCTGCTTTATAGCCCCACGGACAAATCAGAAAATTGTAAATATCTAAGAACATTTCAATACACAAAATGATTAAGTGTACGATCACTATTCTAAGCAAACGTCAGAAAAAATAAATAGGATACAAAGCCGTCATCATCCAGAATCAGTCATGGCATAGTGTCTTACAATGGAGTCACGCAGCTTTATTTAAGCGTCAAAAGGGGAGCGAGAAAGTCTCCTCTGGCGTACCAAAATGATGAACTAGTGGCAAAGCCAATTAATAATAACTTGCCCCACTAAAACCGTTGAACTTTCCAACAAGCTTCTGTACACAAAGCTAAGACATCTTAGCGCTGGTGTCAAACAGATGTATTCGACCACCGCGGCAGAAGACTGTCTCCCGGTAAGCCCCTATCTTAAGGTGTTGGACTATAAATTGTGCTGGGTGCATTGGAGATAGCCTGCAGCATCTTCTATAAAAATATCGAACATTTAGGGCGCGATTTGGCTAACACGGCGTCATCAATACCTTGCTTGAAATTGGGTGCTGTGATAGACCCGGTCGAGAAAATTAAACGGCGATCATTTTGAACGAAGTTAATCTTAATATACTTTATATAATAAAATGTTTGTATCAGTTGCAGAATTTTTGTTTTTTCCTTCAAAAGATTCATTTTGTTTGGGACTATTATGGCGCTATAAAGTAGTTTCAACTTATCCGAATATAGTTGTTTACTTATTTTCTCGTCTACGTAGGTAGGTAACTTGTCTAACGTTCTTGTTTCTTAGATTTTGTACTTTCCAACTTTCCAGGTCTGTCAGTAATCAAAGTAATAAAATAATATTTTGATACAGTATTCACCGAAATTCACTAGAATATATTATTGATTTTCAATCCTTTTGAAAAAACAAAGATGTTTGAATATTGATAAAATGTGAGAGAATGAACATAATAATGATGAACCAGAGACCTGTGGCAAAGTTGCGAGTAAACGGAAATATAAAGATAGGTACTCATCGTGGTAAACTATGGCGCCCTAAACAGAGACTGTTTGGTAACCGCTGGACTATGCAAATACTGGGGATAATATATATCGGTATATTACTAGTACTATCATAACACTTACAAGATCATTGTGCTGCATAGTAATTAGCTGTTTGTTACACGGGGGCGGAAATAATTATCATGTAATTAGTGCAAGAAGATTTGACAAGTTTTGACGTGCCAAACAACTACAAATTTACAGTAACCGATGAAAACATATAAAACAAACGTAAATGAAATTTATAAAACATTTAGGAAATAGATTAGAAGTTGCGAAACTTTAAAATGACCTAAAATACAACCAAACTTTAATAATTTCGTCCTAGGCCCTCGTAACGTTATTTTTCGGTTGCTAAACTCGTTTGGTAAATACGATTAGATCTAGCAGGCAGAAAAATGAGTAAATTCTTTACAGTTCCCTTAACGACTTCTTTTGGCAACTTTCGAGCTATACTTTCGTACTTTTAGCTCGATGTTTGAAAACTACGATATTGTGTCGTTTCTCATAAAAAATTTATTACTGCGTGTATTTTTTAATTATATTTGCGCCATTGACATGGTTTTTTCATAAAGTATTGCTAATGGATTGCATGTGTGTTAAAGTTTATCTGAAATTAATTAAATTATATTAAAACCGCGTTGTAGCGGGTTCAATTATGCGAAAGATGTGACTATTTAATCAAAATATCCGTAAAATAGAGTTCTTTAAATGACAAATGATTTATTTCAAAGCGCAATCTAGCTGGATTTTACATTAATACAAATGGAGCTATTAGCGAGTTATATGTGTAGCACTGGTTAAGAAATACATACATAAAAATAAATCACTCATCATTTTTTAATAACATTAACAATATTGTTCGTCGTTCAAATACAGACAAAGAAAGACAATAAAGCTTGGAACAACGTATTATTATAAATAAAAATTGTAAAAGAAGGCGTTAATTATATCTAAATATTCGCTTAAGTGCTTTCACAATATGGAAATCATTGTCTTCCCAGAAGTCAGGTTTTTGAATTGGCCAAAAACTTAAAGAGGGAAAAAATTTGAGTCAAAAATGAGCCTCACGAGCTGCAACTTAAGTCAACCAGGAGTAAAAAGAAAGAGCGACTACCTTGATTTTGAAAAATAGGAAAATGAGGGTTTGTGAAATTTCTGAAATATTAGGTAGGTACATATTAGTTGCGAAGAAAATTTAAAAAAAAACACGAAATATCGTAAAGTGGCACCAGATGAATGAATCCTGCATTCCCAGAGCATGTGAGTGGTTGATTTTTTTTAGCTGAACGGCGCACTGTAAATGTAGACTATTACTCAACACTTTTAAGGGGTAAAGTTAAGAAAGCGATCAGGAACAGAAGGAAGAAAAGTTCAGTGAGTTTTCTCTAAGACAACGCTCGGCCTCACACGGCTGCTAAAACCATTGAGGTAATAACAAAACTACGGTATAACCTTCTACCCCACTTAGCACACAGTCCGAACTTTGCTTCCTCCGATTTTAATTTGTTTGGACTTCTGATAGTTTTTGGGAGGAAAAAAGTTTTATTCAAATTCTGAATTTATTGATATCTACTGTTGTGGACTGAATGAACATTTTGAGCATTAAAGTTTGATCAACTAAGAGCACAGAGTGTTTGCTCGTACAAATTAATTGGTTTGTCACGTATTTTTCTAAAATTTTAATCACACAAATTGCTAATGCAGGCTACAAAACCATGCGACAAATATTTTAAGTCGATGGGTTGGTTCGTCAGGTTAGGGAATAATTTGTCCTTGTTTACAGAATCATTTAGTGTGAAACCTAAACCTCAAACTCAGGCAATGTTATTGGGAATTCGTGTTGTATATGGACAGCATCGATGTAGATTATGTCCCAAATGATTTGTGAATTAATCTCTATTTTATACGAGTTAAATTTTAAATCGATGTATTACTAATAGCCCAGTGTAGTAGGTAATCTAGTTATTCTTTCAATTATAAAATTTGCATTGCTACCTAGTGCTAGTATTTTTATACAAGTAAAATTTTCTAGACTTAAGCAAACGGAAGGAAGATTGCAGTTTAAACAAAAGAAAATTCACTGTAATAAATTTAAAAAAAGTCGGATACCCAGGAAATTATGCTGAAGTTGCTGTCTAATTAGATTTAAAAAACTGTTGGTTTTGAACTCGCAAACATTGTTTTTCATCACAATTACCTTTGCTGCATCATTGAAATTACGTAATATTTAATATTTAATTAAAATAATTACTGTACACTGTGAAGCTTTTAATATTATTATCAAATATTAGTTAAAATCACGTTGCATTTAATTGGCTCAAATATTCCATTTACTGATTCGTTTAACCTTATTTGACTGCGAAATTAGCGTTAGTTTAATTAAATAAAATGGCAGCGTATAAATGCAAATCCTTTATAGCAGGGTAACAAATATTCCGCTCATATTAATTATTGTTAATTTTGTTTAGTTTGTCTTTTTATCTCTTCCAACGTGTACGCTAACCGTAGCAGCGAAAATATACGATAATGTTCCCACTAAAACCACCACGCTAAGTTTTTTTTTAGGGGCGGTGCCCGTCAGAGCACCGATTAATACTTTTATGTGCTTCTTGTCGGGCCTCAACAAAAGGTGGGTCAGCTTTGACGAAGGTCCTTTGATAAATAGTTGGCTTTCCTCGAACACTGTATGGAAAGGACTTGGATGTTCGCTAATTTGATTATCACGGCTGTAGTCTGTATCATTAATTACAGATTTGCAAAGTTCGTTTTTAGTAAATGTGTAATGAATGCAAAGATTAATTTCATAACTGCAGTTATACTTGGTGGGTAAAAGTAAATTATAAGCTGCTCTAAGCTTGATATTATCCTATGCCCATTAATTATGGTGTTATATTCTCGTTGGTTTTTATAGGCGAAATCGCGGCATTCATAAAAAAGGTTTATGTTAAAAAGCTGTATAGACTGCATTTTGCAAAATTATGTACGTGGTTTGATCAAATCATAACCGGACTAGCGTCACAAAACTTTATTGACAAAAATTCTTTTAAATCGATGCGATTACTTTTAAGATAGTTACCTGCAGCAGCTATACAGTGCTGCAGCGACATTTGATCTTCTGGAAGCACTATTTGTAGGCACTTTTAGAAGACACTATTAGGTCAGCCTTTGAATCTTTTTTATCTCGTCAATCGTTTGAAAACTACATCATTTATCGAGATATTCGGTTTTAGAAACAAAAAAATGTCATAAGGGGCCAAGTGAGATACATATGAAGGGTGAGAAATAAAGGTTACTTCGTATTTCGCCAATTTCTGCCTAAACAGATGAAAGAGTTAAGACAGTTTCTGGTCTTCTGTCGAAAGACGAGGAGCAAACTTTGCAGCAACACGACTCATGCCTAGAATATTGTACAAAATGTCTTGTCAAGATCCTTATGACATTTCTAGATCTTCTGCCAACTTCTTAATAGTTGGTTCTGTTGGTACGAATCAGTTCAAGAATTTTGAAAACTTTCGTCAGCAGTAGAGGTTTCATCACTTTGATTCAAGTTTTTTTATTCTTTAAAGCGTTTGAACCACTCAAAACACGTGGTTCGATTCAGAGCATCTTCTTCAAAGGCCGTTTTCAAAAGTTCTTATGTTGCTGTCGCCGTATTTTCAAAACAAAATTACACGCAGATGCACTGTTCTTCATTCCAAAAAAATCGCTGGAGTGGAAAAACTTAAATTACTAATACAACATAAAAGATAGTTAGAATGTTATTACAACGGGGATGCAAAAATTAGCCTATAAATGAATTTTCGAGAGTATGAAAGCTTTATGTGCAGCAATTCATTTTAAATATAAAATTTTCGCTTCTAATAAATATTTGATAAGTAAAGAGATCTCAAAAGAAACTAAGATGCGAGTATTTAATGCAGTGTACGTACCAATTCTTAGAGTTCAGAAACTTGGGCACTAATAAGAAAGCAAAAACAAAGGATACCGATCCAGAGTATGAGATTTTTGAGAAGAATATGATGTAGACTAGTTGATGATAAGAGACGAGAAAATCAGAAAAAGCCTAGAAGTGAAAGACATAAAGAAAATGATGGAGACAAACCAATTGAGATGGGTGGGACAACTACTACACACGTCAGAAAACAGGTACACATAAATGGGGTTGAAAATTAAGTATGAGGAAAAAAGAAGTAGAGGAAGTCCAAGAACATAACGGCAAAACGAAGTGATTATAAAAAAAATGAGTTAGCTGGAGCGTTGTGCCACAGTTAGCTTATGATAAACAAAGATGGAGAAACATAATCAAGAACTAGAAGAAATATCTCGACACCGAAAAGTACAAGAGGACCCAATTAAGAAGAAGTTCGCAAAGCCGTGAAATTTTTTGAACGTAAACCTTATTTTTTTTTACTTAATTCGATGAACAAAATTTTCAACAGACTAGAAGATTTGCTCGTGCTAATCCTGAGTGGGGTAATGCTTTAACGAACGCAATAAGAAGTATTTCTGCTCTTTAATTCATTTAACATTTCGGAATTTAAAAGCTAATAAAAAGATGAGGTGTCTAACGCAGATTAGCATTTAGATATAACTTTTTACTATCTGTACATTGCGTCATACGTCAAAAAATTGCTGTGAAACAGAGATATATTCGGATTCCAAATAATAAATAACTTAAAAAAAAGTAAATACAAATGGCTTGTAAATTATTTATGGCTATTATTTTGACGGGACATTTAATGAATGCTAGAGCTGTCATCCTATCTTCGTCAAATCTCCGATTCCATCCCATTTTTATGCTTTACAATTAACTGTAACGAGTTTGTCATTTACGGGTCATTTAAGACGTCCCTTTGGATAAAACAGTAATGAACGTAAATATACTGCGAACTTTTATGGCAACTACGTTGCTGTTAGTATTAATGAAAGCAATCGATTGTTTAAAACTGGATAAACGTCACTTTTTTAAACGATGTGACTAAACGGATTAATTAAAAAATAACCAAGTTGAAGTTCAATAAATTATAATAAAAGGAAGATGAAAATGATAGTTACATTGCTAAAATGCAACTTTAAAAAAAAGTTGAATACATTATTTCCAGAAAGCGGCAATAAGATGACAAATACAGTAATTATTTTTGTTGATTTCTGTATGTATAACTGTGGTGCGCGGTGAGATAATAAATTAATAGGAGTATTTATTTATTTACATAATTTCTATCTACACTTATTCCACCTTTTGTTGGAAATTAGGTTACCATCATCATCATATTATTGTATTAATGGTATAGGCGTATTGGTCTGTAACGCTTTAATATTACATCGCTTCGTAAGTTCCTGGTTTCCTTGGTCCATAATTCCATGCCAATTTTGGTAGTTTTTTCTTCTTCCATTCGTTGCAGTTTCCATCCATTTCCTTCAATAATCTTTTATGCGAATGGCGATGGACCATATTTTCAGCTCATTTCTTATATCTTCATTTTATGAGATCTAATTGCGTACTGATCTAAGAAATTTAATTTCAGTAACAAATTTTAATCTAATGCACGTCTTTTCGTGTTAAGACCCAGTTTTCACACCCGTTTATTAAAGATAAAAGTGCCACTTTGGGAATTTAATTCGTTTATTTTCTTGTTTTTGTTTTTGATAGCCCTTCTTATTGTACCGTACATTAATTGTAATCTTGTCTTTTTAATATGTGTGTATGTCAGTATCAGTCATATGATATGTTGCATATCAACTAGTTTAAGGGATAAAATTGTTTCAAGATTTTATTTTAAATCTTATGAGTTGTTTTCCAATGAAACCATGACCTTTAATTTTTTTGAGATTATTTCTTAGTTAGGTAGTCTTTAAAAAGTCGACTGTACTACGAGTATCATCATGTTGTGGGCAATTCTGAAACAACTTTTTTTTGTTGATAAAACTGTGGACATTTTATTTTCAGGACATTTTCTACATTTTTAATTTATCTTTCTGTTTTCTTAAGATTTCTTCATTGTTCTATAAGCAGGATTGTTTAGACGTCACAAAAACAGTTGCTAATTCAAGCTATTTCAGTGGAGAATTCTCCGCGAGGATTCTTATTCACTGTAAAACACCCAAGCATCTTCAGTAAACATAAGATAAAACCTCGGTTCTCCTATAAGGAAGTAAATATTTTACTGCGTAACTTCTTTCTAGCAAAGTTTTTGTTCAGTTATAAGCAATCCGTACATTTTTGCAAAATCTTGAGGGCAATTCTTTAGTATGCTGATTTTTTAGCGTCTATACTAATTTCTTTGAAATTTTATTGGCCGCCTCTTAAAACCAATTGTTCAATTATATGTGTCCAAATTTTGTCAACCTGGATGGATGTTTAACAGTTTAGGCACTGCTTGGACTAAAATTTTATTTAAAAGATAGTTATTCCATTCTCCTCAAACAGCGCAGTCAGTCTATCATGAAAATATCAAATCATTGCCTTTAAAACAAAAACAAACAAATTGACTACATTTCTATGTTCAGTATAATATAACTCATTATGGAAGCAAAAAAAATCAAGTAAGATTGAAACATAACAAATATGCTCCTAATTTTTGCAGTTAATTGTCAAAAAAATTTATATTTATAGATTTAGTTTCATGACTAAGTACTTCTTCTTAATCGATTCCTCTTGTACCTTTCGGTGTCGAGGTATGCTTTTCTATTTCTGTATTATGTTTCTCCACTCCTTCCTATCGTTAGCTAATTGTGGCACATCTCTCCAGCTGACTCATTTTTCTTCTAGTTCTTCCTCACTTCTTTTTCCCATTTTATTCTTGGTCTTCCTCTATTTCTTTTTCCCTCTGTCTGCATTTTCCATCCTATTTTCGCGTATCTACTTTCTGGCATGCGTAGTAAATGTCCAAGCCATCTTAATTGATTCGTCTCCATCTTTTTCTTAATATCTGTTACTCCTAAGTTATTTCGGATTTTTTCGTTACTGATTTTATCGATCAGTCTGCATCCCTCTATTCTTCTCAAAAATCTCATTTCCTGTACCTGTATTCTTTGTTTTTGAGTTAGTGTCCAAGTTTCTGAACTGTACGTGAGGATGGGTACGTACACTGCATTAAAAACTCGCGTCTTCGTTTCTTTTGATATTTCCCTCTTACTTATCAAACATTTATTAGTGGCGTAGTAAAATTTCGTCGCTGCCGCTATTCTGTTATTCGGATCTTCCAATTTACAATTTTCTGCAATTATTGTCACTAAATATTTAAAACTTGCTACCTGCTCTATCTTTTTTTGGTCTAAGCACATAACGTAAAAAGTTCTAAACGTACCACAATCTAAAATTTATCAGAATATTTCGCTTACAATGAAAACTTCCTTCAAAAAAGGACCTGTCCGTGGAATGGATAGTACGTAATTAGGTTAAAGCGTTAATCAATCAAGATTTCAGCAGCTGTGAGAACGAAGCAAGCGTTTTAAATATTGCGGCCAATTAATATTTTACACTTGATTAACTGACCAATGCTCGTTAAGTTACTGTAAACTGGCTGCACTAGTATTGATTAAATACCTCATTAGCAATGTACAAATTCATTTACTTAAAACTTCATCAAGTAGAAATTTCAAGCCTATGAATAATCGCTAGTAAGGAACTGTAAAGCAGGGCTATCCATTATCCAGCAGCAGCCCGTTAAAATTTAAAATTACTCTCTCATTACTAGCCAGGGGCGTATCTTCCTGTAATTCAATGGAATTAAATCTGGCATTTCACGCGATTCAAATTACTTGTGAGAATTCAAAAAAAATCTTAAAATTTAATTTTACCCAAACACTATCACGTCACGCATAATAAAATATGAAAATTCGACTCTCGAATGATTTTGCATGCAGCAAGAGTGGGATGCCCACTCTTGCTGCACGCACGATGCGTTCAACGCACACGCTGTACCAATCGGACCATTTATTATGTAAGTGGTGCAAGTACATTGTTCTTTGTATCGAGATATTTAAAAGTCTGCTTTTTAGTTGATTTAAAATTACTGATAAAGTCTACCAAGTTAGTCAAAGTTTCTATTAACTTAATTATACACGAGGGACCTTCACTGCGATTCTGCAATTTTATATTTTCGTTGGAATCGGTGAAGGAGGAGGTGAATAGTAATTGGTCGTGTCTTAGCATGTCATGTGACTAGTTCATTTGCCAAAGCGGCTACCCTTGCAGTTTAAAATAAGAGTTGTCACCCTGGGGTGAAGATGGTTGCAAAACTTATAAATTGCACCAAAGAGGAACAGCGTTCTGTCATACGCTTTTGGGAGCACACAAGCGAAGATGGATTTCTGCTACCGGCACATCTTCTGTCCACAGACATCTTCCCACCAGGGTGACAACTTTTATAGTAAACTGCAAAAGCAGCCGGCTCGCCAGACAGAACTAGGTCACATGACACGTTAAGACTAAGGGGACCATTTTTTTTCTCGAACTTTCGGGGACACTAAGCTGGGCTTACAAAAAAAAAGGTCCTCGACTAACTATTTTTTCGTTTTTGGTACACCTAAGACCACAACTCTCATTGTAATAAACAAAATTCAAATTAAAGGGCGGGAATTAAAACCCACACAATTTTGCACATTTTAAAACTGGATGATTTGTCCAGGACAAAAGACGTGTGGTAACCGTAAGTAACCTAACCTAACATAACCTAATCGCATTTGACACTTTATTTATCGTGCACAGACTCCTCCCCGATCCAGTTATCGTGGTCAATAAGCGGTTACACTGTTACAATGTTGCCAGTAACAAATTTGTATAATCTGGCAATAGTGAAAGTACCATACATTGGTTATTTTAAATGTGTATAGAAAAATCGGGGACAAGAATAATACGGGACTTAAGTCTTGTTTCGGGGACTGTCCCCGAAAATCGGGGACGAATGGTCACCCTAGTTAAGACACTACCAATAATTACTTTTCCTCCCGCCTTCACCATTTTCAACGAAAATGTAAGTGTGAAAACTTATTGAAGACCCCTCGTATATGTTTAATTATTAGGTACATGATTTGTTTGAGAATTCATCAAAAAATTTTTTTGTCCATTAATGGACTTAAACCTCTTCATTATAAATGATAATGCAATGTGAATTACTTAAGAATTTAGAAACAGTCTAAGCACTTTAACATATAAACTGCAAATTATCCACAAATAAAAAGTTCACACTAAATTATATATAAATGATTTCTCCATTTAAAAAAAAAAATAGGTTTCCGCCACTTTCGTAATAAACGGTCCAATTAAAAAACTACTCTAAATCTTGACCGATCTAACTACAATCGCTAGAAAATTCGGGATTACAATGATTTTCTGCCTTGCAACCCGCATTTTGTTGGAAAGTCGAATGTTATGGGGGTGCGTCGGCTATTATCGCTGTTGGAAAACAACCACTGCGATGAATAATAAAGGGTGGCGCCAGAGAAGAGCATATTTAAAATATAAATTATCTTGTGAACTAAAGTATAAAAAGGAAATTGACTATTTATTTGCTTTGTTTCGAGCCTCCGGCATTTTTCCCGATGCCAATGTCTTAGTACGCTACTGTTAGAGTACGCGATAACGTGCCCCTATCACCGGTCGTAGTATCTATCATACGGGTCGTTTGGTAAAAAAAAAAGAAGAAAAGACATTAAGCATTCATTTTACACAAAAGTCCATCCATAAAATACAAAGAGATCTAATATAAAAGCCAATACTTGTAAGTTACACACAAAAGCTTGTACGCCGCATCAAAACGGGTCTCGGGTTTTATGCGACCCTTCAGTCGTTAGTTACAAAACGTTGCTGTAAATAACACAACTAATAAGCTTTCAAAATAGCTTTTGTTTGAAAGGCAAAATTATGAATAACGTTCGCAATTTTTATTACGTACTTTTTATATCTTGATGAATATTTTTTTATGAAGATTATATGAAGAACGATTAGATGAAAAAGTTTGTTAAAATTTATATTTTTAGTTATTAATACCAATTGAAATACTTCAATAACTACTCTTTACGCAAAACCAAATATTATTTTCCCAGTACAAGCACGATATCATTTTATACGTTTCGAAAATAAAAGAAATATTTGGTAAGTTGAGACCAAATTTAAATGGAGTTTCTCTGAAAATGGATTAAATGAGAAAGACCACTGCCAAATATTAAATCCGAAACAAAATGGAAGATAAACGATTAAAAGAAGGCAAGTGGGAACACAGAAAGTTTTGGAGGTTGATAACGTGGAACTGGTAATGGAAAAACATTAAAAGAGACATAGAAAGCGAGAGGGGATTGTTGAGATGAAATTTTACTAAAATGTTTTTATAGTACAATACAAAAAGAATAGGTAATCCAAATTTAGTTGTACAATTTTTAATACATTCTCAATGTTTAAAATAAAACTGAACAAGAAATATTTGTGGAATTAAAATGTGCAATAAGAATTTATGTGTAGGTACATTTTTGTGTTATTCAAGGATATCGTTACAACAGGTTAAAATTTTAAAGCAAAATAAGTTTGTGTCGTGTGCATAGTTTTTAAAAAACATTTTGCAACTTAAAATTGGGTTAAGAGGTTGCGACCAAGAGTGTTTTGAATTGAAGTGTGTAATTTAAGCTTATTTAATTTTTACATTACAGCTTTCTTTATGTTTTTGTTTTTCGTATGCCATATTGAGTTAATTATAAGTAATTAATTGCAGCATTACCAGTAAAGAAATTGACTTATATTCATAATCGTTGTTACTTATGAGCGTTTTATGTTATCACAACTAATTGATAGATAATGGAACAACTATGAATTCCTATTATTTCATGTTAAACTTTTAAGTTAATTAAATTGTTAAAAACATTCGAGTAAATGCTATTTACATTGTTGACAATTACCGTTTGCAAAGTATAGTCAGTAAATATTATAGTTGAAAATAATACTTAAAAAAAGAGAAACTAGTGTAGATCTACTTACCAAGAAATGAATTACAAGTTACAAGTGATTTTTACTAAAACAATTAATAAATAACATTTATTATAATGTCGTAGAAGAGTTTGATATACAGGGTGTAGAATTGGATCACGTAACATAGCAATTTCAATGGTAAAATTTTAAAAGTTGTATATCTCCCCAATTAATTTAGAGAAAAAGTGCATTTAGGTTTTTGTAGAGAACAAAATTTTGTGTGTACAACGTAATCAATATTAAATTTGGGTTTTCCAATAACTGAAAAGTGAGAAAATTGCAACATGCCGTTTTGACAAAAATCAGTAATGCCTTGAAGTTATCCTGCTACAACCTACTACCTACCCTCATGTCACTTATACTGTCACTTTGACGTGAAGTTTACAGTAATCTTTGTTAATTTTTATTATTGTAACAAGATTATAATATCATTCCAATAAAAACAAAGTTAATTGTATAAAATAAATGTTTGATAAGATATAAACAACAATTAAAATAAATGTTGCGTCAGAGTGACAGTACAAGTGACATAGGCTAGGCGGTTGTCAGCATAATTCCAATGCAGTACAGATTTTTGTCAACATGGCATTTGCAATTTTCTCAATTTGCAGTTATCGGAAAACCAAAAATTAATATTGATTACATTTGTAGACACAGAACTTTTCTACAAAAACCTAAATGCGCTTTTTTTCTAAATTAATTGGGTAGATATTATACAACTTTTAAAATTTTACCCTTGAAATAGCTATGTTGCGTGATCCAATTCTACACCCTGTATGTGTGTAAATACTTAAAATGTTTAATAAAAATAACTACGTGTATAACAAAATAATCTACTACTAAATCTGCCAATAAAACTTTTATTAATAGTCACGGTAACCATTCGCATATTTGCAAAATTTATTATTCAGATTCCAGACTGTAAACTAGAGAAAATTGCTTTGAGTATTAAAAAGTCGGAGCAAAAAGTTTGCTACCGATTCATATTTCACGGCTAAGCCCTCTGAAAATTGCGCACAAAGAAACCAACTTTATGTACATCAAATGACGCACAAGAAGCAAAAAAAAAGTGATTTACAAAAGCGCTGAGGTAAATAAGGGTTTCCGTGTGTGAGACATAATTTACGTCAAAAACATTATTCAACAGATTAACAGGTTAAACTGAGATGTAGTGTTAAAAAAGAGATTAACTATCTTTTAATTCAATAGTTTGGTAACTAATTAGTATAGTTTAATGAACGTTTTTGGCATCCTTTGTTGATTTTAGTGTGAAAACGAAATGAGTCCCATTAAATTAGTTTTATTGTTTTCAGCATACTTAAATTTTTTTAAAGAATAGGTGTTCATTTGATTTTTAAAAGACCACATTTTGGGGACTCGATCTCATTCCCAATTAAATCGGAAATGCTATCCACTTTTAATTTTTAAATAGCACCCAGTTTAAATTATTTTTTCCACTACCACTAATGCAAATGACTCTTACTGTACAGCCTGCATGCATAGTGAGTCCTAACGCACGGTAAGCAAAACGCACACTTGTTTGTCTAGAAGAGTCTAGAGTTGTAATATTTGGCACACTGATCAAATCCTATTTGCCAATCCCCGCACTTTAGCTTGGAAAATAAATGAAAAGTGCCCTTTGTCATAAGTAGCTATTCGGGGTGCCCTTCTTATCAAAAAGGTTGCCGACCCCAGGTCTAGAGAGATCGAAGTAGCCTTACTGCTTGCATGCATAGTGAGTTATAACGCACGGTAAGCAAAACGCGCACTTGTCTAGAAATGTCAAAGTAGGCTTACGTCCAAATTGACAAGACAACGTTATTACCAGGGATGGAATAACGTTTTAAATCGTTACGTTATTGTATAACGTTATTTATTATTTGTTTTCGTTACATAACGTTATAAATAACGTTAAAAAAATGAATTGTTATGTTATATAACGTTATATAACGTTACATGAATTATGATATACAGGGTGTTTCTTAAATAATGCGAAAAAATTCGGGAGGTGATTCCTTATCGAAAATAAAGTGAGGTCTTTCATATAACAATTTTTTCTTAGACGTCTTCTTTCGGAGTTACACCCCCCTAAAGGGGATCGGTAAAATTGGGTTTTTATTTTATTTCTCAAATTTGGATAAATGTGGGAGAATGATATTCGGTAGATGTTTCATACTTATTAAAAGGTTTCCCATAGTAGTATTTTCAATCATCTTCCACCTTCATAGGGGGCTGATAAGTGCGACCCCTGTTGGTTATTTAATCAGAACTTTTTGGTGAGTTGAAATTTTGCAATTTAAATTTTTTTTTATTAGTTTGATTTATTTAGAACCTTTTTTTATTCTTTAGTTTTTCTCGCAAATCCTACAGTTTTAAGTAAAAAATTAAATGAGTCAATATGATGCCTATGTTCATATTGGGTAGAATTGACGGGCGTTTTAGCGTTGTCGCCACGTAAATGTCAAAATGAACATATGAACATAAACAAACCAAGGTAACCACCAAAATGAATCGTTTTATATTGGAATATTTGATGGTTCATGTTCATTCATATAATTTTTTACTCAGAAACTGTAGGTTTAACGAGAACATTAAAGAATAAAAAAAACTTCTAAATAAATCAAGTTTTCAATAAACAATTTAAATTGCAAAATTTCAACCCACCAAAAAGTTCTGATAAGAAAACCAACAGGGGTCGCACTTTTCAGCCTCCTGTGAAGGTGGGAGATGATTAAAAATATTACTATGGGAAATCTTTTAATAAGTATAAAACATCTACCGAATATCATTCTCCCACATTTATCCAAATTTGAGAAATAAAATAACAACCCAATTTTACCGATCCCCTCTACGGGGGTGTAACTCTGAAAGGAGACCTTAAAGAAAAAAAAAATATGAAAGACCCCCCTTAATTTTCGATAAGAAATCACCTCTCGATTTTTTTCGCATTATTTAAGAAACATGCTGTATAAAAATAATTTTTATTTGTAACTCTGAAATTATTTTTGGGATCTGTATATGTAAATTTAAAAAATAGTACAAAATTACGTTGAGATATTTTATTTTCATTTTAATTTCTAAAATACAGACAAAATATTATATCTTCTGAAAATATAAAGATCGCCATATAAAAATTTAATTTATAGAGAATAACGATACAAAATAACTTTAACGAAACGTTATCGGTTATTATAACGTTATATAACGTTATAAAAATATCGTTACGTTATTGTATAAAAAATTATAGTTGAATCGTTATTATAACGTTATCGGGTATCGTTACGTTACGTTTTCCATCCCTGGTTATTACATGTGTATATTAGCCAAGAAGCCGTTATAATCGTATGTATTTTATGTTCGTAGAAAAAGTAAGCTACATAACACGAGTTGTAAAGCAAGTACGCATTCGTGGAAATACGCACTCGCCGCTACGCGGCTTCGCGCGCAACTTTTTCACTCGTGCTTCTTACAACTCTTGTTATGTAATATACTAATATACTGCAATAGACATCTAAAATATCCTTTAATTATTTTGAGCAGTGTATATTCAAATTCATTTGCTTTTCATATAGCGTCAAAATTGCAAAAAAGGAAAAATTAATAATCATAAGATTAAAAATTATATATCCTAAAAACCTCAATAAAACAAAAAATGTTGCATTTTAAATGAATGTGTTTTGAATCTTGTTAAAAGCAATAAAATACAAGGGTGCCCATTAAAATATAAGAGAATAAATTATCTTTATTCCACTTTTCTATTTTTTCAGAAAATAGAATTTTAATTCTAATGGCAGTTTTTAAAAGTTGATATTGTAACATTCAATGATAATTTTGATGATGAATATAATGATACTTTCGCCAGTTAATTTGTGGATGCCAATATTTGCCAATTTTAATTATCAACTTGTCAAATTTTACCTTTTATAAATATCATCTACCTTTTACTTTGAATTTAAAATATGTTAACCAATTTATTGCTTACAATCAACCTCGCTCATCGGTGAGTACCTATTATGAATATAAAATTTAAAAAAATTGATTACAATTGTCAACTTTAAAATTACTTATTTTTACTTATACCTATGTAACTTATACCTATGTACTTATATTTAAGGCTGCTGAAGAAGAGTTAATAAAAACTCGAAATATTTAGCTAATGTAAAGAGTATTCTTTAAATGACCTCTTGACCATTATCCCGTCATTCTTCTTTTTCTTTTTTATTATTTAATGATAATGTTTAACGTGTATTTGCAAAAATAAACGTGGGTTTTCCACTTTTTAAAAATTATGAAGCCATTTTAGATACAAAACCTCTCGTGGTATGTCATAGTATAGAGGATTTAATAAAGAATTCCAATACGCGAAAAATTATGCCATTTAAAAATCAAAAGTTGAGATGCCTTTCGGTTAGACAAGAAATAAAATTTTGCGTGAAACATGTGCAAAATATGACCTTTCGTGATTTAAATGATAATAAAGTTAAAAAGCTTATTTTTAACAAGAATTAACCAATTGGAACATAATTTTTTTCGCCAGTTCCAAGCAAACACCATTTACTTTAAATGGCTTATTTCTGTAGACATGTTCTGGAGTTCTAGATCAATAGTGGTCATTTAATTTTCTAGTGCTTCAATAACGTTTAATGCTTTAAACATCAATAGATTAAAGCTTTGTTGTGGTACAAAGAGTAGTGTTTGAAAGAGATAACAAGAGTACAATAAGGAACTATGATTCCTAGGACTGTAAGCGTCTATACAAGTACTTTTAAACATCATTACACTCTCGAACAAAGTTAGATATTTTCTGGATGTAACACAGGCAACAATAGCAAAATGTAAATTTAAATTTTGTAAGTCACTTTAATCTTATTCAAAAAGAAGGTTTCCATTAGAAAGTTAAATTTTACTTTATAATAAGATCTAGACGCCGATGGTAAAAGTTTTTTTTTTCGATATTTTACCTATACAGTTTAAAATTAAAAATAAATAGTTTTTTTATACAACAGCCATATTTAAGCTTTAATATACTCAGCTTAAGCGCTTTGCTCGTATTTAGTGGGCCGTGCATTTTTGTTTCATGTTGAAGCAGTTTTGTCCTGTTTGCTGTGAGTTTCGAATTTAATGCACCCCGTATTTTGATGACACTGAAAGTGGCTGTTAGTGTGATTCAAAGCTCGTTATTTCTGACGTATTTTCACACATAATTACAGGCGCATTGATGTTTAAAATTGTCTGCAGTTGCCCCTAATGATATCCCTCACGTGTAAGTAACGTGATGTACTGTTAAAGGTCTCGCTACTTCATCAATAACCGATGAGATGGAAAATAGGTCAAATGCTTTTACTGCTTATCAAGAATTGCATTGCTAATAATGCGTGCGAACGTTGCAGTTCTCAGGCAAGGGCGTCAATTATTTTATTCGCAATTATAGGTAATGCAGCAAATTTATTGGTATTCATTAGGAAGATGAAATGTTTAGTATATTAATTTCCTTCGTCAAATCTACGGTATTTCCGATTATTATTATTACCTGTTAATAACTTATTTAGGCGACAATAGAATATTATTCACTATTATTGTTGTACGAGGATTGGATAAATAGTTTGCGCTTTGCGGCCTAGGAAAGTAAACAATTTTTTCAATATACTTTCTTAATTCAATACACTTATTAAAGTGATATTCAAGAGCCTTTATGCCATCCTCATGTGCCGATTTGTCCAACTCCTAAAAATAGGCGTTTGAATAACTATTAACTATCTGGAAGTGAATTGCTTTTTATGTAAAATCGATCGTCTTTGCTCAAACTGCTCTCACCAATTTTATAAAATTTGATAAATACATTCGTTTTAGAATATTCAACTTCGAATTCCTAATTAGTTTAGAACAAAAATGCAAAATGGGTTGAAAAGCTCCAGAAACTTCTCTAAAACTTTGCTCATAATTCGAGAAATTCCGAAGTTTATTTTCATTTTTGGTGCATATGACTTGTTTATCGATTGCGTATGAATAGTAAAAATAGAAATTTGTAGTCTTAACATTTTACAATTAAAAACTGAAGCAAATAACATAACAACGCCTTTGATTATGAAACCTTCAACGTGTTTTACAACGAGCGAAAAAACGAACAGCAAATTGAAATAAAATTTTATGGCAGAAGAGAGACTTGTAAATTCTTACACATAAAATTGTTAATGGGAGTTAATTAATAAATAGCATGTAGCAGGAACAAATTTAAACAATAAAACGCATTTTGTAATTTTAAAGAAAAATAGATTTGTAGTAAAAAAAACCTTTGCTTATAGTAAAAGTAGAAACTATATGTATAGTCAAAACAAAAGTATTCTTCGATCCGCTGGTGGCCTATAGTGGTAGTCTTAATCTGGCCCCAGAGTTTTGCCAAATTTGCTTGAGTTCGTTTTATTGCAGCTGCGGACCAGGGCTAGTGCTACGCTGTACAAACGAAATTATGTACGAGTAGGCCATGTTTTATACAAGCATACTTGAATACCGCCCACAACCAACGGCAACGCTCAAATGGATTCAGGAACTTCTTTACTTCTAAAAATATCTTATGAACAGGGTAGGATTAATATATTTTACATATTCACATCATTCAAATAATGGTTATTGTAACCTTTGTTTAAATTATTTACGACCATCCATTTAAAAATGGATTTTGATAATTAAAACGATAAATATTTGATTTTCGTTTTCACTCTTAGATTAATTTTGTCAATTTAAGTTATTAAAGTTTCATAGTATTTTGGAAGTTCGTAAGCAAAATATACCGCCCTACTAATAATTAAAACACTCAGCATATCTTTTAAAATCTGATATTCATTGTATTTTGTATTGTTACATATTTTTGAAAAGCTAAAAAAATACTCTTTCATATAATGTTATGGCCAACTAGGATTTCTATTTAAAAATATTATAAGTTTACTTCATATCTCAAAAGTTACAGAAAGTGCTATTTTCTGTACATGTATAAACACTAACAGGTGTGCGATTTTATAGCAATTGTAGAAAATGTAAAATTTTCTAGGCGTCAAAAAGTTAAAAAAAAGTAAACTTTCTGTTGGGTTGTAAAAGCACATTAAAAAAAGACATTTACCATCACTTACTTTAGAAGTTTTGGAGAGATCTAAGTATTCCTAAAAGTTAGTTGATGACTATAGGCACTTGTAGCTGTTTAATGGTTGTCCTTATCAGTTTAGTTCCTAATTATTCGATTAAAGTAATAATTATGATTTGATGATATTGGGTTTAAACAACTACTATTTCAAATATTTTAAACGAACTCTAAAATTCGCGATTTCCAAAAAGCTATAAACCATTCCAGTTCAAGTAACTCACTTCAATATCGTTTTGGGCAACGGTAATAACTACTTAATAAGAACAACAAAGGAAGCTTATTAGATGGAAATGGATACATTCAAAGAGCTAAAGCAATCTTCGTTAATCAATTATAAAACTTTTCAAGTTTCAACCTTTTTAAGATAAAGAAATTTAATGAAATTAAAAATAAAAGAAAAGCGTCTGGACTGGAATAAGATAAAAACTTTAATCAAGTCGTCAGAGATAAAAACAATAAAGCATGAAGAAATAAAGATAAAGCAAACTAAATCAGTAACGCGTTGAACACTAGATGAATAATTAATATTTTACGATATGTTTGTATTGGAATTATTTAATTAAAATATTTAATTAAAACAATAAATAGCTAATAACCATACAATTAGATAGATTGTGATCAAACTATGAATTTCTTATTTAAAGTGCAACAATTGCATTTATTAAAATTCCAGTGTGCACAATACACGCAAATAACATACTTAAATTACGAAAAAACGTAACCCTTTAAAAAAAACTTGTAAAGTAAGTTAACGCAAAGGCAGCTGTTTATACTTACTCTTTGGGTCGTGAATCCATCGTTTCTTTTCTCCTATTTTTGAATTCTTTGTGTCATCCTGTAACAAAAATATTTCCCTTAATATTGTATTCAAAATGGCACCATCATTAATTTAAAATAAAAATTTCAGTGCTATCGTTGAACTGTTATTTTACATATTTAATACACTTTAAATTATAAAAAAAAAGAAATTGTAGGTATCTATAGTTTAATCAACGTTATTATAAAAGCCTTAAAAAATAAAAATTAATGGGCTTCCATAAAGTGCTTAATCTTGTTATGGTACTCCATATAACAATTTACAATAATCTTAAAGAACTTCGTTGTAGTTATTTGTACAAAATATGTTAAAGAAAAATATTTAAATGCAATAGAAATGCTTCAGAGCTTCAGACAAAGACGACGACATAACACCAGAAGTAATAAGAAAAGCAATTGCTAGTACGAAAAAAGGAAAATCATTTGGACCCGGCGGAGTTCCAGTAAAATTAATCAAGTACGGACTATCGTATATATTCAACCAATTTTTGAAAGGCGAAGAACTGCTTAAGGAATGGAGAAATGCATATACATACCAGTAATATTTATAATATAAAGGTGACAGAAAGGACTGCTCAATTTATAGAGGAATTAGTGTAACAAATTCGTTGAGCAGACTAACAAAAAGATTCTGAAGAGTAGAATGGATTTAGAGCTGATAGTTTAGACATGTTTTGTCTAAAACAAATAATACAAAAACGAACTGAACGTAAGCTTGGCTCGCACTTGTAGGGATTGTAAATTTACCGACTTTTTGAATTACCGGTAATTTGGTAAAATTTTCAATCAAAACCGGTTTACCGGTAAATCATAATATTATATGTACATATCAGGGACTGAGAACGGAACGAAAACGTTAAACGAAATTAACCGAAATTTTTTTAAGAACGAAAACGAAACCGAAAACGAAATTATTATTTTTCGTTCAAGAACGAAAACGAAATAAATATTTTCCAAAACCGGTTTTAACCGATTTTGTCGCTATTTAAATTTTATTTGTTAAACACAAACGCGAATTCACCTTCTGTGCTGGGGAGACTCCACGAGGCAGTAAAAAATCTCACTTGAAATAAGTGAGCTTCACTTTTCTCCATATACCTACATGATATGTATTAACAACTTTATTCTTTATACTTGCAATTTCGTGTAACACAATTAACGGTACCTACAGATATTCTCTTTTTCTAATTTGTTTTTTAGATCATAAATATAGAATATACACTTGATTGGATATATATTATCAATGTGTATGTTTTATTTGCGTTTAGACATAATAATAGTAAAATTTATTCTTACTTCGAAAAGGACTAATGTAAAAGAAGATTTATTGGAAGATGTGTTGGTAGTAAGATTTAACGGAATGTGAAAATGTATATTGTATGGTATGTACAAACTATAAAATTAAAGTATATTTCAAGTTAATTTAAGTTTTTTTAAATATATTTTTTATTTATAACACTTAGTAAATCATCCACTTGAATTCATTCTTTTGCCTTTTTAAATAACTACAGCAGGATCTTATTTAATTCAAATGCATAGATTTTTAGTAATAAAACAAATTTAAAACAGCACGCTATATTTTTATATTTTTAGATAAAGCGTGTGTCTAATTTAACCTAACCACTTTGTGTTTTTGCACCTTACGGGTGTTAAACTAAATAAAATGGTTAAATGTTAATGTGTTTAACGATTTGGTAAATTTAATATGGCTATGGTTCGCCAGTCTAAAATATGCTGTCCGTGAGATCAAACCCCATCGCATCGTTTATATTTTAGTTCAGACGCAAATATTGTTATCGTATTTATAGAGGGTTGTGGTGACTAGAAAAAAAATTGATTTTTTGACGACAAAAAAAAAATTGTAAAACCGGTTTTAACCGTTATTATTTCGGTTCACGAAAACGAAAAAAGAATTTTTTCGGTTAGAACGAAAACGATATATTTCGTTTTCGTTCCGAACAGAAACGAACGGATTTTTTTTCGTTTTTAGTCCCTGGTTCATATATTGTATACATATAGATATAATTGTTTTTTTTTTAGATTTTCGCGGTTACTAACATTTTTAATATAAATTTCGGAGTTTATCCGCGTATTCCTATAGGGAGAGCTTGCCGAAACGTCGAGCCAATTTAAATATTACGCGGATAAACTCCGCAAACTGATTGGGATAGTTGAAGCCTAAACTATCACAATCAGTTTCATACAATATATCAGTTAAGAGCCATCAACGTAATTTTTTTTATGTAATAATAATAATAATATAATTCAATATAAAATAAGAGTACACAGGGTGTTCTTTTCCATGGGAGACTATTGCTATCTCCGTAAATAATGAATATACAAGGTTGGTTAAATGGGACAAAAGTTAGCTATTTAGGAGTGTATTTTAAACAAGATCTTGTTTTGTTTAAAAATTCCATGGCTTGTGTGATTTAACAGAAAAACCGAAATCGATCAAAATTTTTAAACTCAATTATCTCGGCTATTGTTGCGAATACATAAAAACGCCAAAAGAAAAATGTTTTGTAGACTTAGTTTGCCATAAGAAGACGATAGTCAGATATTTATTTATAAATTACCGTGCGAGATATTTGACAGAGAAGTGAGTAAACAATCATATTCCATTTGTATCTATTTTCCCCTTATTTTTTCTCCTTAAAAATAAGTCAATATTCTTTTTTGATTATTTGATTTAGATTTTTATCATTATTGGAAAAATATTGTAAAATTACCGGAATTACCGGTAAAAAATTGGCAAGTTACCGGTAAAATTTGAAGAGCCTTTTTTGCGATTTACATTTTGGGTATTACAATCCCTACGCACTTGGTACTCATTGATCTTAAAAAGGCTTGTGGCAGTGTCCCATTAATTAAACTTTGGTGTTAAAGAATAAGAATATTCCACCAATCTATATACATGACGAGTTCAATAAAAACAGGACAAAAAGTACCGTAGACGATGAAAGTCACGAAAAGATTGAGGCAGGGCTGCTGTATCGCACCTAAATTGTTTAAAACCTATTTAGGAGTCCTACAAAATTGGGTGTATCCATCGTAGAAGAAAAGATATATAGCTTGTATTTTGCTGATGACGGATGATGAGATAGATATAGGTACATGCTACGCAAGCTTGATGGAGAGTATATATATAAGTAGGAGCTAACAGTTAATTCATTTAAAACTAAATATATAGTAGTTGGAGGAACGGGACAAAATTTACAGCTGATGGGATACAAAAAATAAATATACAAGTACTTGCACTTAGACTTAGATGTGAAACTATCAGATGAAGATCGCAATGAACAAGAAATATGCAACATAATTGCACAAAGTAACGCAGCCGTACGGCAGGTGCATGGTATACTCTGGAATAACAACATAACCAGAAATACAAAACTAAGAATGTATAAAACTATAATAAAAAGTATTGCTATTTATGGATCGAAGCTATGGATAATTAATAAAAAGGACACTTTTAAGAAACAGGCAATGGACAGAAATAAACTATTGGTACGGTGACCATACGTCCTCTATTAAAAAGGGCAGTCCTTTATTTGAAAGCGATGTCCTTTGGATTTATTTATTTTTGAAAAATTCAAGTTTGTCCTTTATTTAAAAAAAAATATGCGGCAATAAATTAATTGGTGTTTATTATGCCGGCCACATATGGAACAATTGTATTAGTATTGGTATAAAATGCCTTTCAGTAAGTTAATATTGAAGTTAATAACAGCAAAAATTTATTTATCCTTTTACATCTATTCTGCACGAGTTAAAATTTTAAAGAAGTTTTTTATTAACTATGTTTAGTATCAAAGACTATTAGAGTACTGTACTACCGACTTTAAAACTGTTTGCGCCTCTCAAAACATACTTTGTAGAGCAGAAATGTCCTACAATTTTCAAAGCATTTTTTTAATGAATCTTTCCCTAAAGCAGGATTATTTTTTGTCAATTGTCAAGTTTCATAACTTCTCATAAACACATTCAAAAAATTGTATCTCAGAATATTTCAATGTGAGAAACTTTCGTTACTGTAAAATAATTTATCTACGACTGCTATGATAAGAAGCTATTATGACATTCATTTCAGTTAGATAATGAAGCTTCTTACCGCACAGAGTGGGATAAGAAATCATTATACAACACATTTTGATCGGACAATTTTTGACGAAAACTTTACAATTATTACAATTATTTATACGCTCGTGATTATATTTACATGTTTTATCCCAAAATTTTCACCACGAAAAGAGATATTACAAAAACTATAATATTTTTGACAGACAAATTGCCTTTTTGCTATGCTGTCAAATGCCAAACTGCCTGGTTGCTATGCGATTGAATACCAAACTACTCGATTGTAAATAAAAAAATTATGACGTTTAACAGAAAATAGGTACTTCATCTTACAAAATAATATATATTTTTTCAATTTTGGGCAGTCGTAGATAAAAAGTTGTATTTAATACGTGTGATAAAGGCTTTAAACATACTCGTGCTTTTACCCGACTCGGGCTAACGCCCTCGTCGGGCAAACCACGCACTCGTATGTTTAATGATGCCTTTATCCCACTGATTAAATAAATAACTATTAAACTTCAATTGTCTGAGCACAAAAGTTTTTACCCATTAATGTAAAAAAACTATTTCACGATTGAAAAAAGATCACTATCAAAAAACAAATTCATTTAAAGAATTTGTGCAATAATTTTATTAAACTTTTATTGATTAAGAGGGTATTTTCTAAAAGAAATAAAATCTACACAAATGAAAAAAACATTGTGAGTCGAAACACTGGAAGCTTGCATTTACTCCAAAGGTTATTATAATATGAAATGTGTAGAATTTTGTAATTACAAAAACACAAAAATTACCTGAAAAAATACATTCCTCTCAAAAATATCATTGAAAGTAAAATAACATTGTAAATTATTTTTTAACTATTTTTTAAATAAAGTATTTATTATTAGTGCAGTGTATAAAAAGAATTATATTTTATTTTTGTTACTGACGTAAAAAATACTTTGACATTAACTTTTTACCTTCGCCCATAAGACAACTGAGAAAATGTTAATTTTGTATATTTTTATTCACCGTAGCTATCAAAGAAGCTGTTGTCGACAGTAGGAATGATAGGGTAAAAAACCCTGAAATTAGGGAAAAAATGGGAATTGATATAATGAAGACCATTGAAGGCAAAAGATTAAAATGGGACGTAGGCCCAGAGAATGGATAAAACACGATAGCCTCGTAAAATGTTATTGACATCCATCAAATTGCAGAAAGAAAGGAAGACCAAAAGGAACACAAAGAAAACAAGGTGGAAGAAGTAATGGAAAGTAAAGACCTCACAAGAGATGACTGGATGGACCGCAAGAAATGTAAACAAGACTGCGAAAATCGGTTATTGCTGTAAGAGTATATTATAATATGGAGAGGCTTTATTCGATTATATTGCGCTAAATCAAAGTAAAGCATAACAATCCTTTAAGTATGTTTTTAAATAAGTTGATTTTTGCATTAAACTTTAATTTTTTTTTACAAATTCTTGTTTATTTTCATAATTCATTTATCTGTCTGAATCCGCATTCCCATTTTGTAATAGGGATAATGAAAAAATAGCTGTTCTGATTAACTTTTTATTGCAACGGGTTTGAGGAATTTTGTGTGAATGGTGACGGTTGTGATAAAGAATGTTTGTAAATCGTTTATAAAGAAACATGACTCTTAAGTAATTAATTTAAACATTTTAAAAAAAGGCATGTAATAATAATGCATAAAAGGTTATGCAACCCAAAATTTACAAAACTGCAAGCTTAAAAAGCGGAAGTGGAAAGTTGATGTATGTAAATAACCCAACCTAATTTTCACCAATCACCAAGGACTCGAGCCAAGTTCTTTGAAATTGGCAATGTACCTGAAATATCCTGAAAATATTTAGAAACATTCTATCAAAACCTATACGTTTAACGCAAAGCCCTTTTATCCTTTTGGGTGTCGTATCGTGAAATGGATATCCTACAAGCGCCGTTTCAACCGAACCAATCTATAAAATTTTAAAATCAATATAAACGAATCCAGTTTGAAATATTTTTACTACGCTCGGCATCAGTTGTAGTAGTAGAAGTAACTGAATAATTCAATTATAATTCGAGTGGTGCACCAGCAGTTGTAATTCTATAATTGCACCTTTAATGAATAGTGTTGAGTATCAACGACTGAATAATTAATATTTTGTGACCTATATTTAGTAATTTGGGTGAGAAGAAATGGCGCGTTGTCTTAAAGCTAGCACAAAAACTTGTCAAGTACTAACTGCTCGATCGTTATAAAAATGAAAAGATATAAAAAGAGTGGCAGAAGATAAACGAACGTAGGGAGAGCTTTCGACGCTCTGCTTGATCGCGCAGTAGGTGGCTGTTATCAACAGACCGCGATAACAAAGGAAGCTCACGAAATGGAATTTTCCGGAAAAATCAACGAAAATTATTATTTATATCTAATTAACTCGCAAATGCTTATACACGAATATTTTTGAAATGGCAAGGAAATGTTTAGCATGAAAATCGTAAATAAATGTAACCGAGTTACAGGTCTATATATTTTGAAATTTCCTAGTTCCGCTTCAGTTCGATGTTAGGAATTTGCTGGGAATCAAATTGAAGGAAGACTTCACGTCCTAGAGCGGAAGAATAAAAAATCGATTGTAAGTAAATTTGATGTAAATGAAAACATCTATCGGAAATAGATGTCTTCTTAAACGCTTTTGGACTAGATAGAATGACTTTTCGTTTGCGACAGGGTGTTTTCATTTTGAAGGATATTATCAACGACAGAAAAAATTAATAACATTTTGTTATGCCTAATCACAGAGACCGCAAAATATTCAAAATGTGAATGAAACTAAAAAATAATAATGTTAAATTGGCAATCTTGCTTACTTATTGCTTCTTGGCAAACACGTGAAGTGATAGTTACCACAGGTTTGTTATCAGTGTAATTTTGATCTGATTTGTTAAATTTATCCCGTGACTTCAAAAACCTAAATTTTATTGGAAGCAAAAAAAAATAATATCACAACCATTTGTTTTTGAAAAGGCATCACAATTGCTAAAAACTGACAAAGCTAAGTATGTTTAACACGTAGTTTAAAGTTTAAAAAGTAGGCGTTAAGTGTATTCACCTATTATTTTACTTTAATAAAAGTTTTATTCGTGTTCAAACTCTATTTTGAACTACAATTCAATTTCCGGAAACAATATTTAAAATGAAGGGATTCAATCAAATTTTTAAATGGTAACGCTAGCTTTTTATTGCTTCTAGAAAAGCTCAACGCACTAGGCTTTCATTTAATTTACAGCATTTTTACTTTCAACCAGTAATTTAAAATCATTCAATTTTTAATCTAATTTTTATTTAGTTTTTCACTTAATCGTCATTATGTTGCCACTTTAAAAACAATTCATATGTAGAGTAGGTACATCGTAGTGAAAAGATTAATGTTTCTCTGTGGCTGTTTGACAAGAACATACCATACATTTTAAGAGTGTAAATTTTGATTAAATAAAAACGAGAAAAAAAAAGATAAATGAAAATACACCTGAAAATTTTGTTGATAAAGCATATAAATGAAACAGAGGATTAAAAAAGCTACTAAATTATTTTGTAAAGCCCGTTTTTCAAAGTAATATTTTCATATTTCATATTATAGCTTTGTATGAAACAAATTACGGTACACTTGTGCGGTAGATCGCATATTATTCACAAGAAAGATATTACATAATGTAGTTGTAACATTAAATCTAAATGCTTTCCTGTTCATTTAATTTTTAACATCTATTAATAATTACTTAATTCTCAATAAATATAACAATGCAATCAAATATTTACATAAATATAAAAGATTCTTAATGTAATGGCTACTACAGAATAAAGTATTAGATAGGTACTTAAAAGACCAAAAAGACACTTCTTTACTTCCTACTGATGTCTCGTTTAATATTTTTCCTTTCAATAAAAAGCAAATTTAAACAAAGAGTTACCATTACGTACCATGTAGTTCCTTTCAGATTTAAACAAAGCAAGAAAATTAATAATGTGTATTCAAATACAAATAAAAAAGTTAATTTAAAAGAGGGTTGCGAAATAAAGAAATCTTTTTGGATGAAGATGTATAAGAATTCCTTAAGATAAAATAATACTGTTTATTTTATCCAGCAGAGATCCAACAGACTAAGAAATGATTGTGCAATAAGTCGTGTTCTTGTGTTCCTTTAAATGAGATTTTCCTAATTAAATGTACTTTGAACTGTATGCACATTTGTGTTGTTATGTTGTTCACAATCACTCGAAACGATTATTGAAAAACAGATTAATTTTATAGCAGAGATAAATATTGCCCTTAAAAGACAAAGGATAATAAAAAAATTCTAAAAAGCGCTTTTAATGTTGCGAAGATACATTATTTTCGTTGACAATTCACAATTAAAATAAATGTGGACTTAATAGGGTTTACTTTGATTAATCTTTGGCATACGATTATTTAATTACGTCTAGTTTCTTACGGTACAACGTAAATTATTTTTTTTCCAGAAAATAATATTTTGTGGATTATACACTAAAATATTATACCGATTTTATAAGACGCTTCAATGGGTGTCACAGACATCCATTACTTCAGACTTACGCTACCTTGCGCTAAGTCAAGGACTGTAACAAAAACCAATCGTCACTACCCGCAAGGGCGAGCTTTAAACCACACTAAAGTACACTCAATCAATATTCATTATTCCCTTAGTTACTTTAAATTAAACAATTGAATATAAAGTGACAATAAGAAAATTACAAAAGCATCAATAGATCTTTTATGTGTTAGGGGCAAGCAGTAATATTACTTCAGACATTTTTTTGGGAAAAAAAAATACTGCGAGTTGTAAAATTTACATTACATAACTACACTGGACTCATGTAAAAAAAAACTTTAATCAACGTGTGTTTCAAATACATAAAAACTTTAAAAAAATTGTATTTTTTATAAAGATTATTCTTTATGATAGTGTTTCTCAATCTTCAGATAACCGTCTACCGCTTCTTAAATTTTCAATACTACCAATAATTTAGTAGCATTCGGCTCTACAGTTTTTAATTTTAATCTCAGATGTGGTTCAACATCTATAATCTGGTTTCTCTTCGTCTTTATTATCTACAAGGGCCGGAAATCCAACATCACACAGATATAAACTAGGAAATGGAAAAATGAATAAAGCTTTATCTGTTAATTCAAAAAATTCATTCTGTATTTATAGCCAAATGATAACGTATTCTAGTTGTAGTCTAGATCTAAAAGTTGTTTTTCTTCCTTGGTCATAGATTGGTTGATATTGAAAATTAAGGTGACTATTCGTTCCAGATTTTCGGGAACAGTTCCTTAAACAAGACTTAAGTGTCGGATTATTTTTGTCCTCGTAGCCACCACACTTAAATAAAGTGTCAAATTCGATTAGGTTATGATAGGTTTGGTTCGTTAGGGTTGCCCAAAGGGTTACCAAACGTCCTTCTTCCCCTTGACATTTCCTCCTTTTGGGTCCTTAAATGTACATTTAATTTACTTTTTGCTCTTTTATTTGAATTTCGCTTATTAAAATCACAGTTGTGGTTTGTGGTATGCCGGAAACGGAAAAATAGATTTCACGAAAGTTAGTCGAGGACCTTTTTTTGTTTTATTGGTAACACTAGCTTAGTGTCCCCAAAACTTCGGATAAAAAATGGGCACCTTATTAAAAAGGGATCTTATCCACTCAATATTATTGTCCAATTTAGGTAAATAAGTTTTTATATTCATTTATAAGCTTTGTAGATGCTAAGTGATTGTACTTTTTCCATTATCATCTGACTATTTGCAATTATATAAACGGTTTTTAATTAAACATTTTGAACAAGAACAACTTGTGGTTCGTTCCAAAGTTTAAATAAACAAGTACGGACTTTTCCAAGAGAAAGCCAACGAACATCGGAATAGAAAGGAAATTGTAGATGATCACTTTCCATTTCTCCGCAAAGTTGAGAGAAAAGTCTAGCATTCAAAGGACGGCCTTTGATATAATTTATGATTTTTACAGCTTTATCAAGAACCTTAGGTGGAAAGACAGCATGATACATTATTTATTGAGAAAAATACACGATTGAAACAGTTTTTTTTTCTTTCTTAATATTAATGCGATATAGTTGCACTGTCAAAAATTTCCACATACCCCCTGAAGACCTTTTACGTACCCCCGGGGGTATGCGTAGCACAACGCTGCTCTATACAGGGTGTGTATAAATTGGCGGAAGCGCTACACGTGACGATGTTCTTCGTAAAATTCCAAGTCGAAAATCTTGATACAAAAATGTTGTACCATTCTTCCTATGGCCTCAGGAACCATTTTAAGAAAAAAAAATTGGCAACATTGCATACATTGATTTGCGTTTGGACATTTTTTATCAGCAATTTTTACTTAGGTATTTACAATTTTTGTTCGAACTAAAAGCCTTCAGTTCGTAAACATAGCTACAAACTTTTGGGTATCGTAAAACACAAACTAGAAATAATTACGAGAAAAACAGAGATGACAGCTAATGACAAAGTTGCCATATGTATTATTTTCATTCAAATCAGTGATTTACATATTTTTGAACACCAATTTTTGAAAGGAAGAACACAATATCTAGGAAAAATACTATTCGAAATTTATTTTTATTCCAAATTGCAGCTTTTTTATTTGCAAGTATTAAATAATAACGCTTATTAATATTAAAGGACTAAATGTCAAAACTTTGAGGACCTCTTGCAGACACAGCAATCATGGTACAACATTTTCGTATTAAGATTTTCGACTTAGAATTTTACGAAGAACATCACCACGTGTACCGCTTCCGCCAATTTTTACACACCCTGTATAATTAAATATGTGTAAAAGGCTTACTTTGAAAAATATACCGGATCATCGACCTGGTTATCCACCTTTGCGCAACTGGTATGCTTTTAAAACAATGTTCTTCACCGCATTATTAGTGTGTTGGTATGTTTACATGCACACGTTGAATTACCATTTTTCCTATTTATAATGAATGTTGATGGACATGTTTTAACATTAAACTTAATATAAAATCTTGGTGTGAAGGACCGACTCCATCACAAATACCCAAAAACGCTCCCATCATTTATGTTTCTTAAATAAAGTGTTGGGCCTAGGGTATGATTTATACGGTAAAATATCACGATTTATAGTATATTTATGTTTTCTACTGGATACATAACATGTATCGTACAACAAAATTGGGATATATATTCAATGTACTATGTATTCATTCATTATTACATACAACTAAATGCTGGGGCTGATTAAAAATCTTATACGGCATACTATTCGCTTTGTTTGTTAATCGTTACAATAAAAATACAGTAAAATAATTTTTTATTGTAAACTATATATTAAAAACTGACTCTTAAACCCAATTAAAAAATGTCACTTTAATGTTATTAAGACAGTGTTTTTGTTCCTTTACACAATTCTTATAATTATCCGCAGTAATCTAAGAAAATCCTTTAAATCCTTTTATTAAAGTTCTCTTGTTACAATTCTTACACTTTTCAGTTTTCAGTCTCTTATCGTCAACATCAGCAACTTTTAAAGCTGCTTGAAAAGGATCAACGAAGCTGTTCTTTGAACTAAACCACACTCAGTGCTACTACGTCTCAGCATAAATATTAACTTTCGGAATGTTATAAGTTTATTGGCAGAAACATTGAATATACTGTGTTGCGATGTAAATAAAGTACTGGAGATTTGTTTCTGTAATGAAATATGCGGCAACGGAAGAATCGGTTGCGGTTTGCTAATTAAAACGAGTTTCGACTGATTATGGTTACTGACGTTTAAAATTACAAAGCCGCGTCATTCTTTGTGTAATTTGTAAAAATGAAGCCAACCTTGAAATTTTCAGCATTTATTGTGAACAAGCTTTTTGTCTCGTATAGGCTTTTCAGCCCCCACATTAATTTGTTCACATGCGTTACAAACGTAAAATGGAACTACTAAATACAAAAATAATGTTTGCACTGTGTTACGGTCTCGTGTAATTACGATCGACGTACACTCGATCGATTACAAGTTAAACACTTTTATACACTTACTCGTACGTTATGTACGACGGTAAAGAATCGACGAACGTTTCGACACTTAAGTACGCTTGTTCGTCTTCTTTAAGTGTGGGCTCGACGTCTGCGCTTGGAGTTGGAACTCACTAATAATGGAAAGTCGCCTTTGATTGTCTTTAATAATTTATTTACAAATGTTTACAACTTAAACGATGTGGAACAAGATTTTGAAATGGAATTAACGCTTGTATTCGAATAAGATCTTGAAATAGAAATAGAATGTTTGTATTCGAATCAACGTTTGAACTAGAATTGAATGCTTGTATTCGATTAAGATTAAATGGTTGAACTATGAATATCTATATACAACTTTTCTTACTACCTAGGTATATGTTACATAAATGTTATCCCTTTGCTACGATTGGTCATCTAAGCAAAAAGATTTGTCCCTCAAAACATGTGTTAAAAAGTTATTGAAAAGTGAAAACTAAAGAACGGACGCTCAAGTGTCCGGCACCATGGGGGTTCTAAGCAAAAATGTAACACTTGACTAAAAGTAACACTAAACAAAATTTATGACTATTTCTTAAAATTAGATAACACATTTACAATTTACAGAAAATAACAAACTAAAATTTAAGAACGGCGGATCATAACAACTGCAATAATTACAGTCACTGTGAAGCACCAGGAATAGAGGTAATAATTTTTTCATAAATTTTTATACAAACAAATTATATAGATACAGTATATGTTTGAATAATCGTAGTGATTCACTTGAAACTAAAATAAAATCGAGTTTAATAAAAAAATGTCATTTGTAAGAAGAATCACTACTGGAAAAAAGAAACTAGTTTCGAGAATCTCGTCTATTCATACGTAGAGTAGTTTCATTTTTTAAAAATTTATGTAGCAAATATCATAATTGGTAGAGACGTCGATTTAAAACTTTATTGATTTAATTAAACTTTTTAATTATAAAAATAAAATTACTCTGATTCTCCAACAATTATTTTCATACAACTCTTTTCTTTACTTAATACAGTGATTTTATGAAAATTTATTTAATGTTGTGTCTTGCACGAACGTTTCACGAATGTTAATTTGTTTGTTTGGTTTAATTTTGTATGCTATGTTCTTTTCCATGAGTTGTAATGTTTCATTTTGGTTTATTTTACCTAACATAAGACATGTAGAATCGATTTTGTAAATTCTTTGCATTCGTAAGAAATTTGATCTTTAAAATTGCTTATTCTAGAATGGAAGAAAATAAGATGTCCAAAATCGAAAAGAAAAACTAAGAAAAGCTTGGAAGCTACTATCAAAAGAGGGATCGAGTGGAGTAGGTTTGAAGAGCTAATAGGAAATAGAAAAGGATAAAAGGAAACATACAAAAAATCATGTTCTGAAAACAGACAAAAGCCTCACACCCAGCGGTAGGGAGGCGTACAAAAACGAAAAAAGGAGTAAGAGGACAACGAGGATGAGGAGATAAAGGAGGAGGAGCAGTAGCACGAGAAGGAGAAGAAAAAGAAACTGCTTATAAAGTTATAGAAGTAATTTTGTTCTTTATAGAATTATCACAACATTCTCAACTGATTCTAACTGTGTATTGCTTTTTTTTTTGCGATGGTGCATGATTTGATTGTGCGTGCAAGTAACTGTGTGTGTGTGTTGGTTTTCTGTAAATTGTGTATTAATGTTTTATTTGTAAATTAAAATACCTAAAAGAGATAAAGTGTTATTTTTGTTCACTTCTCATACGAGATTTGTGTTAAATACCTATTACTTATTTAGTTTAGATCTTTCATCTTAACTTAGTGGTTTTATAATTAAACTGTTTTTTGCCGTTTGTTAAAACAAATAGTGCATTAATTTAGAAGTATTACCTAATATATTTTTTAGTGGTTCTAAACTTTTTATTTTTTACCTTTTAAAATACAGAAGAGCTGGCGTATTATTAACAAAAGGCTGTCTTTAGTAAAATGTTCTAAAAATTACAGTAAAAATATTTTAGGTCACCTGACGCTGGGTTCTGGGTCAACAAAATAACTTTGTTAAGAAAGAAAAAAGCTTATTCGTGAAAATACTTATATGTAGGTGTATAAAAGAATAGCACTTGTTTAACGACCACTAATTTAGTCCATGCGCTGCAATTTTGCAACAAAGCCGGGCTAAGAGGCAATTTCACTTAAGGCAGGAGGGGTAATTTACGTCCCTATGTATATAGTTATTTATTTGCAATAACTATTACATAAAAATAAATAAATAAATGATTTTGAGAACGAAATAAATTGCAAAGTTTGCAATATCTCGAAACAGTTTGCAATTAAAAACTAAACCGTTTATAATAAAACTGCAATTTCAATTCGCATATCGGCAACTGCAACCAAACAAAGAGGACGATAAGAATATAGTTTATTTAATAGACGAAGAGTTGGTTCTTGCAATTATGTTCTGTTTTAAATCGAGAAGAAAATTTTAGGCAGTTTTGTAGCAACAAAAAAAAATTCAGCTTTTAAAGTACCCCTCGCTTATACATTACAGTACAGTCTAAATAATGATCTATAAGAATGTTTGGCCAACTCAAAACTTGTTAAGTAATTTGCTAGTTGATTACTCTAATGGGCATGTTGTGCGTAGCCAACATTTAGCACATAACTAGAGACAAACAACTGAAAATAGTTTAGTTTTAAGTGCGAAAACAATTAGTAAAGATAAATGGCCGCAATGGAACAAGATAATGCTGCCAATTGTTGCTTTGACTAAGCGAAAAGTCAATACCGAAATGACTTATTAAAATTAATAACAAATTAATTTTATTACGTCAATATCTGGAAACTTATAAATATTTAACAAGTTAAAGTTTTAGAGGAATTTCAGGAACAACAAAATTCGAACAGACAAAATATAACTGTGGTAGGATCACCAATCAGACTAAGTCTGGAAGTAATGACAAAAATATGCAACCGGATTAAATAGACAGACTGTATATATGAAATAAATATGTAACGCGCTCTGTAGCAGCCACGCCCAAAATGTAAAATGGGGAATCAAACGGTATAATGCACGAATTCTATTAAAACGGATCAGGGGGCAATATTAAGGAGCTTTTATGGATGTCCCGGTGACCCAGGTTTAGAACAAACAAGCGCGTCTACGCATACAAATTCGTCTTTAGGGTAACGCCACGCCACATGTCGGCTCTCAGCAGCTACCGATGTAGCTCAATACTTTGAGTAAGCGAACTTTGTTCCAAAAATAAAAGTTTAAATGTAATTTAAGTTCAGATAATTGAGTTGTTTAGTTTTCTCGTAGTTTTGCTCAGCTGTACAACAAGAGCGAAAACTTGAAAACGGCGTATGAAGCTTTAAAAGCTGGAAGTAGTCCATGCGGCTAATGGCAAAGCCAGTTGACAGGCCGGCTACGTTGACCTGGCAACCGGAGCTATATTTATTGTGCAAGCGCTGAAGCTCCAATTGCAACCATTATGTCGGAAATTTAATATTTCAAGTGCCACACATTCGTTCAATCATATCTAGTATCTATTAAATGCTTGTTATACGCATCGATCAATAAAGCTGGTTAACCGTATATATATGCTCAAGAATTTTAACTTTCTGATAAAAAATGAATACATGATTTTTGTTCTGTCCAACTCAGTAAGGTCTTTTTTTTTTAAATTAATATATGCGGACTTCGATTTGTTTTTTGATATTACACTTTCAGACCAATATTTCAATAACTTTTTTTTAACAAACTAAAGGTAAAAACAATTGTGAGGACGGTTACTAAATTTGTTTATATTACAAAAAAAATATTATAAAAAAGGCTAAGGATCGTGATTATATAACAAATATTATCTAAGACTTTAATCTTTTGTTTTCAAGAGCCAAAATTACATTCCTGATTTTTATCAATCAAGTTTTAAGTGTGCTACGTATATTTTTCGGCAAATGGTTGTAATACACTTCTACATAGCTAAAATTTGTAATTTTTTTTACTCTTGTATCCTGTGTCTGAGAGAATATTGCATCTTGTTCGAGAAGGTGTCATTATCGCCCCGAATATTTTGTTTGTTCTTAGAAGTAACCTCGAAAAATCTTGTATACCGTTTAACATTGGAAACAGGGTGTTTCTTAAATATTGCGAAAAACTTCGGTAGGTAGTTCCTTATCAAAAATTAAGGGGGTCTTTCATATGCATTTTTTTTAGAGGTCTCCTTTCGGAGTCACACCCCTCTAAATAGGTGCGGTTTAATTAGGTTTTTATTTTATTAGCCATTTTCGAAGTTGGAATAAATTCAACTTTTATTAACTCTAAACGCAAATAAAACATACACATTAATAATATATATCCAATCAAGTGTATATTGATGATCTAATCAACAAATTAAAAATAGAGAATATCTGTACCGTTAGTTGTGTTACACGAAATTGCAAGTATAAACAATAAACTTGTTAAAACATATATGGAGAAAAGTGAAGCGCTTACTTATTTCAAGTGAGATTCTTTACTGCCTCGTGGAGTCTCCCCAGCATAGAAGGTAAATTCGCGTTTGTGTTTAACAAATAAAATTTAAATAGTGATAAAACCGGTTAAAACCGAAACACCAACTTTCGTCACCTGTGTCCATTTTTTTAAAAACATTTCTATCATCCTTAAACATTGCAGCAAATTTAACGGATAATGCTGCTCGTCGATATTCTTGATCCGGCGTTTGCAAAAGAGGATCAAAACGAGCGCCAACTTTTTCCAGCTTTAACTCTTTCACTAAAATCTTTGATATCCTTTCTGTTAATACCTGCCTCATCTTCTACCATCCGAACACTTAAAGTGCGATGTTTTACCAAACAAGTTTGAATAATGTTCATTGAATCTTCAGTCCTGAGGGTTATCGGACGTCCTACCCTTTCATCATCCTGTAATGATTCTCTTCCTTCTTTGAATTTTCTTTACCATGCAAACACTGTTGTTCTCGATAAACATTAATCTCCATAACCTTTCTTCGACATTCCAAACGTTTCCGTTGCCGATTTTTAAACCTTTACACAGAATTTAATTGCTGCTCTCTGTACCATTTTGCGTTCTTAACGCCAGGCAAAACAAACTTTACCAAAACTTTGGCTACTACCGAATCTATTACGCAAATAAGCTGAAACTTACACGTCATGTAAATAACCCTTCGGTCTAACTATTCCTATTTTTCCCGGTAAATAGCTTTAGAAGAACTAGTGATATAGTATTAGTTCGGGAACACTGTGTGTGTATGGAGCATCCTAGATATATTTAGTTGAAATTTGATTTGAAACATACCAAAGCAATTTAAGCAAATATGAGGATATATCTAAAAGTAAATACACTGGTGTTTTATCACCGTAATTTTGTAAAACATAAAACTGATTGATTGGCCATACGTTCCCTTATTTGATGCTTGGATAAAGCAATATTTTATCAGGGAACACAATTTGCATTCTTAACATGCTCAGTCAACTGAAGATGAATTCTTCTCTGGTCAACCCTACAAAAATGTTATCAAAATTAATAAACTATAACTGTTACTATACAGGGTGGCTGATTTTTCATTGTCCAGCTTATATCTGCTGAAATATTAAAGTTACCAAAAAAAGTTAAATGAGAAACTTATTAAACAAAAGCTGGTCTACAAAATTGTGCTAAAAATTTTGTTCCATAGTCTACCAGTTTTTCGGAAAAATATCCAACTTTTGTTTTTTAAATAGAACACCCGGTATATTTTTACAGAATCACATTCTAAATCAATTTCTCTTTACAATGATATATCATAAGTACCATTTTGCTTTTAAATTATGCACAATATTTCAAAAAAGGAATGATTAAAGTCGGCTGTAATATTGTTTTGTTTATTGCAAATACCTGTCAAATTTGTTTACATTAGCAAACACTTGTCAAATCAGACAAAAATAAGTGTAATTATAATTAAGAAAAATGTACCATACAAATAATGAAAAAGTTGATATGCTGTGCTGTTTCCACAGCCGGCTATAATAATTCTCTTTTTTTTTTAATATTGAGCATAATTTAAAAGCAAAATGGTACTTATGATAGTATCATTGTGAAGAGAAATTGATTTAGAATGTGATTCTATAAAAATATACAGGGTGTTCTATTTAAAAAACAAAAGTTGGATATTTTTCCGAAAAACTGGTAGGCTATGGAACAAAATTTTTAGCACAATTTTGTAGACCAGCTTTTGTTTAATAAGTTTCTCATTTAACTTTTTTTGGTAACATTAATATTTCAGCAGATATAAGCTGGACAATGAAAAACCAGCCACACTGTATATGTCAAAATCTTTTTAAATTTTGTGTATTCTAAATAAAAGTAGGAAAGCGAGGGGCATGAGAAATATAAAATGTAAAGCAAATGTTACTGAAATTTGTCGACAGAAATAAAATAACCACAAGATTTAATTTTATGCACGGAATTGCTACCTACCGCGTGGAATTGAGGTTCATGAATATGTTTCAGACAGTGGAAGTATAAAATATGCTGTAAATTTAAAACGTCTAAATGTTTGTTCATTTTTCAAATCTTTACATTTTAAGAAAAATTTAGTATAATTCATTAAATACCAAAGACTTTGTATATGGAAAATTTTGGTCTTTTTAAGGCTTTTATCGTTTCCTAATTAACTTTCTAAAACCGATGTTTTATATGTGTTTCGTGCCGTTGTTACGATTAGTATAAAAAGTACGTGAATAATAAAACTTTTAATTTTATAAAGCTACATAATCAACATTTAGGGGGTTTTACTTAATTTTAAAAATATAGGGGCTCCGGAATCGCTAGTTAAAGTGATAAATAAACAAACACAACCTCATAAATTCATAAATCGTGTGTAGGTATATGCGATATTCTTATAATTATTTATTACTTACCTTTTATAATTATTCATATAAATAAAAAAATTAAGTTTACGTATGTTTTTGTTGTGTTGATTTTTTTTTACCTACACGACAATCATCACAATTTTATGCACACAAGTTAAGCACCACAAGTTTCTGAATTCTTACAACCAAAAGAATTAACGATAGCTTTTTTTACAATTGTGTCTGAAGTGATTTCTCTTGTTATTTTGTAAGTTCGAATAAAAAATTGTTTGTGGTACGTTTATAGTTATATAACATTTTTTAAGTATTAATCTTAAATTAGAAGACAAATAAATACAAACGTAAGTAATTTTTAAACAAACTAAAGCACATAGGTACATTTAAAATTTTTGAAAATGGACAGCTCCAATTTTGAAAATTTTTACTTCTTTAAACTTGCGTATTTAGAAAAGCTAAGAAAAGCTAAACATTTTAAGTTAGAAAGCAAACTTGAGATTCTTGTTTTTCTTCGTTTTTGAATCTAACAAACAGGATGGATTCTGATACAAACTCATTCAGGTGTACAGAGTATTCCGTTCTGATCAAGCGAATTATTTGCGTTACATGTTCTGCTTGTTACAAGCCACTTCTGGGATAGTCGGTACTTTTTTCTATGGAATCTGAAGCGAGAAATCAATCGAAAACCGAAGATGATATGCATGGCCGCGCAGATCACTAGAGGAAGCAACGCCTAGAATTGAAATTGGTTATTAAATGCTCTACCATACCCATAAGAGATTAGGCACCCTTTGCTGTAAATATACAGTAGGCGTTTGCCGAGTATAGGCAGCATAATTGTTATAAAACAAAATGTAAGGTATATTTAGATATGTGTAATTTTTTTACTATTTTTAGCAGTAATACGCTTACTTACTTAGAATTAGACACGGAAAGATTCATACAAAAGCAAAATTAATAGCAATATAACGACAAGAATATTAAATTCAGTAGATAAAAACGATAATTTTCCTACCAGAATGGCATAAGATTTTTTAATTAAACTTATGTACAGTTTGTACAAAAAGTAACGTAACGGATCAATATCTCGTCTTGTGGCCACTTTACAAAAACAAGTTTTAAATAAAAGTTGTTTGTGGTCATTTACTACATAACCTTAAATATTTTCAACTATACACAGTGTTTTGTTTTTTTAAATATAAAACCCAGTATATTTTATAATTTTTGAATGTAAAATTGAATTCTCTGTCGAAAATATAAATGATCTTTTGTATCTAAAATCAGTCGTTTTTAACTTATTTAAGTTTTTATAAAAATATTGATTGAAACAGGAATCTAAAAATTATGATATTTCGCAACTTGGCTATGTAAGAACGAATTCCTTCGAAAATTTTGTAGGATAATAGAGTCATAGTGATTTTTGACTAGTTAAAATTTTAAAATAATACAAAGAGTGTTCCTTATACCCGGTCCATTTAATCAAAATTCAAACACGAATAAGTCAGTTTTATTTAAATGAAATACCCTATATATTTTTACATTTCGTTATTAATATTATAATTATCTTCAAAAACTATTGGAGGTCAATTATGTCTTAACAAATTTTCGAGATATTTCCAAATCCTACTAGTTTAATGCTATTAAATATTATGTCTGTATCCGTAAATTATCAGGAAAACCGCAATAATTCGAGAAATATTGATTTTAGATATAATTGACCTTTAGTAGTTTTTGAAGATACATATTACATTATCAATAAGAAATTGTAAAAATATATGAGATATTCCATTTAAAAAAACTGACTTATTCGTGTTTGAAGTTTGACTAAATGGACCGGACATAAGGAACACCCTGTGTATTGTTTAAAAATTTTAACTAGTCAAAAATCACTATGACTCTATTATCCTACGAAGTTTCAGAGGAATTCGTTCTGACATAGCCAAGTTGTGAAATATAATTATTTTTTTAGATTCCTGTTTCAGTCAATATTTCTATAAAAAATTAAATCTATATATATATAAAAGAGCTTGTTTGTGTGTTTGTGTGTTTGTTTGTTTGTTTGTTTGTTTGTTCGCTATAGAATCCTAGGTCCGTTGACCGATCGGGACCAAATTTTGCACAGTTACTATTTAGGACCTTGCAGATCTAACGCCAAACTTTAAGTACAAGCACATATTACCAATTTAAAAAAAAAAAAAATTACTTGGTCGGGATTCGATCTTACGTCGGCAAATACCTGGTCAAAACACGATACGGCGCGGTGTATTTCTCAAGTAAAGATTGTTTTGTATACAATTAGTAATAAATGTACATGAAGTATTATTTTTATTAGTACATTTTTAATTGAAACAAGACGGAAAAAAAATAAATTTGAGTTATTATTCAATTTTTAAGCAATAAATAGTTATTTTTTAATGAATTATAAGAAAATGAAAAGATGATTGATCAGAGTATGTCATTTGTGTATGATTTGGAATTATTGGGCTTATTCAAGTTAAAAAAGTAATTGTAATCGCCCGTGCAACGCCGGGTAAATCATCTTGTAACTCATAAACGACTGATTTTAAATACATAAAACCTATATATTTTTGAAAGAGAATTTAATTTTACATCTAAAAATTATAATACATATATACTAAGTGTTCTATTTAAAAATACAAAGTGACGTATCGGTGCGCAAAAACAAAACACTGTGTATAGTTGAAAATAATTTAAGGTTATTTAGTAAATTACCATAAACAACTTTTGTATAAAACTTTTTTATGTAAAGTTGTCATGAGACGAGATACTGATCCGTTACGTTATTTTTTGTACACACTGTATATCTCTACATATCTTTAAAACGTGAAAATTTTAATAATTTTTGCGTCTACGTTTGAAACTATTATAATATGTACTATAAAGCTAAGATAAGTAGCTGGAAGGATGTTGTAGACGTATTTCCAGCATATTATTAAATATAATTTTTATCTAAATATTAGCAAACAAATTGCTTTTAAAATGAAACACAATTAACTTTTAAAACATACTTTAAAAAAAAAATTGCCAATATTTGCTCATAAACATAAACATCCCTTTGTTGTCTACTTTAGTGATCCAACGATTAAATAAACGATCTCTACATACTTAATAATAGTAAACTTTAATATTGTACTGTGCTATGTTGTGTATCAATTATGATCAAATAATAAGGTAATAAAGCGTCTATATAACGGGTTTAACAGCGTAGTTGTATTACCGCGACAGTCATAATTCTAAATACTTAGCAATTTCATATTTCCCTCGAGTGCCATAGTTTAAAAGTAAGGTGGGTCTCACAAAAATAATTTTCTTGTCATATATCAAAACTTTATAGATGCAAAATGTATTTTAAAGAGACATATTTTACACTCATGTGCGTTAAGGAACCTGGAATATAAGCACTTATCGAAAGTTAGTAAGTTGCAGATACAAATTTGTCATGAATACCTAATAACAAGATGTGTAGTTACCAGGGATCGAAACCGAACTGAATCCAGAAAAAAAACCGGAACGAACCTTTAATGCAAACATTTATCGAACTGCAAATAGAATCGAATCGATTGGTATGTATAGGGAGGCAGCTCCACGTTTTGTTAATCCATTTTTTATCGAATTATTCATTGCCCAAACCTCTGACTGATATGTAACGCAACATTCCATTAAGAATTTAAACATGTGCAACTTTGCTTGTTTTTTATTCCCAATTAACGAATTGATTTTAGAATTTATAGTAATCCTTTTACTATTTTATTCAAGATATACTTACTTCTAATCTTGACCGTCATTCGTTAAAATGTTTCCTAAGTATTTGTAATCGTTTGTAGTTTTGATAGATGCATCATCCTTTACATCCCACTGCTATAGGTATTGTATTTTATTGTGATTCTTTTTATACCCTACAGCTTTAATAATTCTCAATTAGTTTCCTCGGCATTTACGAAGCATACTCTATGTCCTCGCCAAGAACAACCTAGTCTTCTGTGTATAATAGCCTGTAGATATTGATCTCTCCAATTTGGACTCCCATAATGGCAAAAAAGCAAAAATCAAATACAATTTAAACAATGTTGAAGAGATGTAACAGCTCTGTCTTAGATCTTTGTTGACAGGAAACCATAGATAAGACAGGAAACGAATCAGTCACTTCCTTTTTAGTTTTGATATAGCTGATAGTGTTTTATTTCATTGCACCCTATAGTATACAAACGGGAACCCTGTCATATACCTCCTTTAAATCTACGAAGACTTAAGGCGTTTGACTGCTGTGTGCAGTACCCTTTTCCGTTAGTTATTTTAGGCAGATTAGATTATCAATTACCTTTCTGGTCTTAAACCACTCGGTTCGTCCAACTGTTGGAACTTTTCGACTCTCGATTGAATTTTTCAGCATTCTTCCAAATATTCTTCCTATTGTAGTTGTCACGCTCAGACCACGATATTTGAGCAGTTCTTTTTATTTCCATTTTTGAACAGTGAATTCATATGGTTTTTTTTCATTCTGACGATACTTATTTACCGTCTAACCATTGATTAAACAATTTTATAAGAGTCTATGATTACTTCCAGAGCAAGTCTAAACAGCTCTACAAAATTCCATAAGAATCAGGTGATTGTTAAAATTAATAATAAGATATTTATGTTTAAATGATTATTACATTAATTTTCGGAACGTGTTGTTCATTCACTTTTAGGGTAATTAGAATTACTTATACCAAAACCTTTGTATTAAGGTTAATTATAAAGTTTTTGGGTTTCGTGTTTTATTCAATACCGTACAGTGTAATTCAAGTGAATTAAAATATCGATGGAGTTCTCGGAACGTCTATAATTAAAGTTGACTCACCTTCTAGCTTTATCTTGATACAATTTTGTGCGTTTTGGCTTGGTACAATTTCTACATTCCCAACACTCCACATAATTTGGGTATTATGACTGGATCAATACAACCGCATTTCAAACCATTAAAATATCATTATTAAGCTAATCGAACAATCAATCCAATTAAATCCAAGTGTTTAAATTAAAGGGGTTGAATGTTTGTTTGCTCCTTCTGGCAACGATTTAGTTATTTTGGACGCTTGTCGATTATTTCACTGGGCAATGTAAATTTTAAAATTCAATTATTTTGTAATATTCTGTTTCCAAACATATTGTTAAAGCTGACAACTCGTGTGGTTTGGACCAATCATATCATACAAGTGAAATGTGTTTACTGGGTTAATTATTTTGTTTACTTTAAAAAGAGCCCATACAAAACTTTATATATTATTATAGGGGAAAATTTGCACAAACAAGTGAAAAACTTTGTTCTACAGTAAATAGGTTTTATTCACTAGTGATATTTATAGTCAAACACTTATGCAAATATGTTTTACTTTTTTAAAACATCTTTAAATTGTCTCTTTTGAAAATTATTCTTATTTCACAAGTGATAAAATAATACTAATCGTCATTTATTATGAATAAAATAGGTATAAAGTGAAACAAAACATCTTTTATTAACGGTTTATCGTCCAATCGTTATTTTTTTTGAAAAATTGCAATTTTTTTATGCTTAGGTACCTTCGTTCACAATCAAAACTCAATTGTTGTTTTTTAAATTAATAAATAAAATAAGCACGCGTCTACTTTCATAGTAAACGAATTATTGGATTGGTTGGTATTTTAAATGTTTTGACAGTGACATTATCAATTCAGTTTAAACTCCCAAGTCATGTCTTAATTTCAATTTATTTTCCACAGTATTTCCAAAAAAATATGTATGTAATGCGAAGAAAAAGTGTTTTTACACTGCGTGTTGTAAACTTTGGCCTCGTCTGGATGAACAATATTTACGTCAAGTGATAAGAGTGTTAATCAGTAAAGAAAGTTTAACATTGATTTTAATAATTTTTTGACCACAAATAGTATCACGTTTGTATTGCAAACAAGTCCAAAAAACCTTACATATTAATTCTCTTTTTTTCCCTTAAGGTTTGTACATATATGAGGCGGAGGCAAATCGAGGCCCAACGAATGCTCACAAGGGAGTATCACGATACGTTGTCGCTAGAATTTGATTAAGGCTTTGTTTATTGCATTAAAAACATCAAAACTAAACGTTTTGCAGAGTTATACGTGCCACTGACCATTTTCTTCGGAAAAATTTGGGAAAAATTGAAAAATTGGTATAAAAAGGTCATTTTTACGATCGCGTTGACCATGAAACCGTCAGAGACAAAATCGAAATTCTTCTATTTACCAAGGCGCGCATCCTTGGCGAGTAAAATGGTGCAAATATTAAAAAAAAAAACTTGAACGGTTCCGGAGAAAAACGTCAAAAACGAAACCCCTGCATAAGCGCTATGATTGGAGAAGTTGTGGTATATCTGTATAACTATATCTATGCGACTTGCATAGGCGTTTAACATAGGGAAAACAGTTTTTACAAAGACCTCGTTTTTCGCGTTTTTCTCCGGAACAGTTTAAGATTCTTTCAAAAACTTTGCACCATTTTACTTGCAAAGTATGCGCACATTGGTAAATAGGAAAAATTAGTTTTTGTCTCTGATGAGTTCATGGCCAACGCGATCGCAAAAATTACTTCTATTATTCAACTTTTCAGTCCCCTATTTTTCCGAAGGAAATGGCCAGTGGCACGTGTAACTCTGCAAAACATTTAGTTTTGATGTTCTTGATGCAATAAAAACAGCCTTAATCAAATTCTCGCGACAACGTATCGTGATCTTCCCTGGTCAGATGTGGACGTTCAGCCGAGGCGACGAACACTGCATCGGCACGTTCGGCGAACGACCCGAAGCCATGTGACTGCTTTTCGAACAGAGTCGGTACATCAAAGAGAATTCGGTTAGGTATGGACAATATAATAGTCACCTTTGCAACGTATTCCTGGACGGACAACGTGCTTAAAGCAGTTATTGTTGTTAACAAACTACACACACAAACACACACACACACACACTTTTGTTAATTGTTTATGTATGTCGCCTCTTTCTGTATGCTTTCCTCCATCTTTTTCCATCTTTTGTTAGTTCTCTAACGTTACTCCACTTGATCCCTCTGTTTGTGGCAGCTTCTTCCACTTCCTTATACCAAGTTATTATTGGTCTTCTTTATCGATTTTTCCTCCCGTTTCATATCCTTTCCTCGGCATCCTATCTTCTCCCAATCTATATACATGATGTTTTGTTATTTGTTGGTTGTACGTTTAGGTTTTCTCTATGAGTTTCGTTTATAATATTGGCCCTAAGCGTTTCTTCTTAAATTTTTCTTAAAAACCTCGTTTCTATACTTCTGATACGATTTTGATATTTTTTGTGTCGTAATCCATGATTCGCAACCATATGTTTAGATGGGTTAAACACTTTGCGATGAATATCTACCTTCGTATCTTTGGGTATCTTTCCTCTTTCTAGAACTGTTTCTTTATCGCCTTAAATAGCCTAGCTGCTAAGCCTATCCTCTCGTTTATTTTCCTATCTATCTTTCCGTTGCAATGTAGGTGCACTGTGCACTGCTTGGAATTTATAGCTTTTTACTTGTTCTAGTTGTATCCCGTCCAGGCTTAGATTATGTTTTACTTCCTTAGCGCTTATGACCATGGTTTTGGTTTTTCTTTGCTTACTTTCATTTTATAGGTATAAGGAAGTAGATATATCTTATGTAATGGCTAGAAAGCTTTAAAAAATGACTTTGAAATTAATTGAAAGTTTTAATGCACAATCATTTTTTTTTCAAAACAAACGAGATATTCGAGGTACTGTGATCTGAGGGATACCCTGTGAATAAGCTTTGGCTGGAATTATTTCGTAAAATGAAGAAGATTATGGACCTGCTGTTGGTCTTGTGGCAGTCGATATATTAAAAATAGTAATCGTAGAAAACGCTCTTTATTGTTGGGAGAATTTTCAGTCTTTACCTTCTATAGCGCAGCCTTTAGCAATTTATATATTAAGGTTTTTAATTACGAGAACGCTAACGTGTGTTTTTTTTTTACCCAAAGTAAACTGAATTAGAAAAAGTAGGTTTTGTGGTAAAACAAATGAAAATTAACGAAGCACGACTAATATAATTCAGTTAAAGTTTCCAGTGCTTAATGTGCACACCTAAGAAAATGCAATTTCTTAAAGGGGAATCTTCTTATAACGCCACCGAACAGAACTGTGTAATGAAATATAATTGGCGGTAACATACACTTTCAGCTGTACTAATGAAATGAAATTTAATTAAGTACGTTCATTGTGTTCAAAATGGGTATTACTATACTAAGAGCGCTTTAAGGTAAGTGCTGGGACGCTTAAACGTTAAAATAAATTTTTACGACCATATAAAATTTTATGGTACCAAATTGTGGAACAGGTAAAAAATTTTAAATACCTTATAAAGTGTTTTTGATATCTTGTAACCCGAAAATTGCGCAATAAAAAGTAATTAATGAAAGGGCAAACTCCTCGACTGATTATTATTATTTATAAACTAATATTTTATACGTTACGACACCATTTATTTAATACTTAACGTTATTTCTTATCGGAATCGTTAGCATTTGTTTTTCTCTTACCACTTTTGTAACTTGCTGTAAAAAAAATAAACAAATATACTTCTGCCAACAAAAATGACTTTTTTAACGAGTTGGCCATGAACGTTACTATTTTGTTTACAAATAACGTTCTTTAAATACTAAAATTGCTTTTAATTTATTATTTAGTTTTTTTCCGATATTAAACATTTTGTGGTAATTTTAATTTTACATGACAGTAGTTCTTAAGTTGGTGCATATTTTTTCCATTTTCACCAAATCTTTATCTCCTAACGCTTTCGAGATGTCCATATATTTCAAGTTTATCTCGAAGCAATAATTTATTTTATAGCATGACCTGGTGTATATAAGTCGAATTTCCACCAGCTCTAGTCTCAAAGGGTAAAACTTTAAACCGAGAACGCTATCGGACCTTCCGTAGGCAACGTTAAAGAAACATATTTTGAAATATTGAAGACATGGAGATGTGTCAAAGGGCAAATCTCCTTCCGTTACATCGATTACATAAAACGCCAGACGATATCCGTGAAAGATTTTCAAGTTATATTATTGAAAGTGCTACGAAGGAATTTATGGATATGATATTGGAACCAATAAAAAATAAATTACCTGCGCAAAGGAACTGCAATAAATATTATATCGCCAATTTATAAAACAGAGATTTCATATTTAAATTCTATGAAGAAGTAAAACATACACAACAACTAAACAATATCAAATTTATGGCTACATGCACTAATATTTTAGTTCATTAGGTGCATGATGTAGCGAACATTATTTATTTTCAACATTAGTCGTACAGACAGCGTATGAGTTAATACTATTTTAGTTCGATTCTTGTTAAAAAAAAACAAAATTTCAACAAATTCGTTTTTTACAGATTGTCAGTAAAGGAAAGAAGCTACAAAAAATGCAAAGAAAGAGACTGCATGTCTAACTTAAAGTATTCACATAACCACACTACAGTAATCCCTCCATTTACGCGGGTAATTCGTTCCATAAAGCAGCGCGTAATTGAAAACCGCGTAAATGGAGCCATGGAAAGCATGTTTTAAATAGGGACCTCAAATATGTTACTATTACTGGATTGGAAAAATTTAATATATATATATATTTTTTGTATATAGGTCCATATAAAAGGCGACTGCAAAAAAAAAACACTTTTTGATGTAATTATTATTTATTTACCAGCGTTACTTTAACAATAAAAATTGGCAATATTAAATAACTCCCTTAAAAAAAGAGATAAAAACTTTCAATTCAAAAGATAGATACAAATTCACAGCCTCTAAATGCCCATAACATAAAAAATATTTGCCGCAGAGGCGGGAGGTCAAATGTCAAATTTTAACGGAAGACCGTGCCACCTTGAAATAGTAGTAGAAGATAGCTAAAAAAAAAAAAAATTGACCGCGCTTAAGTGAATCCGGGTAAATGAAAGGATTACTAGATTTTATAAACTTATATATTATTACCCTTTTACTTTTTTTTTGTCAAGTGTAGGTACAATTAAATAATATTGTATGTTAATGAATGATAAGCCTATTTTATTGTCCATTTTCAACGATAACTAAGCATTGCGTCACCAAGATAAATCCGGAAAACTAGGTATTTATTTTTTATTAAACCCATTTCTTCAGGATTTTAGTAACATATGAAGCTATATTTCTTGTTTTAATACAACCACATAGTAGCCATAGTTTACTACTAATAAATTTTCTTTTAGATGTTATTGGCCATGAATCAATAAGACAAAAACATCTGCAGTTTTAGAGCTAGACATAACAGCTCGAAAAATTGTTTATTGTCAAGCAGTTTTTAATTATTAAAAGGATCGTTTCACAATTCACGAGGCGTAGATATTCTCAAAGACCTTTTCGGAAATATGCAGACGAAAATGGAGCGTATTCAGGACGTTATAACTGTGTAGGATATATATTATGGTCGTTGAGGATGCTGTGATAAGCTTAACGAATACGTTTTCGGATCTTTTGATAGAGCAACCCCGTCGTATAGATATGCCCTCTAATACTTGGGGCTTCTACTTTATTTCATATACGCTATAAACAAGAATAAGACGAAACAAATTAGCAATTTTTTTGTTGGGGTTAGGATGGGGTCGCAAGCTAATACTCTCCTTGCAGACAAGTAGTTGAATAGGGTGTTCCATATAAGCGCGTACAATATGAATGTGTTTTATGTTAAGAGACACACATTTTGTTTAATTTAAGACAATAAGAAAACAAAACATGTGTTACAATAAAACCTAATTCACGCACGACATAATTGACATTCCTTTTTTTTCTTACATTCGAAAATGTAGGACCCTTTTTATATGCACAATAAAAAAGCAATATCGAAGGAGCCTGTTTCATTTACTATAGAATGTGTCGCACGTTATTTGTTTTGCTTAATTTTATTCATAAATAAAGTTTGTTTTTTATAATAAGATATTTGTTAAGTTTTTTAGAGCCATCATAGTTGCTTGATTTAATTTTTTTCTTTATATCCTTTACTCCAAGGCTTGATTTATGTAATTTTATCAATGCTGATATTAGCAATTAATCCGCATCTCCTTTTTCTTCTTAAAACCCTCACCTTTCAAATCAGTATTTTTTGTTTTTTCTTTAGTGATAGTTCCCGAGCTTCTCAACTGTAAATAGGAATACGTACAAGAAATACTCGCAACTTTGTTTCTTTTGAGATCTTCTTATTACTTATTAAATATTTATTAGTAGCATGGTAAAATTTTGTCGCTGTAGCTGTTTGGTTATTCAGATCTACTTCCAATTTCCCATTTTCTGCAATTATTGTTTCTAAATATTTGAAACTTGCCAGCTCTCTATCCTTTCTTGTTCCAACATAGGTAATTAAATGATTCTTTGCTATAACTACTGCTATTCTCTTGTTTTTTTTTTAAAAGATTATATTGTATCTTTTTAACATCTTACCCATAGTAGCATCATATCATCTGCAAAGGCCAGTTCTTTAAAGAGTATTGGTTTCATTTTATTCCATTAGGCTTTCCTGATTTCTTTTACACACCTTAATTTATTAATGAGTACGGTAAACCGGGGCTACTTTGACTTTGGGGGTTACTTTGACAGACTCTGGGGTGTGACTTTTCGCTATGAATATTTTATGTTTATGTTTTTACATTTACGTATTTTATGTTTATTCTTCCCATAGAACATACCTACCTATATAATATATGTTATCTAATTAGTAACAGTGTGTCATCTACAAAAATATTTACTTTTTAAAAATTATCTCAAGTTTTAATCAATACCTATAGAAAAAGTTGGTTTCTCCTGTTGCTTGATTGGGTTAAATTAAACGAAAGTTGCTGGTTTTGAAAATTAAAGAATTTTATAAAGAATAAACCGGTTTTCAAAACCAGCAACTTTCGTTTAATTTAATACCTATATGTATATAGCAGGGTTGAGCAGATTTAAATCAATTGATTTAAATCACGATTTAAATCATGATTTAAATCAAGTGATTTTAAAAAAAAAACCATTGATTTAAATCAACTTATTTAAAAAAAAAAACAATTTAAATCACAGATTATATGAGTACAATATAATATTTATAATAAAACAAAATTGTATTACTATTAGTAATTAAATACACGAAATGGTGAATAAACCATATCAATGCTCTTGTAAAGTAATTGTGGAATTGTGGAAATGCAATAATTCAAAAAATAAATGACAAGTTTTTGACGTTAGCGAAGTGAACAGTCAGTTTTTTCAATTTTCACGGCACTCTATTGCTTCAATAACGATTTGAAGAAAAATGTCGAATATCTCGAAAAGTATGAGTTTTGGGTATAGGACATACTTAACAAAATATGAAGCTCTTTTAAGACGAATTCGATGACATAAAAAATACAGGGGTTTGCATTTGAAAAAATCGAGTTACGAGCTTTTGAAAATCATGCAAGTTGCCACCTATTTATAAACACCCCTCTATGTGTGATTCAAATTTTTTCATATCGAGCGAACAGAGAATTTTTTTCAACATGTCCATACCAAATTACAACTCTGTACATCAAAATAACTTCAGGAGAATGTTTTAAATAAAGACTTTAAAAAAACCTTGAATAATTTGGATTTTTTTTTTTTTACAACGCCGTATAAAAACCTGTAGTATTTTATATTGATGCAAAACTAGAATTAAGGCGGTCAAAAATATTAAATAAAAAATTGGGTGTTGTATTTGAAATATAAAAGTTGCTATTAGTTCCAGAGAGGTGACTCACCCTGTATATTTGAAAATATTTTTATTGTGTTGTTTAGAAAAAACTGTATAAAATAGCATTTGATTCAACTTCATATCTCAAGCCGTTTAGCCACAATCGACCGATCCCGCACTAATGACTCACCCTGTATATAATTAATTAAACATCACCATTTAGCACTGATTTTTTCCAAATTCTTAATCATTATATTTAAGTTTTCATTTTGACAAAAATACACCAATGAATTAAATATATTGGTTATTAAATATATTAGCACAAAACAGAAATAGCATGTGAATATGTCACTAAATTCGATAATATGGTACATTTGATTTAAATCAAAAAAATCTGATTTAAATCAAATAAATCGATTTTTTTAAAAAAATCATAATTTTTATCCACCCTGGTATATAGCCTAACCTAACCTAACCTTACCCAGTAGGTATAAGTATTTTATTTTGTGTTAATTTGCTTCTGAAGAAAAATATGTTTTAATACCTAGTGTTTAGAAAGCAACCTAAAGATTTTTGTTTATTTTTTATACATGTTATTATAATAACGTTAAACTTTTATTAAAATACGATTTATGCCAAGTATTTTGAAATTAATAAGCCTTTAACTCATGCTCTGGTTGTAAAAAATATTTTTTTTAAATATTAAGATGTCAAAGAAACCTCCACTGTAGTCGTTCTTCGACTTATAATTAAATTAAGTGCAATGTTAAAGTAGCCCCACACTCGGGGTTACTTTGACACCAAATTAAATATTTTTTTAAAGTTTTGTTTTACCTCCCAGAAGCAATTTTACGTGGGGGATATATAGTGGAAGGTTGTATTGTTACGATGGACTTTATTCCAGGTCATTTAATCAAAAAATAAAAAAGTTATGTTGGAAAAACCTTCAAAACTATATCAAAGTAGCCGGTACGGTAATCTTTTTTGTTACGTAATTTTCTTATTAGTTCTATAATATTTAGGATAATGATAATAAATATGACCTAAAATCTGTTTTTAATTACAAATTACAATATGTATCATATTTGAGTTGCGCTGACCTTTGAGTAATTAATCTGGTTTATTTTAAATAGTCCATAAAATGCTTCTGTTAAAAACGAATTTTAACACTGTTAAAAATCCCTACTAGTAAATGTTGCCGTTAATATTATTAATGACGTTACAACGTTATACTGTTATCATTGCAACTGCATGTTTCACTAACAAAACCTAATTTAGATTTATTTACGCTAAATCTGTTACTGGAAAAGTTTGTCGTGTTTAATAAAAGCACGCAAATTCAGATCTAAGCAGATTACAGCGAAAATAATCAAAAATTTGATGGGATATTGTGATTCATCATTAATGAAACCAAACCACCATGTTTAAACTCGATAAAATTTGGTAGAACAAAAGCTTCGATAACTCAACATCACAAATTTCAAATAATTATATTACTCTGAAACCGTTTTTTGGTGTTATGTATGGCAACATTATAAATAACAGCGCCCCACTTAAGTAAGTTTATCTAGAGACCGTTGGTAAGTCTTTATACACGTTGCGTTGAATGGAGTAATTCCATTTTCCTCCAGCAAGAACATAATGGAACATTTTGGGTGAAATGTAGAGCTATTGTAACTTTAACTACTCAATTTTGTATAACGAAAATCAAGATCGACAAATTTGACTTAAACATAGGCTTTAATCCTTCTTCTAACTATTGCAGCAATGATTGAAGTTACATGCATAATGTTTAACAATTAAATAACACAAGGATAGTGATGCCTGTTCCGCCTTGGCGCTAATAAAAAACACTGCATTAAATTATGTTATGAATTAAAATCACTTTTGGAATTAGAAAATTAAAAGCAAAATTGGAAACAAAATTATAAACAGAGTGAACCAAAACTTAAAGGTTAATCTAAGAGCTAGGAAGTCGGTTAAATTGGCTTAAGATGCGCTATTTGCTGCTAAATTTAAATCTAAATAGAACATTGTTTAAGCTTGCTTAGCTCAGCACTTACCCATGGAAAATTTCAAAAAATGTCTTTCAGTTCGTAACTTCACTTTTATTCTATGTTTGTCATTCTTTATTTCCTTATTTATCAATGTTTTCGAGATACCAAAAAACTGGGATCATTATTTCAATTTAAGCAGTAGAGAAGTTCTTGATATAGCATTAGCATCAACCCTAAAAATTATTATCCGCCACTGCATTTGTTTAAATGATTTAATTGATTCATGTTATAGTCGATGACTCACCGCGAAGCTGGTTTAGTGTATGGTAGGAACAAAATAAATAACAAGTGATAATAATTATGCACACAAAATGATCCATTACAGATTGTTAGGCATTTATCTTGCAGTATGAAAGGAATTTAATCAAAAAAAGTTTAGGTCGACAGGCTATTTCCCAACAAAATTTAAGAGCCGTCTCAAGCAGTAAGTAAATGTAAGCAAGACAAGTGACACTTTGAAAGTGGTCGAAAAGCAATTTCAATTTTGCTTTAGCTCTAGAGCTGTACAAACCATCGTTTCAAAGTAACTTTGATCTTGATCATAAGATATTCCCAGCATTAGCGGAGTTTCTCTACAGATAAAATACGTAGTTAACCGGCTAAATTTGCGATAACGTCCGAGTGAGCAGGATGAAGACATCAGAGTGGCGGTTAATCAAAAGACAACACACCAATAGTCAGCCGAACCGTGAAATAGCGGCTTTTATCAAATCCTACCGGAAACCGTCAAGCACAGTCGGCGGGGGATTATAAACATTTCGCGTTGAGCGGGAAATTTGAAAAGGTCATGCAATAACGTTTTCAGCGGATTTCAGTCTCTACACGGCTTACTTCCTGCCACTTCACGAGAAAACGCCAAGATTGGCGCTTCGATTAGACAAGTGAATTTCATCACAGAGATACATTACTGACTAAGATACATTAATCATTTAATATACAAACTTTTACTGGTAACAAGCAAACGTCTTGGGCGCTCAAAATAAAATAAAAAAGTCGCTATTCGTTTGTTTGTTTTTTATGTGCAACATTTATTTTCGCATGAAAAACCAAAAAACAACTTTAGAACAATGAAATGTAACCGGAAACGTGTTAAATTTTTTCTCTGGCTTCATTGCTCAGAAGAATAAAACACTATTTTGCACACGTATGTAGTTCTCTGAAAACCTTGATTTTAATAATATAAAATAATTCTAAATAACAAAACAAAAATGCGAGTGTTAAGTTTGTGATTTCTATTGCAAATTACGTTTCTCTGCACCAATGTATTGTAAATCATGTTTTTTTATTTATACAGCGTCATTCAAAAAGTATGCAAAAAATGGAAAAGTTTTTTATTATCGATTTCTCAAAAATTTTATTTATGATAAAGATGGCGCATGGCCTAAGACTAATTTTAAGATAAAAAGTTCTATTAAAATTCATAGCACACCAGATTTTAGCGATTTTAGAAATATCCGCAAGAGTAAAAAGCCCTTATTTTAAGACATACAAAAAAGTTTACAAAAAATTACTTACAATTACAAAATAATACTAATCACGAAATTTGTTGGTAAAATTCCATTTATTATTAATTTTTTGCATACCTACTGTTTAAATGTAAAAATTCTTAAAAAAATAAAATTGGAATTTTACTATCATTTTTCGTAATCAATAGATATGAATTTGTATTTTTTATAAATTTTTTCGATGAACTTTTTTGTACCTGTTAAAATAAGGACACTACTCCTGCGGATATTTCTAAAATCGATAAAATCTGGTGTGTTATGAATTTTAATAGAACTTTTTTTTATCTTAAAATTAGTTTTAGGTCATGCACCATCTTTTATCAAGAAATTGTTTTTCTGAAAAATTGATTATAACAAACTTTTTCATTTGTTGCATTCTTTTTGAATGACGTCTTATAATTTTGTACTTTGTAGACAATAATTATCGGAAAAGATAATTGCATATGGGGACAAACTTTTTTAATGCTTTGCGGATTTGCAGCAGGCCTTTGGCAGTGTTCCCAGAGAAACTATGGGAAGTATTAAGAAAGTCAACTTAATTTAATTAGAGCCTTTAGAAGATGAGGTGACAAGGAATGTTATAAGAACAAATAATCGGGTTTCAGATGATTTTGTGACTAATAGAGGTGTAAGACCATGAAAAGTACTAAGTCCACTGTTGTTTATTACACGACGAAATCTCCAAATAATGCAAACCAATAATAAACTGGGCTAGACATGAGGTATGGCATTTGTAACAAATAGTGATACGAGAAATGATCTATGCTGACGACTTAGTAGTAATACAGAAACGGATCTACTAACAAAAGTTACAGTATAGAACGATGCAATAAGGGAGTATGGTATGCTAATAAATGCAAATAAAATGGAAGTTATGGTTATAAGTAAAATGGAACATCAAATTGTTATTCGTGTTAATCACCGAAAATTGACAGTTTCAAATACTTGGGTTCACTAATTAACGCACATGGCAACATAGAAACCGAAATTAATGAAAGAATAAAAGCAGCAAATGGTCTTTTTTTTTATCTCTAAATAAAACTTTCATTAGAAAAAAAGAAAAAGGTACGGATACAAAAGCCTAGGTATTTAACAGTGTATTTGCTCCTATACTACTTACTGTAGTGAAACTCAGATGCTAGACGACAGAAGTAAAAACAGGTTACAAGCAAGTGAAATGGAATATTTAAGAGTGGCTGCAGATGTGTAACAACTGAAAGGGTCAGAACTAACAATAACATTATGAGAGATTGGTTCAGTTGATTCTATAGGGAGCAAAATTGAAAAGAGCCAGCTAAGGTGGATGGGTTATCTCACAGGAATGAATGGAAGTAGAATAGTGAAACAAATATGAAAGGGGGGTGTTGACAAAAGAAGAAAAAGAGATGGCCCAGAAGAATCCGAAATGGGGAGATGGCCAAGATACTTTAGAAATAAGAGCTAACATGAAGACAGGCGGAAACGGCAACGAGGGACAGACGAGGAAGGAGAATTTTGTACACCTTCACACCTCGTAATGGTAGAATAGGGATTATAACATTTATAACAATTTGGTATTCATAACATTAATATAGGTATATACCGGGTGTAAATGAAGTGTGGTACACCCACTTTTTTTCTTTACTTTTGATTTTAGATAAATGAAATTTTAGACATATGATGTGCAAAAAACAGGGTTTTTTGAGCACATGCACACATTTTTTTCACTTCCGGTTTCGCCGGAAATGTTATTTTAAATAGAACACCCTGTATATTCTTACATTTTTGGAAAGAGAAAGCGATTTTTGATACAGCTGCACTATATTGGTTAATTTTTATAACCTCAAAAAAATTTGGAAAAAAATTTAGTTTTTTATTAAGGGTGCCGTGACCTGCATAAATTGATTTTAATTATGTCAACAACTGTCTAAAAAACGTAATTGTGAATTTTAAATGACATTTATAACTTTAATCGGCTTTGAAGGTTGCGGAATCGTTTTTTTTTGACAAAAAGTAAATTTTTTTAATGGAACTATGGTGGCCCAAGCGGTTATTTTAATGGAGCATTTTCTAACAAATCCATCGATACCAATAACTTGTATTTTTATTAAGAGTCTGCTTCAAAAACTTCAAATTATTGTGAAGATTTATTAAGAGATCCTTTTAATCGCAGTAATCTAATTATGTAAAAATGTTTACCAAAACTTTTAGACTTTTTTATTAAATGACTGTAGTAGTTACACATAAAACAACGATAATTTGTTTTGTTGCAGTTATGCACAGTGTACTGCGATTAACAGGATCTCTTAATAAATCTTCACAATAATTTGAAGTTTTTGAAGCAGACTCTTAATAAAAATGCAAGTTATTGGTATCGATGGATTCGTTAGAAGATGCTCCATTTAAATAACCGCTTGTACCACCATAGATCCATTTAAAAAAATTGACTTTTTGTCAAAAAAAAGATTCCGCAACCTTCAAAGCCGATTAAAGTAATTTAAATATCATTTAAAACTTACAAAAACGTTTGTGTTGTTGACATATTAAAAATTTATGCAAGTCACGGCACCCTTAATAAAACACTAAATTTTGTTTCAAAAAAATTTTGAGGTTATAAAAATTAACCAAAATAGTGCAGTTGTATCAAAAATCGCTTCCTCATATGTCTAAAATTTCATTTATCTAAAATCAAAACTAAAGGAATAAAGGGGGTGTACCACACTTCATTTACACCGGGTATATATATATTTTGTTAAGTAGTACAAATCACTGGAAGTTACAAAGGTTATGCTACACATTAATTAATTTGGAATTAGAAGTGGTTTCCAAATTTTAATTTTACATTCATCAACAGAATTTTTACGATGTTAACAAATGTCGTTCAAAAACAACATTTACAAATGTATTCAAAACAGCATAAAGCCTAAATTTATGTAGAGAGGAATTTGAATAATCATACCCCAAATTTGTCAGGAATAAATTACACTCGCGACACGTCATCATGGTTGCGTTTTTGAACGAACAAATGTTTATTCGGCGCTTGGCATAGCAAACACATAAAGAAGCAATTATATCAAATCAAACTTCAAATTTGCACTGGCTTTGGTGTTATAACCACATTAGCTTTGAACCATATTAATTAGCAATTATCTTCACGTTTTAATTACAAGGTTAATGTAGCTTGTTTTACAGGTAAAAGTTTATTGTTAGATTGTAATTCCTTCAAACGTTTTCAATGATATTTTAATAAAATTGGCTTGTTATTTTTGGTGTAAAAAGCCCTGTTTTTTTACGTGCCACGAATCAGTGATCTACATATGTTTGCGAAACAGTTGTTTTCTATTCCAGTAAGCTATTTATTGAAAACAAATTTGCAACTTTATTAAAACATACAAACGAAATTACTGTCAAAAAATTAGGTTCGCCTCGAGTGTTGGCTTCGCTCGTAGCTACATTCCAATTTCCAAATGTTTAAGACCAAATAATTTTTAATTAACCCAACTTTGTAAATTTTAAATGTTTCTTAAAACTATTAGTTTCGTTATGTTTCCTCAGTAGGATTTTTTGAAAGTTTGTTTTAATTAAAAAACCATATAATCAATTGGTAGTGACACATTATTTCAAAAGTGTATGTTGACTAATTCACAAGGGTTCAAATGTATTAAATATAATTATTTTTACATATTTAACGTAATACAATACTACTGTTTAAAATTAGTGTAAATTACAATGAATAATCACTTGTATTTCAGCCTATCCTTAAATATTCTCTAGAACGCGCTTTTTTGTATATTTGGATTGGTTGTGTTTAAATTTAGGAAAATAATGTTACTGCGAAACCGATTTATTATCCTCCACAGTTTCCAGAAAGGGCGTCTTTATTTCTTAATGTTATGAGTACTTATTTATTTATTTACACTCTAGTGTTTTGTCCCACTGGATTACCCCAGTAGGCGGGTTGCCATTATTCACCCTGCGTCTGTGGCAGACTTACAGCTTGGATTTTACTACAGTGTATATATCTGAAAGATTCAACGTTATCAACAGTGGTAACTCGTTAAATTGGGAGAACACCGGGATAAGCTGGTAGTAAAAAAATATGTTCGCCGCATTATCAATCGATATCAGATATCACAGTTCAAAATCTGAAGAACCTACGCATAAAATAAAAGCTTGAATTATAAAGCTGCAAAAATTAATAAATAAATATAATACTCTACTGCAGGGGTTCTTAACCAGCCCCTTAAGGGTCCGTAGAAAGATTTCAGGGGGTCCGCGAGCTTTATCGGGAAAAAATAATTTATTAACTTTATTTTTACCAACTTCTAACTGAAATCTAGGTTTCCTTTACTTATGAATGTATGCATTAAATTACAGTAGTATTAGCTGTATCTGTGGTCCTGAATAGAATTAATAAATATTTTCATGTCGCAATACAGTTGTTAAACATTTTGAAAAAATCTTCATTCTGAGAAGGGGTCCACGGCTTTCACTTGACTGACAAAGGGGTCCATGGAACAAAAAAGGTTAAGGACCCCTGTCCTACTGGGTTTGTAAGCATCGCGCTTTTGAACAACGTTCCAGAAGGAAACCGCGGCCATCTAGGAAGGCCAGTGGACGAACTTGTATGCAAAAACAGAGGTAATATAAATTTTAGGTAATACAACGCGATGAAATTCGAAAGCATACGTTTTTATAAAGTACTTTCATAGTGTACAATAATTATTAAATCGGTATTTTTAAGCCTCATTTATGGTAGCAGTTATTAATAATTTGACTTCTGTTAATATAATTACTTGTACATTTTATATATTGGTCGTATGTTTTTACTTTTGTAACATAAATCTAGGAAGACTTCTTAGAATGGGCATTTAACAAAAAGATGATATTTAAATTTAAAGCCATGCATGTTTTTTACAATTTTTGGAGTTTAAAACATTAACCAAAAAGTTTTAAGTGCATTACACAAAAAAAACTTTAGAAGGGGATTTTTAGAATTAAGTTTGTCCCGACTTAACCTCTGCTCACTTCGTTAATCTTAAAGAAAATGTCGTATCAATTTAAAGCGATTAGAAAAGAAAATGTATCAAGTGAGAAAGATCAAAGTTTAAAGTTTGTTATAAAAAACTAATACACATAACATGATGCTTGTGTAAAAAAAGTTTAAGTAATATTACTTTATTGTCGTGTTAGTATAATTGTGTGGCAATAATTAAAACGATACAGTTATGGCCCGAAGGAAATTTTGTTATTGGGTAAAATTGTCTTCATAAATATTTACAACTTACAGCGTTATTAGAAAAACCGTTTTAAATAAAACGGGGCAGCATTTAAACCTAGAAAATTCGTTTCTTAGCGTAACATACTAATTAAATTCTGAGCCAAACCTTTAAAATTGTGTAAACGCCAATCCTTGACTGCAAGTAATAAAGATGGCTTAAGCTAAATCTGTTTTAGAAGTTTCAGAATCACACTTGTTTAAGTTCTGTAAATTACCTGCTCCAAAACTACTTACAGAACAAACTACAATAAAATGGGTCTATTATGCGCTACTTTCAATTTATGTAAAGATGAAACGTACGTACAAGCAAAGGGAATTAATACAAAATTGCTACAAGGCTGAAATATACTCTTTTTAAAATATTTTGTTGTTCTTGCACTCCGCAAAGCCGTTTTGTTGTTGGAAGTTTGCATCGCGTTTCAGTAAGTGCATTGTTTAACTCTTATACTCATCGATAATAAAATTCCATACTTTCAACTTCAACTTAAAAGCACAGAGCAATAACGATTATACTCATGAGTTAGTGCATAGGTTTAGAGAGGGTTGTTTAACTTTTTAACAGTTAAAAATGAGGCTATAACTATTTGAAATGCAAAATTTTAAATTATACACATTTAGTAAAAGAAATAGAATGTACAGCACCTGCATAAATACTTCTTAGCATAACCAAAACGACAAAAGCCAGTTATTTATAAAAAAAATTGTCCTCCATTAGTATAGGACCTATACAATACAGGGTGTCCCAGATACATTACCATCTTTATTGTTACATTTTATCCCAACAAAACCCATATTATTAAATGGAGGAAAAAGCTTCATACCATAGCATAAACATAAATTGAAAATTTTAATAAAACAGTTGCATAACTTTATTTTAATTGCGTTTTTTTGATTATTTTGTCAAAATCAGATAAAAAATGTTCTTCCATTTCAATTATGGAAACACTTTAATGCTATTGATGATAATCTATGATTTATCAGTAGCTATACACGCAAATGATATAAGATGAGTTTGCAGCGACAATTTTTTTGTTTTTAAAACTAAATAAAATAAGAAGAATCGACTACCAAATATGCAATTTTGAATTCTACCTTATGAAGAAAAGTTTGATGTTATGGCGTTACTGATAGTTGACAATTTTCTCTAATTAACAAAAGTATTAAAATCAGGGACTAAAAACGAAAAAAATTCCGTTCGTTTCTGTTCGGAACGAAAACGAAATATATCGTTTTCGTTCTAACCGAAAAAATTCTTTTTTCGTTTTCGTGAACTGAAATAATAACGGTTAAAACCGGTTTTACAATTTTTTTTTGTCGTCAAAAAATCATTTTTTTTTTCAATTCACTACAACCCTCTATAAATACGATAACAATATTTGCGTCTCTAAAATATAAACGATGACGATGGGGTTTGATGCTCACGGACAACATATTATAGACTGGCGAACCATCGCCATATTAAATTTACCAAATCGTTAAACACATTAACATTTAACCATTTTATTTAAGTTTAACACCCGTAAGGTAAAAAACACAACGTGATTAGGTTAAATTAGACACACGATCTTTATCTAAAAATATGAAAATATAGCAAGTGCTGTTTTAAATTTGTTTTAGTACTAAAAATCTATGCATTTGTATTAAATAAGATCCTGCTGTAATTATTTAAAAAGACAAAAGATTGAATTCAAGTGGATAATTTACTAAATGTTATAATTAAAAAAGAAATTTTAAAAAAACTTATATTAACATGAAATATACTTTAACTTTATAGTTTGTACATACCATACAATATACATTTTCACATTCCGTTAAATCTTACTAGCAACACATCTTCCAATAAATCTTCTTTTACATTATTAGTCCTTTTCGAAGCAAGAATAAATTTTACTATTATTATGTCTAAACGCAAATAAAACATACACATTGATAATATTATATATCCAATCAAGTGTATATTCTATATTGATGATCTAAAAAACAAATTAGAAATAGAGAATATCTGTACCGTTAATTGTGTTACACGAAATTGCAAGTATAAACAATAAAGTTGTTAATACATATTCACGTAAATATATGGAGAAAAGTGAAGCTCACTTATTTCAAGTGAGATTTTTTACTGTCTCGTGAAGTCTCCCCAGCACAGAAGGTAAATTCGCGTTTGTGTTTAACAAATAAAATTGAAATAGCGACAAAACCGGTTAAAACCGGTTAAAACCGGTTTTGGAAAGTATTTATTTCGTTTTCGTTCTTGAACGAAAAATAATAATTTGGTTTTCGGTTTCGTTTTCGTTCTTAAAAAATTTTCGGTTAATTTCGTTTAACGTTTTCGTTCCGTTCTCAGTCCCTGATTAAAATGGAAAGATAAGAAAATGCACTCTAATTTTTGCTTAAAATCATGATGCAATAAAATTTTTCGTATTACCTACTTTAAATTTAAACACATTAAACATAACTGTGTTTATTATATCTCGTTTCTTGTTTCTGACAATTTTTTTTAACAACTTGAGTACAATTACGGCATTTCATAAATAATTATACCCTTGGGTAGCGAAAACGAAGAAAAACGGTATTCATATGATATACTATGAGCGTAGCTATTTTCAAATAACCTTTTTCCCCAGTCTCGCGGGTATGGATTATGTCAGGAAAATTTTATTAGCTACTATTGTGTTCTTTCAAGTATATGCATATTTTACTGAAGTTATTTTAACGAATTAAATGTTACACGATATACTCGTATAATATTCTGTGTAAAACTCGCCCTGTATAGAGTGACCTGTGGTTCAACTCTTCACGTGCATAAAATGTATTAAAATATTTATACATACAGTTTACCCTTGGGGCATCTTAACCTATATAATCTAACCCTCGATCATGTGGACTGGGAGCGAACGAATAAATTTAAATTTTTCAGAAACATATTTCAATTCATTATTAACTTAAAAATGTTGTAAAATATTACGAATGACATAAAATAATTGCACTTAAAAGCATAAGCAATAAGTTCGTAATATGCCGGGTGTAAATGAAGTGTGGTACACCCCTTTTTTTCTTTAGTTTTGATTTTAGATAAATACATTTTAGACAAATGATATGTAGAAAAACCGGATTATTTAAACATACATATATGTAGGTACACTATTGTTTCACTTCCGGTTTTGCCGGAAATGACGATCCGGGTACCATTCAGTATACAAAACGCACGCTGCCTTAGCATTGTTTCTGCATTCACCAAATATTAATTGCATATCCTTATCCACTTGTTCTGTACGATTGTAAAAGTAACTTTTCATTTTGCAGCACCAATATTTTTGATAATTAATTTTAAATAAATTTAAATTAATAATAAAGTTTTAATTTAATGACGGGTTATAATTTTTCCACCGCCGCAATGACATACAAACATGTAAATAAGCATTTGTTTGTTTCCACAGCGATCTTCCATAGCACCTTTGTTTTTGTTTTGAATAATTTGCTTTGATGCAATTATGCACTGCGATTAACAGGATCTCTTAATAAATCTTTACAATAATTTGAAGTTTTTGAAGCAGACTCTTAATAAAAATACAAGTTATTAGTATTGATGGATTCGTAGACGATGCTTCATAGTACCATAAAAAAAAGACTTTTTGTCAAAAAACCGATTCCGCAACCTTCAAAGCCGATTAAAGTAACCTAAATGTCAATTAAAATTTACAAAAACGTTTTATGGACAATTGTTGACATAACAAACTTCAATTTATGCAGGTCACGGCACGCTTAATAAACAATTAAATTTTGGTTCTAAAATTATTTGAGGTTATAAAAATTAACCAAAATACTGGTTGTATCCAAAATCGCTTCCTGTTTTCAAAAATATAAAAATATACAGTGTGTTCCATTTAAAATAACAAAGTTGGGGTCATTTTCAGCGAAACCGGAAGTGAAACAGTTGTGTGCATGTGATGAAAAAACCCGGTTTTTTCCACATATTATTTGTGTAAAATTTCATTTAGGTATCTAAAATCAAAACTAAAGAGCAAAAAGGGGTGTACCACTTCATTTACACCCGGTATGTAGGTCCACTTAATTGTGGTGTTGTCTAAATCAAAATTAGATAATACGTATTTTAATTAATATGCAGTCAATATCAATTATGTCTATCAAAAAAATCACCTCTGAATTTAGCGAGTTGTTAAAACAATTGGTTTGAATTTGCCATGTTTTAGACTCTAATATTGAACACTATTTGAGTAAAAAAATAGATAAGTTGCAAAAGTTATTACATAACATAGAATAGACCAATCCTTTTAATTAAGTGACGTTTTGCAACTAATATCAGCAGAATTTGTGTGAGTATTTTGTCATTTGCACTTTACCTAATCGGTTTAAAGTTTTCTAGAAATTACCACTCCACAAATTTATCCAAATAGCAAAACACAACAAAGTGTCAAATTAACAAGGAATTTATATTTAGATAAAGTTGACACTTAAATGTTGTTTAAGCACAACAAGTCGACTAACGTGACCGACATCAGATGAATCCACAAAAAAAATTTAAAAGGCGTAAGGTCTGGAGACTTAGGTGAATGACAACCAAGTGATTATTTTATTAAAAGAAAAAAAATAAACAAAGCAAATTACCTATGAACATTTGGAACACCTTGTAATTCATAAACAACCACAAGTACAAATTTATTATTCACAATAAAGCCACATTCATTATGGGTCATTTCTACATTCTGTAGGTCTTTAAAGGCATACTTAACTATTCATTATATCCTAAATAATAAATGTGTTTCTAGCCAGGGAATAACAATTTATTTATCAAAGCATCTAAATATGGATTAAGAGCAATGACATAAATTGTCCTCGACATGTTAATTACAGGTCAATAGTAACGTTATGTATTAAAATTTACGTTTTTGCTTTGATTTTCACTGAAAAATTAAATTTTTAATTAAAATTGTTGTACCTTAAGAACATACTAGTATTTTTGATGATCTTTTGGTGTTTTTACGATTTTAGTTCTTGCGATTATTATATCAAATTAAAGTAAAAACTACGTTTTGCGTGGCAAAATTTTAAAGATTCAGTTACGATATAATGTCCGCGTCATTATTTAAATTAAATGGACAACAATTTTATCGTAATTCGCGAATTTAATTAAATATAATGGGTGTCTTACGTCATGGTAATTACGATTACAGGTGTGTCAGAGTAGAAAATCAGTCTGTAAATACCTAAAAATAGTGTATTATGCATTCGTCATGTAGTCGCACAGTAAAGCAGAGTTGTAAAATGCAATGGTAATGTAAGCAATTAAAGTATGCAATAGGAGATTCTTGAATCACTTTGATTCCCCACGCGATGGTAACAAATCGTATAGAAAATTGAAAATTAATAACATCTGGTACCACAGGGCAAATATTGTTTTCCCATTTAAATAAAATTATTGGCTGTAACAGCTGCGCCCGTTACCGATGTCAATTTTATTATAAAGAGGTAAAATAAAGGTTATGAATAGTTTGGGTATGCAATTTTGAGGACATGCAAATGCTTTGTGTAAGAATTATTTGCAAAATTTATGTTTTTTGCTCCGTCAAAACCAAAATCAGTGGTTCATGTTTCAAAACAATCCATGAAAAAATGATCGGCAGTACATAGGTACTTAAAAGGGAGACGAAATAGTTAATCTTACTGTAGAGTTACAGGTAAAAATTGGGGTAAATGCATAACACTTTATTAAACTCTTAGATGCATACAACATACAGGGCAATAGCGTAGACAGGATGTTTTCATAGGGAGGGTAAATAAAGGCAACAGCCTTTTAAATGGCTTTTTATTTGTCCAATCTTACACACACACACACACACACACACACACACACACACACACACACACACACACACACACACACACACACACACACACACACACACACACACACACACACACACACACACACACACACACACAACACGAATTGTAGGATGTATCAAAATACATTTATAAGAACTTTTACATAAAATTGGTTAGACACAATTAGCGAAGCTTAACCCACGCCTCTAGTTTAAAATATCCAGGTTCTTGGGAGGATTACGACTCCCCTCCCCAACCCCCTTCTGCATATGCCACTAATACTGTCAAAGGCTTTCGTAAATTTAGGCATAGAAAAATAATAACTGAGACATTTATTAAAATGATAACCCTAGATAGAACCTAATACACGGTTTACTACACAGGTTCAGAAGCTTATCAAAAAACTTTTCGACATAAATTACCACTAAATGGCGATAAGTATCAGAATCGTTCGCCATAAAATTTCGCTAGATGGCGATGTCTAAGAACCGGTGCGTGCACTCGGCGGGATCTTAATTTTGAATAAAAGTAACTTAAAAATTTGGGTAAAGCATTATTATATACACATCCATTGATTGATTTAATTGGTAGGTTGAGCATTTTCATAAATCTCGCTGACTATGTTAGAATCAAGATACAACCTTGTGCCCGAACCGGTTCTTAGACTTATCGCCATCTACCGAAAATTTATGGCGAACGATTCTTAGACTTATCGCCATCTTTTGGACAATTTCCGGAACAAGTTACCAGCATCAGTTGGTTTTATGTGGAAGTTTCCCAACCTGTGTAGTAGACCGTGACCTAATATAATCTTTTTATCTGTAAGCAATGTATAGTCAAAATAATTAAAAATTCCTATATTTTGCAGTGGAAGTTCTGATTATTAACGGTATTGGAAACATTTTATTTTAAAAATAAAGCAAGTTCAAAATACTAGGCCAATTACATAACAAAAATTAAGAGACACGACGGATTTATTGATATACAGGGTAGTCCAAATAGAAGGGCCACTATTGGGATATCGTAAACGGTAAGAGCCACAAAGAAGTTTAAATTAGACATTTTTTCCCCTCTCTGAGACCTATTCAGTGATGCTTTAATGTTTTAAAGAAGTTCCATAGCACACTCGATAATAAACAAAAATCAAAATGTTTTTTTAAAAATCGTTATTAACTCGGTTATCCTTGTTGGTAAAAAAATATTTACGAGATTCCAATAGTGACCCTTCTATGTGGATCACGCTTTACATACCTCCAGTTAATCATAAAAACTTTAAATTGTTAAATCCTAAATAAAACTCAAAATATAAACATTAAGTAATAAAATTTATTAAGGAAAATGTATAATTTCTCTGGAATTCTTAATAAAAATTAAGTATTTTTTGTTGTTATATTTTTTACTGTATAAAAAAAAGATTTCTTTTATGTTCTGCTTTTATTTTTTATCGACGGAATAAATATTTAAATAAACTAGCACAATAATTTGTTGCGATTATTAAAAATAAGTATATTTAACTGAAATATTGGCCGTTTAATTAACGCTTACAATAATCCATAATTTTAAAAGTGGAGCAAGTCTATTTGGGTACAAAAAATCTTGATTTTCTCAGCAATCACTGATAAACACTACTGAGTAATAAATTTACATTATCTAACACTATAAAATACATAAAAGTTGTCTATTAGTGCTTACCAATATTTATAAAACAATTTAAACGCAAACCCTTAATATCTGGAATAACAAAAAATTGACTCGCCCCACTTTCAAAACAAATGGCTTAATTATTGTTGTAGCGTGTGTTAGTCAACTTATTGATAACAAAACGTTTCAATAGCTGAACGTGTTTGTTTTGTGTATGAAAACCTTGCTTTATATTCAAGTAATCTCACTGTAAAACTGGCAGAAATGGGGCAAGACATATTTATCATTATACGATTTTTCATCCCACGGTTTCTATCTGTTTACGTCACGACAATACTTGGGGTAAGAAGTTCAAGTAGAGAAAGGCAAAAAGACCAGTCACAAGGAAATGTCGTCGATACGATAAACGTTTTCTGAATAATGAACGATTCACGACGCTGAAATGGGAGTTCAAACAAATTATGCTATAATATGAAGTCAATTCATTTGTATTATTTACAGAACTGATACAATGGTCAAGTTGAATTCATTGAAAATTAAAAAACTAGTGCAAGGAAAGTTTAACGAATTTTGGTAATTTTTTGGTCTATCACGATATTGCATCTTCTCGTACGGCAGCTTCAATTCTCCAGTTTTTGGATGAAAAAAAAAAACAATAGAGCAAACACCGCACTCACCTGACTATAAAATGTGCAAATCATGGTTATTTTTTGGATGAAAAAGAAGTTTGCAGGGCTCAAATTTCTTGTCTGGGGAGAAGAATGATACTGCCATTTACGATTATTTTGTAAATAATCTGAAAGATAATTGGTTGGAAGGTTTAAAGGAGTGTATTATTTCTAAATAGAATTACTTTGACCAAAATTAAAACACAACCATAGAAAATATTATTAGTGTTTTTTAATCGCATTGAATTCTATTTGACCCTCGTATAATGCAAAATATATGTATAGCTTGATCGCGTCTGCGATTAGATCACATTTAACGATAGTAAAGTTAAAACGATGACGTTTGTTAAGACAGTGATGTCTCAGATATGTAGCGTCATATAAAAACTGGTTTTAAATCTATTAATAAACCCGGCTTTGCCAATTAAAAATTTCGGCTTCCTTTTCAAAAACACAAAGAAAGAATATTTTATGAGTCGAAATGTAATTTTTGAAGGTTAATTGTATTCCCGTTCCCACAAATTTTTAAGGAAATAATTAATTAAATAAACAAAAAAATCTTAAAATATTTGACGAAATGATGTAAAATAACTAACAATAAAGCTATACATTTTTGCGAACATCAAAATGATTTTCTTTGTTTTTCATTTGCTTAAAAGAGCATCTGCATTCATATCTCCTATTTTAAATGTTAACCCAATTTATCATATAAAAAGGTTGCATGGAAATATTCTCTTGTAACCAAAAGATCACAGTTGTAGGTAAGCACAATAACGTCTTCATTTGAATATTTACCGACCACTTCATTATCAACTAATAACGCAGTTAAATATAAAACTGAAAGGAAAGTTAATATTGCACAATATTAAAAAGCTCTTTGGTGCATTATTATATTTACATCATTAAATCAGTGAGATAAAAGGGCAAATAAAATTTTTAAAAATAAAACGCTTTATCCTTTGTGCGGTATAGAGTTTGTCTGCATATAGTATTGGTGCCACTATAAGTACATATAACACGATAAAAAAGTAAAACAAAATATTTTGTTTTTGGAAACCGTATAACTCTTCCTGTAAAAAAAAAACCTTTTGCCATCAATAATTTCAGTTGGCGTCAAAACTAATTTCGTTTCATTTTTTGATCGTTTTTAGGAATATAATTTTAAATTCTATGTTATTATTTAAGTCATACTTTGAACATAATTAGCGAAAAGTTTCATTTACGGTCCAATCGGAAAACGTCTTGATTGTAGATTGTTAAAAGCCCCCTTTTTATATTTGCATATTTTCGAATTACTTATCAAATTCTTGCAGCAATGTGGTATTACAAGCAAGCATTAATTTTCAAATTCGTTTTTTCATTTACAAACACAACATGATAAACATAACTGGGACAAAAAAAAGGCATATTTCTTAATCCTTTTTAAAAATTCGCTTAATTTCGGACATTGCATTAACGTTGTTTAGACCGGGCTGTGGAGTCGGAGTCGGAGTTTAGGAGAAATTTCTGGTCAGTGGAGTCGGAGTCGGAAAAAATGTACCGACTCCGAGTACAACAAAAAATTGCGAGGTGGTCCTTTGCCGCAAAATTTAAACTCAATTTTTAAATAATTTTTTTATGTTTATTTTTTCCCCATAAAATGTCTTAGTATTTAATTTGGTCGGAGTCGGAGTCCGAGTCGACTTTTTTTTTCCGACTCCACAGCCCTGGTTTAGACAGAATAACACCTTAAAATTAAGCAAAAAATCTCATTGCACCAACTTTGTATAGTATAGTATGTTTTTTTTTTTAGATCTATACATTTCCCTTGTTATTGTGCAGCAGTGACAAGTTGTATTGTTAACACTAGAACTGCCAGATCAATCATTTTGACTGGTTTTACTGTTTATGTAAAAAAAATCTACTACATCTACACTAATTTTTTATCGGAATAATGTACTGCATGATTTTTTTTTGTAACAGACTACAATAGTTACATACATATTTTTTAACTCTTTGCTTTTAACTCTATGAGTGTTCGACAGCATAAACTGCCATTTGCAGTCTAACGTCTGCAGGTAGTTCTAGTGTTAAACATATGCTTATTACTTCAGTGGTCAACATTTAAGGATTCTAATTTAATATACTAAGCTGTCAAATGTGTAGTGGTGGTCCGCAACTCAAATGTGATTTGGAAATGTGGTCCATTCGTTTGGGAACCACTGTCCTATATGTTGCCCATAAATGGCACGAAAAGAGGAGACGACCCAAGTTTCGTTGACATCCTGTATACATTTTTGCCTCGTAAGTTTCCACCGCTGTTTAATTACTTTACAGTTATCCCTAAATCAATTAATACGCTTTATCAGTTCTAAATCAAATTAGGGTTATCATACAACAAAAACAAGCGCGAGTACAAATTTTCGACTTTTATCGGCCCCCGGAGACCTTTCGCGAAGTAATTCGTAACAGCGAGATAGTTTCACACCCGATAGCATGATTTATTCAGCGCCGAATAATGCACCCTTACCCAGTTTGCATTTTATACGCACTGTGCCTTTCTTGTTAGGTTTGGCCGTTGAAGTTGCTCGTCTTCTGGGCATAATACATCGTCAACTTAAAAAAGTCGACCATGAAAGGTTACATAATAAAATAGAAAAGTATTTTATTATACGTACGATATAAAAGATTTACAACCGCAAATGATAAGGCTATAAGAAGTTATATCTGACGTAACAGTATAACTAAAATCAAATTTATTTATTTGTTTCGGGGCGGTAAAGCGATTTCTGTTTGCTGCTGGGTGTGTAATAAAGTTGAGTGCGGATCGTGAAAACGTTCTGGTCAAGTTGGCTTGCGAAGTGTGTTATTTTTTAAAATTTATTTGCCGACTGTGCGTGAATGATTATCTTACATTATTTTTTTTTTTAAATTTATATTCGAAATATGATACCCATACATTTATATTTTGCTTAGATTTTTATTAACAAGCTCAAATTTATTTCTTTAAATTATGTAACGTCATCTGTTAAGATGTATACTTAAATAGAGTATTTATAGAAATGTGTGTCTCTGTCGTAGGCATTATTTGTGGAATCCGGCATTTTATAAAACGCCTAGGCATTTTATAAAAAGCCGGCAAAACGAGCAAATTATGACTTTTTCTTAGACCCATACATTTGTGTTCATACAAAAAAAAGCTTTAACCAACCTTTAACCTGACCCTCATTCATTTGGTCAGTAGTAGAGGGTCAGGTTAAAGGTTGGTTAAAGTTTTTTTAAAAATAAATAATAAAAATGAAGCTAACAGTTTTGTGCCTAGGCGTTTTATAAAATGCCGGATTTCACATTATGCCTACGACATATCTACCACATACGTATTACAAACCAAAAGGCAACGGCGTGTTAACTACTTTTGAATTTAAAAAATATATATACTCAGCCCTCGCAAACCTAGGCGATGAAACACTTCTGCCAATAGGTCACTTTAAATTTAATTTAAATAATGTTACAATCTAGTTTTAGTTAGACTTATAAGTCTATTATTAGTATAGTTTAGATCTAAGAGTCACCCATTGACGTTTCCTGGTTGTTCTAACATTGAGGACACTATAATCTTGTGTACTAACACAACCACTGACTATTTTGTTTTACACTATCAATGTCACATTACACTCAAAGGGTTTTTTCCTTTTGATTCTTTTTACTATGTTCGTGTTATCGAGAAACTGGATAGCCTCGATATTCACATGCTGCAGTAGTCTTCCTTCGTGACTTCTCGCAAATTTCTGGGTTTCGCTGTCCACAAACTTTACTCCAAGGTCCCTATTGACATCGTCATTTCTTAAATACCAGGGTACATCTACTTCTACTATGTTTCTTCATAGGTACTTTGTTTTGAAAAGTTTGGATTAATTTAATGTTGCTTTTTTTTTTTGGTACTACCCCTCAGCTGTATTACCACACGTCAACACTGGTTTTGTGTAGTAGAAGCTTATTACAGAATAAGCTAATAGCCAATACATTTTTCGATATCTAATACCCATCTCCTACGGACTCGTTGTTTTATCAGACAGTTTTGTCTCGTCGACTTTCCTAGCAACCAAACTTTCGTAGCAACGCAAGTTTGGCCGGATAAAAACAAAGCTCTCGTGCAATTACCCCCGATAAAATTTAAAAATTATTTTTCTATTATGTTTATAACTGTGCAGTAAAATCAGGGGTCGGCAATGTTTTTCACTTCAAGTGATAATAATTTTAAATCTTAAAAATGTCTTTGGTGCCGCCAACAACACTGAACCTTGCTAAAGAGTGCTAAACAGTTTTTTTTTCATTACCTTTTGCCGCCCCAGACCCATAAACAATTTTTCTGCGTGCCACGCGTGCAAAGGGTTGCCCACCCCTGATTATAGATGATTGTTGATGGAACAGATTAATAGTTTTTTTTATACAATTTTATTGTTTATTTAACGTGTTTTGACCTAACGTCGTAGTAGTTTAATGTCACGACGTTAAGCGAGGGACTTAATAAGTCCATAAATTATTTAACAAAATAGCAGTTCGTAATGTTCGCTTGTCTAATTTCATTAAATATTTAATAACATTTAAAATATTATGGGTAAGTTTCCTGTTTAAAATTCTTTTTTACAACAGTATTCATCATATGGTGGCTATACCCCCAGTGAGGCTGAGCCGCTTTTAAGCTTTCTAGATCCTTTATTTTGAGAGGATCAGTCCCAGTCTATTAGCATATGCTAAGAACAACTTTTCTCCATTCTGCCCTACGTTTTGCTTTTTCTTTCCAATTTCTAACCCCCGCCCTGCTTAGGTCGTCCATCACTTCCTGCATCCATTTTGACCTAGGTCTGCCACGTCTCCTCTTTCCTCTGGGATCCCATTGTAACGCTGACTTGATTTGGGTGTTCTCGTCTGCTCTAAAGACATGTCCCAACCAACTCGCCCTGTGCTGTCTTATTTTGGTTATTATGTCTCCTTCCTTCAATTCTTGCGTGATTTCTGCATTTGTTCTAATTCTGCCCTCAGTATCTGTTATTCTGACTGGCCCAAGTATTGCCCTCATGATTTTTCTTTCGAGTATTCAGATCATTTTCTTCTTTTTTTGTCATGGTCATTATTTCAGAAGCATATAGTAGGATAGGCCGAATTGTTGCATTGTAGATGTTGATTTTAGCTCTCTTTGTGAGTATTTTACTTTTCAATAGTTTTTTATTAGCATACAACAGTATTAATGACGGTAAATGTTGCTTTTAATAATATAACTATGTATATCGATTATAGGTGGAACCGGAAAATACAACTCAAAGTGCATTTTATCTCAACTCCGGGTGCAATGACCCAGAACTCAAATCGCCAAGATTCGATGTTTTTATCAGACAATACGGAGCCTCTACCAAGCATTTTCGCAAACTTTTATCAGGTTTTTAAGGCAAAGACGAGAAAACATGTAGAGTCGTAAATCATGACGACAAATAAACGTAAAAGCTCATTTTAAGATTCCGAGTCAACAAAAAGTGTATTTTTAACAAAAGTGATAGCGAATTTTGTAAAGTGAACAGTTGTGAATCTGAGATGTATTATAATAAGATAATTTATGCCTTGAACTTTTATATATGTGGCATAAAAAAGTATTACATTTTTCACTTTTAATGCGGTTTTGCACCAAAAGAGTTCTGACAGCTATTTAATTTAAATTTAAAAGGACAATTTTGATAGCTATTAATTATTTCATCAAAATATGTGGGTTGAATTATAATTTCAAAAAGTTTTGAACAAATATGGTGACTTTTTTTAAATGTAGATAATAATATTTAATTCACCGGAATAAAAAATATGCCTGTTGACGCCAGGGGTTGTTATTTTATAAACGAGAACAGTCGATATTTATTATGTATATCAAAACGATGGTATTTCTAGAGGATTTGGTTTATACAGCCCACACAAAACAACCCCAATTATAAATACAAAAAAAAACATTTCTTTGAAGTTTGCTCCAAGCTTAAGTCGCTTCTAATTTAACGCAAATTCACGTACGAAAAATAAACCGAACGTCATCAACGAAAGACAAAGAGGAGAAACACTTTTAATGTATATAAAAATAATATGTAATATGTAGAATCGCGTTAAGGGAATTTGGAGCTAAAAAAAACTGACGTGAAAAATTATTGCTTTTTACATTTCTGGAAATAATATTACAACATTTATTTCATTAATTACCGCTAACCGACCCATACATTGAAAAAACAATTTTATTTATTTCGTAAGTTTAAACATGGTTAGTGGCTAACTACCAGGTATGGTGTGTAATGTGTATCTATTTATTGGTATGAAAACTTAACATGACGGTTTCAGACGAAACAAAAAAATTGACTGCCGCGTACAAAATATTTGAAGAAATCTTAAGAAACAAATGCCACCCATCTATAGTTAAAATTCATAAAATGATCAAAAAGGTGATTTTATTTGAAATAAATAATTTGACATTTTCATTAATTTTTGGGACAGAAGTGTGCCTTGAAATTCAACGACATTGTATTAACAAGGTAATAATTTTTGAGCACAAAAAGAGTAAAAATAGTGTAAAAATCTATAATGTTATAAAAACATGTGACAACAGAAACAAAGTCTACTTTTGTATGGGTTTATATTCGGCTCAATTGATATAACAATATTAATAATAATAGCATAAAAGTACACGTTACAGTAATGCATGTGTGTACCATTTTTGGAACGGTAAGGACAAAGTTCTATGGTGATTGTGTATGTGATTATTATTGTTATCGTAGTATCTGGCAGGGTAAATTTATGGTATCGCTAAATGCATCATGTTATGAGGTCAAGTGGGTGTTGCAGTTACACAAAGAATTTGATTTTAAGTTTTTTTAATCAGATTTTAAACACGCATTGCTCAAAAATGCAATTAATGTTTCTAAGAAATTCCATTAATTTATTAAGATAAGAATTTAACATTTAAATAAATTAACAGACTAGTAGCTTGATATTTTTGTACTTTTAGGTAATTTTTGTGTTGCAGAATACAGTAAGACCAAAATTTGAGGCTTATCGTTGGCAATTTCTAAACTGTAAAGATGCAAGGTTTATAAAATTTGCCACTTTTGGTTCTTCTAATCGTCTAATGATTAGACTCTAATCGATCTGGAATCGCTAAGCCACAATCTAAACAATAATTAGGTTTATATCTTTAATCAAAAACCGCTAGTGGCAGCAACATTTAAAGTATTTTGATGACACATTTTTTTGCAATTTAAAAAAAAAATTGTCATCGTTCGCGATCAAATTGATAATTGATCACAGAAAATTACTTGCATATCTATACTAATACGAAAAGAATTTAAAAAATTGTTAAAACGTTAGAATGATAATATATTCAGTGCAACAGAAATTATGGAAACAAATCGAATTACTTGTACATACTATGTACTATGTCCATAATAATAGGATTGCCTTTAATATTTGTTGTTGGCATGAAGTAATGCAATTATTTATAAACTCTGTTGCTTTTAACCTATTACTATAGTTGCAATAAAGGTAGGAAGCAACACAAATATATCTAACAGTAGTAAATCAAATTTGGCGGTTTCACAATCCAATTTACTTATATACGTGTATCTTTAATAACACAATAAATAAAACAAAGTACTAGTTTTAAATATTTTACAAAAACAAAAATTAATAACAAAGCAATTACGGCAAGCGGCTGATTCTAATAATGATCAGTGACTATATAATAATCGATAGAACTCCATATTTAAAAAAAAAAGACAACAGTTGAATGGTAATAATAAAACATTGATAAAGTCAACAATTTTGTGTTAGTCTAAATAGTCTAAATCCTTATACGATGATATATTTAAAACTTTTTTTTTGTCTTTTGCATAATGCATGTATGTAAAAATAAAAACGCGTCAGTTAAAGGGTTTGTGGGTACTGTACATGTATTTGAAATAAACTGCTAATATTAAACTACTTTCTATCATGTACAATAGAGCCATTCTGAAGGTGGTGTGCGTCACAATTAAACTTTTTTATAAACAATTGACGACAAATAACAAAATAAAGATTTTCGGATTTCGTCATTTGGATGGTGTAAGTCGATTGTACCCTGTTTCGAGATATTGAAGGGTTTGCATTTCACTCGACTTAAAAATACTGGTAGTCTACTTAGTTTTCCCACTGTACTATAAATTTAAATGTTTGTAAATTTATTTGGCATATAATTTATTTAACAATTCACTAAACCTATATTTTTGTTTATTTTGATGATAAGTACATAATAGGCTTTCAAAATTTTTAGTTTGTTGATTGGTTGTTATGGTAACGACATAAACTACAACGACCGAGTTGCCTGATTTATAGTGGTTGTTGTCCAAAATACATTATTAAAAATTTGACAATAAATATAGACGTAAAATACCATTTGTGATACATCAATGAATTCAAAAACAAAAACAATTTGATTATGTAAATGGCAAAAATTGCGCCTATGACAAAAAATAAACTTGGTTGTCAAAAAACAAAAACTAATTGAAAAAGTAGTGATTACCGTCCAATTCGGCCTAAAAGGTTGCTCCGGCAATGTTATTATACCTTTGAATATTATTGACGACTTTGAAAAATCCTATTTTCTGGTTTTTCCTAATTTTCTTGGATACAGTTTGCGATATTTCCAATTTCTCTTCGGATTATTGATGAGTACCGAATTTAGCAGCTTTGCCAAATTTAACCCTTAACTATTATATTAAGCGAGATCTCCATGCTTAAATTCGAATTTTAATCACCTTGTGTATTTTTTACATGATGGTTCCACTTTAAACTCTCTCGCAAAAGAAATAAACAAAACAAAAAGCAAAAATGGGTGGAAATAAACAAAAAAGTTCTAGTTTCTGATAACTCGTGCCTCTAATTTCTGGACCTGCTACCTCGAGAATTTGTCGCGCCACGAAACTAACGATAGATAAAGCAAAAACAACTTTTAACGCCAACGCTTTATTTCTAGAATTACATCCGATTCCGTCGACATAAATAATGAAGATCGATAAACGTATTCTTTCAGCGAAATTAACTGAAGTTCGTATGATCTCGTTTTCAGGTTTTCCATAAATTTTAGTTACAACATGAAATGCTGGGGCTCTGTTGATGCAGGCGAAGTTCTATTAATTTTTAAATTACAAGTAGGCGTTGAGTGTATTTATTTCCGACACGTAAATCCGTCTTTTGATTAATAGAAAATACACAACTACCTGGAACCGTCAACAGTTCTTTAATTAAAATAAATTATTTTACAAAATTACTTAGCTATGCGGTGATGTATCAGGTTATTTGTTGGATTTTTAATAATACGATGGTCAAGTTAAATGTATTGAAAATAACAAACACGGTAAATATTTTCTAAAAATGTATTTTAAATGTGTTGAAAAAGATTCCATTTAGCATAATACGCTTCACCATTCCTTAAAAGCTCCAAAACCAATTTCTATTGAAATACTTGCAAAATAATCGTAAAAGACAGTATCATTCTGCCTCTCAGACAAGAGCTTTCTACATCGCCAATTTATTTTGTCCAAAAAATAACCATGTCGCACATTCCATAGTCAGGTGAGTGTGGTGAATGCTCTATTTCTTTTTCAGTCAAAAACGGGAGTTAAAGCTACCGTATGAGAAGATGCATTATCGTTATAGACCATAATTCCCTTTTTTAGAACTCTACTGAATGCTTCAGGCACACATTTTTTTTAATCACAAAAAGCTTAATTTGATTTAAGTATTTTATGACACGATGAATTGAATTAGGATTTAATAAAACATATTTTATATTTTGGTTGTATTTGCTAAAGTGATAAAAATGCTAAGATTGATGTTGCTCTTGGAAAGGAGAACATTTGATCATATTTTGCTTATTCCGTCTCTTTTACCATTTTACAGTACGCTGTAAAGGCCTGGATAAAATAGACACTGTATATTTCGTTGTTTTGTTGTGACGCATGCATAATATTACCTTAAATATGAGCTATGAGGTATGAACTCATACATAGCAAGCGATTTCCGCTTTTCTATAAAACTCGCTGACATCTCTAGTGGCTATGATTCATAAGTTGTCGAAGTGGATGAAAATGTACATACCTGAAACAAAATTTGAAAATATATTACGCTATAAATTACAATATGATATTAAGTTACTATGTCAAAACTTGTAAAGTATAAAACTTCCAACAATAACAAAGCAATAAAAGTAAGATAACAGCTTTTATCATACACGTATCTATAAAAGTTGTCCGTTTTTAATAGCGATCATTAATTAAGTAAACATTGTTTTGTAAGGAAAAACATAAAAACTTTTTACTTTTACTTTATATATTTTTTCTTTCTATTTAACCTTTTACACATATTGCTGTTAAGAATTTAATCCAATCAGTCATCAAAACATCTTATCAACGCCCGGTTGCAACAAACTGCGACATAATTTAACGATAGATTAAGTCTCGGTAACCAACCAACATCATTGTTGTTACCATGGAAACGATGTTTTGAGAGTTCTTTAACCTTAAGTTGGCTTTGTCCAATCGGACTTGTGTTTTATTATTAAGTTGTTCCAAAAAAAACAACAACTATTAAACTCAAAGCACACAAGAACTACAGAGAGCCATTCCTTTTCTTTTTGAGAAACTAGCAGCACTACCAGCACAATTAATGCCCCATTAACTTACGTATTTTGGGGCAACATACATATGTACAACACTAGTTTCTCATCTGCTTTTGGTTTCTAAAATCCGGGAACGGCAAAATAACACATCTTATCAAGTCCGGAGCGAACACAAAACACGAAATACCAATCTGACCCGAGTCCGGTAACAGCTCCACACCACATGTCCAAACAACTCCCGGTATTTTGGGTCCCGCAGCGACAATGAGATTCTTATTGATCTAGATCTAGAGGTATTTGAAAACCGGGTGCGACTTCATAATTGCGTTTTGCTTTACTGTGTCGCTTATTATACTTTTGACAGCTGCATGGAGAGGCGTAAAAAAAGAAGAAAAAGAACATGTAGAAGAGGAAAAGCAAGAAAAAGAAAAAAGAAGAAGAGGAAGTAGAAGAAGCAGGAGGTAAGAGGAAGAATAAGAGTAATAGGGTATAAGAGGAAAAGGAAGAAGAAGATAAAAAAGAAGAGGAAGAAACATGAAAAATATTTAACCTTAGCAAAAGTTATGGTATTTGTAAAATATAGGAGTGATAGTTATATTATTGCCGTCAGATAATTATAAAAAATATGGCAAAAAGTACGCAAAAACCTCGTTTTATTTAATTTAACAGTTAAAAAGTAAGTGTAGACTTAATTTCGTATGGATTAAAGTCCAAATTACAATGTAAGTCACTAAAGTAACTAGATTTAGTTTGTTACACGAAAAGCCTATGCATGGTTTGACTTTTCCTATTTAAAGTTTAATACGTTTTGAAACTGGAAATACGAATTATGAGAGTGTATTCCCGGAATAATATTAAAAAGTTAAATTTTCCAATGTCATATAAAAATTCTATACGCGTTTTCCCCTACTGCCCCCGGTTTATAACTGTGCCAAGGCAAAGAAATTGGTTCATTACCGCTTAATATTCTTAATATTAGATGTATAAAAGAATCGATAAGTCGCCTACAGTTATATTTAGTATGCAGTTCTTGACCATCAGAATTTTTTGAGTAATTGCCGAGTTTAGAAATAATTAACTAGGGCAGATAGTACAATTTTCAAGTCTGCTCGCATTGTGGTACCAGAACTTCTTTCCTGTATGAGATCGATACTAATGTAGAGAAAGAAGTTTTGAGAAAACGCCTCAAAGAAACATATATGAGTTACATAATTGGCAACAGTAAATAAGATGCTATAAATAAATAAAATGAAGTTGAATTTCTCAAAAAAAAGATCTACCACGTATACATATACTCAGAAATGTTACTAGAAACAAAGCAAGAAAGAATGCGTCGAATACTTTTCAACAAAAAAAAAAAATTAATGCTTGAAACTCGGATAAATATATTGTTCTGTGCAATAATAATTAATTTGCATTCAAAAAGAAGTCGATTCCGTTTGGACGTGTGTGCATTGGTCAACCGATTTTACTTAATGTCTGTGTAGGTACAACCTTTTGTATAGTTTTTAGAGCTAATTTAAATTTAATAAAGATTAGTTGCAGTCTTTGTTTTTAAAGCTAAATATGAAGCCATTTTGAATCTTTCTGCAAAGTAACCTAATGTAAAAACGTTATCCTTAATAATACACAGATTTGTGCAATAGAAAATAAAATCATTATAAAAGTAATAAAGGTTTTATAGATGAAAATACCGGGTGTAAATGAAGTGTGGTACACCACCTTTTTTTTCTTTAGTTTTGATTTTAGATAAATGAAATTTTAAACATATGATATGTGCAAAAAACTGGGTTTTTTGAGCACATGCACACTTTGTGTCACTTGCGGTTTCGCCGGAAATTACCCCAACTTTGTTATTTTAAATGGAACACCCTGTATATTTTTACATTTTTGGGAAGAGAAAGCGACGCCTATTTCTAGTTTTATAAGTGTGGATCTCATGGACTAATTTTACATTTTCATATAGATATTTTGGTGTTTTTTGTAATTTAATTTTTAAAACTAGCTCTAATGTTCTAAATATTATTCTCTGATTAATACTCATAAATTGAAGTGTATTTAACATAACCTTGATAGGGGAATGAATTGAACACTTTACAATAGTGCGCATGGCGCGATTTTATAATTTCTGTAATTGTTGAAGCTCATTTTTATTTAAATTAATAAGTAATGAAGCGCAAAACTCAAAATGAGGAGCTATTATTGTTTTATACAGTAAAACTCTAGTGTACATACTAATGTGTCCCAAAGGTATGGAATATGCGCTATATATCTCAGTAAATATCCACTTTAGGGAAAATGTTTTGAATAAAAGTTGTTTATCTACTTAGTTTTCTACCATAAGACAAAATTTAAATATGTTTTTTTTTAATAACAAAAGCGTTATGAAAAACAATGAAATTTTTTTAAATGACAATATACCCATAAATTACACTCATTTGATAGAGAATTTTTTTCTCTTTTTAATGACGCAAAACTTTAGTATCCTTACTTAAACAACTTTTTGATAAAAAGCAAAAATATACTCTCAAATTATTTTAATTGTTTAGTATTTATTTCTAACAAAAACATCATAAGAACTAAATTTTTTGACGAAATCCACAATAAGTGTTCAAACTGTGAACCATTTACAGCTTGGCAATGATACACACTCGGTTTTTAAACCCGTTTATAACATTCCCAACCATTTCGGGTGTAATTTATCTAATACGATAAACTCTATTTTTAAGTTGACCCCATCATTTAAAAGATTTAAAAAACTCTCTATCAAATGAGTATAAAATAGGGGTATCTTGTCATATAAAAAAAATCAATTCTTTTTCATTGTGCTTTTGTTATTCAAAAAAATAGAATTTATGTTGTTTATGGTGGAAAACCAAGTACCAAACAACTTTTATTCAAAACATTTTTTTCCTAAAGTAGATATTTACTGAGATATATAGCATATTCCATACCTTTTGGACACACTGTATAAGGTATAAACAAATACAAAAATTTACTATCGCATCTCAAAAACTATGCCAGGTTGTTAATTTTTACTTTCTTTATATCTACCTTTAAACCTTGTTTAGTAAGTTTAGATGCAAATATTTCCAAACCTACATTTATTTTTGTGCTAAAAAGATAATTTTGTTACCTGTAATCTTAAATAAAAGAGTTCAATGTAAAAGTAGATATCTCTATTCAAATATGAAAATGTCAACCTAGAAAATGGGATATAGACTATTTAAATAGCCAATCAAAACGTCCATGTTCATCATTAAACATGTCAATTAAATTGTTCAATAGTTTGCCGTTAACCATTAGAAATCTAAGGGTCCAAAAATTTAAAACCCACATTAAGAGCATCTTCCAGGAAACCGCTCCTTTTAGCATAGATGAATTTTTGATGTATAAGTATAAGTATAAGAGGGAAAGAGGGAAAAAGAAATAGAGGAAGACCAAGAATAAAATGGGAAAAAGAAGTGAGGAAGAGACTGGAAGAAAAAGGAGTCAGCTGGAGAGTTGTGCCACAATTAGCTAACGATAGGCAGGAGTGGAGAAACATAATAAAGAAATAGAAAAGCATACCTCGACTCCGAAAGGTACAAGAGGAACCGATTAAGAAGAAGAAGTATAACTAAAATTCCGATATTGCCTCGTGTAAATACTACTGTATATGTATCTTGGCACACAATAAATATTATTATTATTATTATTATGTCAAAGAAAACAAATGGAAATATAATTAAGAATTAATGAAGTTGCATTAGGAGATAAGTGGAAAGCAGATGATATGTAAAAAAAATAATATTTTAATAAATATCAACCACCATAAATAAATTATCATACAGTACGGCGCAAAAGTATGGAAACAGACAAATATCTAGAATACTTTTGAAGATATTACCATTAAATTTAGTATCTGACCGTTATTGTATGTTCCAGATTTGAGAAAATATTGGGATTGTAATAACACTTCCGGTTAAACCGAAAAGGGACCTAAATTTTTAAATTTTGTACAGAATGCTGTGTATATTTATTTTTACATTCTTGGATTTCTCTTTAAATTTACTTTAAAAAAGTTCAAAGTTAAATAGGTTTAAAGTTGTTTTCGTGAAATTTACATTTTCATGAATATTTTGAGCGATACAATACTTTAAAAAAATTTCAACATTTAAAAACTTTGGCAAAGTAGTAGAAATTCGATTGGATTTTAGATTAGCGATAAATTGATGATCTTGAACTAGCCACATTTTTAAAATACTATACAGGGCGTTGTTTTAACGGTTGGTCAATCTTTTATAACTTTAAACGTCGATAAATAATTTTTCTTAAATACAACACCCTTTATTTTTTGAATTAATTGTTCTTTAAAAACATTAAGCTTGTTTTATCCTTAAAATTGATATTTTTCAAGATATCGCGATTTTATTGTTAATTATAAGGGCATCGTAATATTTTCAAGTAGGCTATGAAGATTGAAAGAAAAAACAAGAAAGTCATAATTTTATCTTTTCTCTACGAATTTTTGACATTATAATATAAATAGTTATTTGTCTGTGTATACTTTTAAGCACCGCTGTATATTATATGCGAACCAACAAAAATTAAGGATTTAAATAATTAAAATTTACTTTAATGAACAAACTTTTTTAAAAAGTTTTTGCTACTTTTGTTTCTGGGTCCCTTAAATCAACTCAAGCAATCTCAGAACTCAGAAATATCACTATTTTTTTTTGCTAAAGGCTTGAATTAGCTAAGTAATTCATTTATGATTAAAAACACGCTATTTTTCTTATAAATAATCCCTTGTAAAAATATAAAAAATAATTTTAATATCTACTCTCTTTTTTTTGCTAGTAGAAAAGTATTTTATTTTTTAATAAACAAGATTGCTAGGTACTCACGAGGAGACGAAAGTTTTGAAACTTGTCCAGCATTTCTACTAAAGATTCTTTAACTAAAAGATAAGTAATTTTTATATAAACTTATTTAAATGTTGTTTCTTTTTTTAATTTATTCTTCTACATTAAAATTGTTTATATATTTTTTTCAGCAAAAAGTGCGAACAAACCGTGATAAAATTCAGGTCACAACATTGACCTAAAAATACCTTTTATCCATACAGCAAGCCTTATTTTATTTAACGATGTAATTCAACTACTAAATCAATAAGTGACCTACTGTTTGTATGGAAGTATTGATTGAAGCAACTATTTTGAAGTAAAGCGAAATACGAATACGCAGAATGAATTATAGCAGCAAATAAATATCGTAAATTTTTTTTACGCAAATTTAAATAAAACCTATTACTTCGAACACGTCTAGCAAATTTCCTTGGGAAATACAGAAACTCATTTTCGTCTGCTGAGAAATCGACATTTTCATGCATCATCTCCTAAAATTGGATGTGTGTATACGAAATACGTAAAATGATGTTACTTGCGCGATGTAATTTAGAGACCATCAAAACGTTTACAACCCAGAACTAAGATTTCATTTAAATTCATCTTAAACTTTAATGACATCTGAAATTTATATTTTGTAGCTAACACGTAGTAGTAGTAAAGTATGTTAACATAAAGGATTATGATATCGTTAATGCTGTATTTACAAAAGAATTGCTTATACAGAGTGGATCAAAATGAAAGAGAAGTTTAATTATTTTATGAACCACACAGTTACAGCTACGAGGCAACTTCGTATAGCTATATGTAAAAACATTTTGTGTTTTCCCACTCAAGGGTCCAATACAAGACCCCTAAATTACTCTGCAAATGGCCGAAATAAAGTATCTAATGTGCTCTACAGTAGGCAGCGTAGAGTACTCTGAAATTCGTCCTCGTTTCTTTGTTCCGTTGTTTTCTTCTTTTAACGATTTTTCAGGGATTTTGTGTACAGGTTGGTTTAAACTTAAACATTATTAATAAGCGATAATCTAATGTGAACCCTTATGGTTACTTTTTTTTAGACAAATACAATCTGTGGCGGTATGGCAGAAGTTAATGGGTGATATGAATAAAAATGAGTTCATACTTTATTCTCAAAAAATTGGAGTAAATGCTCCAAGTCGTAATAATAAAAATTAGAAGCAGATGCACAGGTTGAGCACATACTTTTATATACAATTTTTCTTGAGTATGTTCTCGCAATTCGTATGAATAAAATAAGTTTATGCTTCCTGAAGGCGAGTTTCTTCTCGATATATTTGGAGTCTGGTTCTTAGCAGACTCAGTCGTATTTTGTAAAGATAGTTATGGCTGAATTTATTTTAATTTGCGTTTTAAAAAATATTACAAACCAAGAAAGAGTACATGCAATCTTGGCTTTGAGGCCATATATAGATTTTCTGAAGAGAATGTGCAATGGATAGCAAAACATTTTTTAAATGTAGAATCAGGAGAAAGCAGAGGTGGTGTGATATTCAAGATGGATAAAATAAAAATATTTTTAAAATATGTGGAAGATCCTGGATTTCAAGCAGGAGTAGGAAAAGATGTTGGTGTGCATCAAATTTCAGTATCAAAAGTTGTACAAGAAGTAGGGGATAAGATAATTGAAAAAAGTGGCCAATGGATAAAATTTCCCCAGAACGTTGCAGATATAATGCAAGCCAAGAGCATAATTGGCAATCACGTTATAATTTTCCATGCGTCGTCGGTTTCATTGATTGCACACACGTAAGAATAAAAAAAAAACATCGATACACGGAGATGAATACATTAATCGAAAAGGATATCCTAGCATTAATGTGCAAGCGACGTGTAACGGAGATGAGTGGTTTAAAAGTGCAGACGCCTCATGGCCAGATTCTGTCCACTACTCAAGGATTTGGAGCACTTCGGAATTTTATAATATTGCAAGAAATACTTTTGAAAATAGCCAAGCATTACTTTTAGGAGATGAGGGATATGCTATCCCGCCATGGCTGATGGTTCCTTTTAGAAACCCGAATACACCTCAAAAATGCGCCTATAACAACCTGTTTACAAAAGAACGGGTAATAATTGAAAGATGTTTTGGCGAGTTATATAATAACAACGATTTCAGATTCTACAATATAAAGTCCCAGTTTCCACTGAAAAAGTCCCAAAACTTATTGCGAGCTGTTTCGTTCTGCATAATATAGCAAAATATTTAAACGATGAACTAGACTTAACAGAGCTTTAACTAGTCGATATTCCAGTTCAGCATATGGCAGAGGACGAGGACGAAAATACCAAAAACTGGCCTCCCATTGTTTTTTAATGATATCAATAGCTTGAGATTTTGATTACCTTGCAGCAGGTATTTGTGACTTCGAAACCACAATTGGAAAATCACGCAAAATCTTGACGAATGCCATTTAAGAAACATTGTTTTTATTATTTTCTTCTTCACTATCCCTCATGATGATTTATTGATTGACACTAGTAATACGTGTAAGCAAAACTGAGGACCATTTGCTAGCCAAAATGTGTGTAGGTTAGTTCATCATAACAAACGTGTGTTTGTATATAAGAGTATATACTCAAATTAACAGGAGCATTTACATCTCGAAGTTAGCTCGTTTTTATTCTTACGAAACTGAGTATAAACTCTCACTTTATGCTCATGCTCAGAGTACATACTTAGAGTATAAACTCTTGTTTTATTCATACCACCCAATATGTCACTTTTTCATGTTTTTGAGAAATCAAAGAAATAACTTTCAGTCGTTACTATAAAATCACTAACTGTGAGTATATAATCACAAGTAACTTTAATAAATGGTTATATTCATAATTTGACATCTACCTGTTTTTAATCAAAATAATCTTTAATCTGGGGGTGGGGGGATGAGGATGACACCTACATAGTACCGTCGCGCGGGGTGACTTGAGCCATTTTTCCACAAAGTCTTTTACGTTTTTTCATGTAATTATAAAACTTAAAAGGTTCTGTGTTTGTAAATTGGAGGAAAGGATACAAACTGCATGCCCTATAGTTTGACAAAAGCTCAGAACTCATAAAAACTTGAATTTTTTAAAATAAAAGGTGTGGCTCATGACACCCCATGGATTAAGCCACATGATAATAAAGTGCATATTTGATGCTCTACTGCAAATTTAGCCCCCTACTGAGGCAAAATGAGCCACCCACATTGTTTAAAAAAAATGTTACCCATAGAATATTAAAAAATATATAAATCGCTGGTATTTTATTAAAAATTTGCATTTACGGAATAAGCAGACTTAGCATAAGTACAATCATATTAAAAGGTGTTGCATGACGTAACGGCCAAACTTAAGAAGCATGTTCCTTAAGTCAATTTAAGCAAAAAAGGTTATATAAAGAACACATAGTCCAAAACTCGATGGATATTGAATTATAGACCTTTAAAGTTTATAAAAAAAGGCAAATTTTAACATAAAAAAGTATGAAATACCGCTTTTATCTTTAAAATATTGAATTAACAACAAAATGTTTTTTATAAAAGATGCATGGCTATCTTTTCTGCGCCTTATGGTGTACCTACTCGATTTTGTTTTGTTTTTTACGGTTTATTTGCTTGGCAACCAAGCCACTTATTTTAAATAGAACATCCTGCATATTATTACATTTTTGGATTCCTCTTTAAATGTACTTTATAAAATGGGAATGGTCATCTAGGCCTAAAATTAACCGTTTTCGAGTAATTAATTTTTTTCTCGAAAATTTTGAGCGATGTAGACGAGCAATACCAAATAAGTGACATATCATGTTTTGCCCACCTCCCTTTTTACAGATTAAAACATATCAATATTTGCCACTGCCCATAGCCCTCTCTTCTGTAAAATTTTGACTTATTGAATTGTGCCAACTTATGAAAACCCCTTTTAAGAAGACATTTCAACTGAAAATTAAAAAATGAAAATTTTGAACATATCAACTTCTGCCATAACACCACTCACATCTTCATTATCAGATTTGTGGTAGAATGATCACATTGTCATTTTGGACAAAAGTTGCAGTTTTTACGATTCTGAAATTTGACCATAACTTTTCTATTTTGAAAAAACCTTAAGAAAAGGCTATAGTTGAAAATAAAAACTGCTGTTACAAATTTATTAGCACAAAAGTAATTGTACATCTAGGGTGACCATAGACGTAATTTAGCAAAACTAGGGCAACAAATGAAAAACCAGGACATTTTTTATCGAAAAAATGTAACGTGTAATTGAGTTGTTAGAACTTTTTATTTAGTGCAAGTTCGCGCGTTAAAAATTAAACCTTAAGCGCTGCCACTTTTTATCGCAAATACCATAGCATTTTCTACGAGCAACAATAATGCAAACTTTTGCACACTATGACAATAACATATAACTAATGGTGTTCCAGTGACAATGAAAATTATGTATTTTCAATACACATTTTAAATATCGTCCCGGACTTACCCGCCAAAGGACAAAAACCGGTCATTTCCGGGGCAATCCGGAGGTCTGGTCACCCTACGTACACCACAAGTAGGGATATAGTTTTGACGTGCTACTGAGGTTTTAGGCTAAATCTTTCAGTGCAAAATATTATATGCTAGGGTAAATGATATAATAGTTATTTATGTATCAAGGCCAAAAAGTGTAACTTTTTCGGCCGCGTCTGGTTTGCAAGGCCGAAAAAGTACGTTTTGGCCGAGGTGCATATTACATTTTTTGTGCGATAGAATTAAAAACAATTTAAATGTTTAGTATTTTTCAAAAATATAGGTTAGAAACTACGTGACATTCTGTCACTGACAGGACGGCGTATGCTGTTAGCCTTAATGCAAATTTACGCTGTAGCGGCCGAAAAAGTTACTTTTCAGGCCGTTGCTAGGGGTAACGGCCTGAAAAGTTACTTTTTAGGCCGTTGCTAAGGATAACGCCGGTAATGCAGTACTTTATGGCTGCTAACGCGTCCGTCAAACAGCTGTTTCTAGTACGATCGCACAAAAAATATTTTTTCTCACAACCGTTGAAAAATGTTGTCATTACCTTATCAAAAATAGTGGGCAAAACGACATTTTACTCTCTAGTGAGCAAAAGTGATTACTTTGCTCCCTAGTGAGCAAAATTTGTTGAATTGTCATGGTAACGTCGTGTAATAGCGTTTTTTGAACAGCGAAACTGTCATTCGTGTCAAATACACAACTGACATTTTAAGGTTATGTGTAATATTAAGGTTTTGCTTTTCATGTTTTAATCGCATTTTTCAACGGTTGTGAGTAAAATGTAATACACAACTCGTGAGCAAAGTACCTTTTCTCGTTCAACTGCCGTGCCCGCACTCGCCTTGGCACGAGAAAAGAAGTACTTTGCTCACTTGTTGTGTAAATAACTATACCTATTGCATGTTTATTTAGCATGAGCCTTTAAATTTCAATTAAATAGACCAAAATTTTGATTGGGGCCATTTCATGTTTTACATACCTATACCGATTTTTGAAATGTCACATTGATGCCTAATATGAAATACATAGAGGTGCCTTATAATGAATATGATTATGGTCACTAAGTACAGCAATATGGGTTCAGTGTCAAAAGTGTCAGAAATGGGCACACGAAAAATGTGCAAAATACCCAAAAAACAATTCTATTGTAAAAAATAAATAAATTATTAACATTTAGTTCGAATGACACTTGAATTATAATTTAATTTACATAAATAACAGAGTTTTGGTTTGGTTTAAGTAATAATGCAAATCAGAAAGAAATAAAAGATTAATCTATGAGCAGTTGTTTATTTTAATGTATATTTCCTATATAATTCTATATTCCATATTAAGAACCCCTAGTATTCCATATTAGGTTCCGGGGAGCTTAATATGGAATAGTAGTAACATTTAAAAAAAATAGCTATATAAGAAATATCTACCGTAATACCGTACCAGAATTCGAGTAATGAGTTGCGTATTCATTACAAATTCCTTACAATTTTTTTTGCAAAATTTTGTTGAATAAATGTGAATATTATTGCCGAATACAAAAAAGTATTCCATATTAGGGCACTTTACTCTACATTATTTATGCACTGTAAATTAAAAAAATTCATTTGTTTTAATATTATTTAAATTCTTAGATAAATTATACACCTGCATATTCTTAAAGCAAACCGTAGTTGGCTATGACCTCATAAAAAAGCATCTTTTTTCCTCTTTTCAATAATATTAGTTTTAATGTATTTATTTTGATATTACCGCTCAAAACAAAAGAATGTTTGTATTTTATAGTGCGTAAAAAATATTTTTGTATCATCAAGTACAACCGAGTTATTAGCGATTTAAGAAAATTGCTCATTTTGATTTTTGTTTATTATTTAGCATGCCATGAAACTTTTTTAAAACATTAAAGCATCACTGAATAGGTCTCAGAAAATGGAACACTTTGTCTAATTTAAACTTCGTTGTAGCTCTTGCAGTTTACGAAATCCCAATAGTGGCCCTTCTATGTGGACCACCCTGTATAATAACAGAAATGTGGACCACTCTGTATATGATTAGGTAATATATTTCAAAAAGCTATTAATACGAATTCGCTTATTTCTTCGTAAGTATTATTCTGCAAAGAATAAACTTGTTATAATTCGTATCAAACTGAAAAGACTTTAAATTGCCATTCAGGAAAATAAATTACAATCAAATTTTTCGTTTTATAAAGGGTTAAAAATTTATAACGATATATCAAGCGAAAGTAAGAATGATCTAATTAATACAGCGAGGCTGCGCGCTTCAATACAGTTTTAATGGAAATTTCAATAGTAGCAAATTTCTCAAATTTAATTGTATACACAAAACAATTATAAACCATCAAAATTGAGTGGAAAAAATATATAAAACAACTTCTAAATGCGATGAAATACATTGATATAATAAGCTTACTACAATAGATTAAAGTTTTTGTCAACTCAATCTCTGTTTTGTTTTTGTAATACATATGTAAAAACATATATTTTCTGAAAACTGTCTACTATGAGTTCTATAAAAAAATATCTTAATTTTAGAAATTAAAACCGTTACAAAAAACCGCCATAATTTATTAAATGCTAATTAAAAACTACCATCACAAATGTTTTTAAATTTTTAAAAGTGAGTTTTTAAAATTTAGAAAATTCCATTTTTAGCTGAAAGGATAACTGTTACTACAAATTTGTTGGTGAATTCATATCGAAAAAGTAGCTTTGGAGAATATAATTGCAAAGAAAATCTACGTTAACTTTTTATTCACGACCACCCTGTACAATCCACCAACGGCATAATCCCCGACAGAATTAGGAGGCAGAATTTCAGAGACAGCCGCTCAATTTGACGCACCTTTCAGCATAGCTGTAGCACAGCGCACATGGAATTCAAATATTGTTTGGACATTTCCAGAGTAAATTACGGGGCACACATTGGACACTTGAGCGAGGAAATTTGAACTGTTTTGTACATATATTAAGGAACAAATTGGTGGCTGGGTATGCGAAGCCGAGAACTACCGTGAGTATTAGAACAGTATCAACGTTTGTCTACATCCAGGATAGATTTTTCAATTTGTGTACAATTCTTTCGCTTCTGTAACTGAAGTTTGTTCAATGAAATTTTTATTAGTTCAAAATATGAAGTTATTTAATATGAATCATTACGTTTAATTATAATAAGTCTATCATACAATTATTATCTGCTTATAACTTTTGTTAGTTTTAAAGTAAAAATAAAAATAACAGCCGAAAAAAGCTTTAAATCAAAAAATTTATCCACATTATGTTGACCGACATATAGATTTCAAAGACGATAACAGATAGATAAATTGTATTGAAAGAGTATAATTTATTTAAAATTCAGAAAAATTCCATGAAAACTCGGTAAATATCAAAAAAACTAAAAAGCAGCACTTTTTGAGAAGTTCAAAAACTAAAGGAAGTTATTGCTATTTAGTAACACTGACATGTCGATGATTTACATAATTTTTTAAATTGTAGTTTTAGTTGTACTAATAACTAGTTTCATTGGTAACACTAATTATATTTAGAAAAATCTTACTTGCTTATGGCTCTTTCTTATCGGTAATGTTTCTCGTTTTGAAAAAACATTAATATTTAAAAATTCTCCAGACTTAGCGTTAACCATGCAATAAACAATAGTCTGATAAAAAATGAAGTTTATACATAGGTACTAATCGCATGAAAACGATAAGGTTTTGTAGACTGGGCGTGTTGTGTGAATAAACAAATTCTTATTCTATCTTGCAAGCTTTCATGATAAGTTATTTTACAATAGTAATCGTTACATGATATTTCGTTAAATATTCATTTCATTCTTAGTATCTTATAGAAACTAAAATAAGAATGTAATAAATAGTTATAACGTAAAATATTTATCGCCTTATTTATAAAACTATTGTGCCGATATACATATTTTAATCTTATTTTGTCTACATTGCAAGATGTGCAGAGGTGCAGAACGTTTACTACTCCATCTAAATTTTATAAATGTAAGATAAATAATAGTGAGAAACACATTTTAATAGCTAAACTGAACAGTTTATCAACGTAATGATGGGGCTCATACAGAACCGACGGTGCGTTCAGTGAACAGATTTATAAGCTCATATAACCTACCAAAGATAATGCATGATTTGAATTGTGCCCATTCAAGCGTGTAAAAACTAAAATACACATGTGAAACAGATTTAAATTTGAATGCACATTCATGATTAACATTGGAAACAAGGCACTATTCTGATTCCTTGAATTTTCTTGGATATGCTATTGATACGACCGTATAAAAAAGAATAACATAAAAATATGTAGATTTGAATAATAGCATTGATAAAATAGCACAAGGCTAAGGTAATTTTTACTTGGTACATCTACTATTTGTTATTATCGAAAAGTGAGGATTCCAATCCTATCAAAACATACATACAAACTTACTCAGCGTTACACAGGAGATCAAATACTTGCTCGCCACTAGAATTGCATTAAATTCAGTGTTGATTGCATACAAGTAAATTGCAAAATGATTAATTGTCCTTCTTGGTTTAAGAGTTAAAAAAGTAAGAAAAAAACGTCCATTTTCCAAAATATCATGAAAACCTTAATCCCTAAAAAAATCCTACGAAAATGTTTCAAAATGAATCCTAGAAACAATTGTTTCAAAATAACACGTTCGAAACGGTATGTGTGCATTGTGCAACAATAATTTACTGAATTAAGAATTATTGTATTCGTTATTTCGGAAGAGACTGCCCTTTAGTTATTAAATAAAATTACTTCCCTGAAACCGCAATACATTCTCATTTATTAGATGGAAGCATGATCTAGTCTACAGCTTAATGCTTAATGCACCATTTAGGCAACATTTGCGTGTTTAATCACGGCGGTCAAGAGCAGCTTCTTGTTTTAATCGTATTGCTGCAGGCAAAATCTGGATAGGATTGAGTCGTTTAAATTGAATTAGCAACTATTTGGAGATCGGAATCCCATTTAACTGGAAATTTACGCTAGCTGGACTAAACAATATACGCAGCCAAAAAGCATAAACATACTGTAAAACACAAAGAACTAAAAAATATATTAAGAGTTACTGATGCTGTGTGCTTCAAAGAACATACCAATGTATTTTTATTTTCCCTGCCTGTCTCTTTTTTTAAGGGGCCCAATATTTTCTTCTGCGCCCGGGGCCCCAAACGACTTTAGTCCGCCTCTGATACGTTGTTTTTTAAGTCACTTAATTACTAAACGATTTTAGCGATTATTTTCTACAACTTTGGCCAGAATATTATGCTATTATACAGCGTGTTCCATAAGTCTCTATCTACTTTGGTGATATGCCATGCTTTCACAAAACTTAATAAATTACATGATTACACGTCTACCTTATATTTATCCATTTAGTATATAAATATAATCTCAAAAATTCATGCTTTTAAAATATTTGGTTCTTAAACTAGACAAATCTTTATGAACTATTAAATCTTCAAGCTTATGTTACGATCTGCAGTAATTACGATCGACGTACACTCGATCGATCACGTTAAACACTTTTATACACTTACTCGTACGTTATGTACGACGGTAAAGAATCGACGAATGTTTCGACACTTAAGTAAGCTTGTTCGTCTTCTTTAAATGTGGGCTCGACGTCTGCGCTTGGAGTTGGAACTCACTAAGAATGGAAAGTCGCCTTTGATTGTCTTTAATAATTTATTTACAAGTGGTTTACAATTTAAACGATGTTGAATAAGATTTTGAAATGAAATTAACGCTTGTATTCGAATAAGATCTTGAAATAGGAATTGAATGTTTGTATTCGAATCAACGTATTGAACTAGAATTGAATGCTTGTATTCGATTAAATAGTTGAACTAAGAATGTCTATTTACAACTTAACTTACTACCCAGATGTTACATAAATGTTATCCCTTTGCTGCGATTGGTCATCTTAGCAAAGGGATTTGTCCCTGAAAACATGTGTTAAAAAGAAATTGAAAACTAAAGAACGGACGCTTAAGTGTCCGGCACCATGGGGGTTCTAAGCAAAAATGTAACACTTGACTTAAAGTAACACTATGGTAGAACTAAAATTAACAAAATCTCTTTGTAGTTCTCAACAATTTTTGAGAGTATACCGGGGTACTGAGACATACAAATTTGAGAACCGCTGCTTTAAACACTCCCATGTAAAATTAAATTTAAATCACCATGTTACACTGTTTTTCTATTTATATTCTATGTAAACAATAGATTTAGCACTTATAATGGTTTTTACAGCCAACTTAAGTCGATATACTAACATGAAGTCGCGAAAAGTTGTCCATCTTCTACATTGGACGGCTCATCCATCAGTTTGGTGAAAGACCGTAATAGGGAAAAAGCTCAAGGCCTACTCATAAAATCTGATTGAACAGAGAAGGTTCAAATAGAATTCGAGGCTTTCTTTGAGCCATTTCGCGTCACAAAAAAAACGTTCTTGGAGAAAAATGTATTCAATGAAATTTGGATTGCAATGTCTAGTACATGCAGACAAAGGATATAATACATTGTATTAGAATTTTTCATTTAAAAAAAAGACTTTTTGCAGTTATTTTAGAACAAAAGATCTATATTATCATTAATATTTACAAAAATGTACCTACCTTATAATGAAATCTAAAACTAGGTAGGATGTTAAAAAAATACTGCATTGAGAACATTGAGATTTAAGAAACCGTTTGAGATGAAGGCATATATTGTTATTGACAAAAGTTTGTTTTTAGGAGCTTTTTAAGAATCTAAAATGTATAAAGGTATGTTTCATAATATCCCAAGAAGAAAAAAAAGTTTCTTTTTTAAGTTCTTTTGGTAAGTTTCTTATTCTTTAGACAATTTAAAGGATCGCAAATTCTTTTAAAATGAACATTAAATTTTACATGTATTAAACTGTATTTTAGAAATTTGATTGTGATCTATAAACTGTTAAGAATAGAAATACAGTACAAGCAGTAAGTACAAACTTAAATAAAAATGAAAATAGTTACTTTCAGCTAATTTTACAACTGGAAGTTACATAAATTTAAATTTATGCAACTTATGCATCTTATTTTTTTGTAAATTATTATCATCCTTAGTTTATTAAAGTTTTTTAAACTAGTTTTTACTATTTTTGACGTTTAATATTCTTTTCACAGCCTACTATTATCGATTTTCACAAAAAAAATATCTTAAGAAAATGACAAATTTGGATAAAGTGATGGGCTTTTCAATCACATATTTAAATACATCGGTGACCCTAACCGATATAAAAAAAAACAGGTTATATAAACAAAGGCTTTAAAATCGAATTTCTTTAAAACGTTTGCACATTTTTATTTAACTTTTGCTTTCGTTTATTATGTGCAGATTATTTTTATGGATATTAATTTATTAAAGAATTTTTACGACTTTTCATTATTTTTTAATCCTTTCTAATTTTTTTGACAAATTATTGGGATTAACCAAATGTTTGCTATTTTCATAAATAAGTGTTCCATCAAGATATGAACCCACTCCTGGCGAGTTTGGTTAAATTTTAAAGCATAGTTCTAAGATCAACAAAGAATAACAAAACTTGAATGTACAGGAAAAGTATACCCGCATAACGCTATTGTGTTTCCACAATTAAAAAGCATATGGTGCATGTCTACCTTTGGGCGATTATAAATTAATAATATGCACATTAAAGAACCTATTAACAAAATAATTAATCTCGAGCAATTTCCCGTAAATTATGAACCTCTTACGACGTACATTAGAGTTCAAATCGTTGGAAAAGAGAAAATGGCAATTTCCGAACTCAACAATAAGTTTTAACAAAACTGAATGCATACAACTGAAATACATTTACTGTTCTATTATTTCCATTGCAAGAGACTGAATCCGAAATAAATCTGGTTTTGTTCAGTACACTCACTCACACATTCAATAGTTTCAGAACCTATTGTGCAGTGACGTATTTTCCTAGAACGAATTTGTCCGATTCTAAAAAGAGCTTGTAAGATTATCGCGAACAATAAGTCAAAAGATAAGGATTCTTTGTTCCGTTCCACTAAAAAAGTCACTGATAGTTTTTATCCATCGTTTTAATAGTTAAACACGATACTGTACAATTTCATTCAATAATACAAAATGTTGTGACTACTTTATCGCATGTACATGTAATATCAATCGCAAGATATGCACATGACGCCATGGCGCCACGAAAGCATTTCACCTACAACGCGTCCCTCATAGCCAACTGTTGGAATTTCATTACGAATTCTTGAATTTAATTCGTTGGCTTGATATTGCCTACTCTTTATCACAAAGCAATATACTTGGACTTAACTCTCCAAAGGTGTGAGAAATCGCAAAAAATAATTCCAGCTACTTTTATATGTACAGGGTGGGCAAATTTCGATGTTTTAATTGGCAATCTCTGTAACTATAAGAGGTATCAAAAAACGGACCGCGCATCCTCGATCTCTTTTTTCGGGAAAAAGTTAATGGTGAAAACTAAAATTGGTTATCGTCTTTTGTTTTCGAGTTATCGCCGATAACTCGATTTTTCGACTTTTCGTTTTATAACTGTATCTCGCTTGTTTATGAAAATAAACAAAACTAACTCAGACGTTCTACAGGCACTTTTTTGATAGGAATGCAGTGGCGTAGACAATTTTTCAAAAAAAAATCCGAAATTCGAGTTGTGACATAAAGTTGTATTTTTTTAAATGGAACTCATAGTTGGCTATGACTTATTAAAATTCCTTATTTTTTTGTCATTCCAAATATATAAGGGTTAATGTATTTATTTTTAATAATACGCAAGTTACGGAGGTTTTTTTAGTTTTTTTTTTAACAAAATTATAGTAGGCTGTGAAAACAAATACAAAACAAGGTGTAAAACATTTAAAAACTCATTTGGTACAAGTTATGAAGGTTTTGTAATTTGTTGTTGTGATAAACATTATAAATATATAACAATAAGGAAACAACGATAAAGTCGGAATCTGCAGTAATGTAGTTTATTGTAGTTTATCTTATGTTCAAATATTTGTAATGTTTATCACAACAACAAATTACAAAACCTTCATAACTTGTACCAAATAAGTTTTAAAAGGTTTTACACCTTGTTTTGTTTTTGTTTTCACAGCCTTCTATAATTTTGTTTAAAAAAAAACAACTAAAAAACCTCCGTAACTTGCGTATTATTAAAAATAAATACATCAACCCTAATATATTTGGAATGAAAAAAAAAATAAGGAATTTAAATCAGTCATAGCTAACTACGGGTTCCATTTAAAAAAATACAACTTTATGTCACAACTCGAATTTCGGTTTTTTTTTTGAAAAATTGTCTACGCCACTGCATTCTTATCAAAAAAGTGCCTGAAGAACGTCAAAATTATTTTTGTTTATTTTCATAAACAAGCGAGATACTGTCATAAAACGAAAAGTCGAAAAATCGAGTTATCGGCGAAAACTCGAAAACAAAAGACGATAACCAATTTTAGTTTTCACCATTAACTTTTTCTCGAAAGAAGAGATCGAGGATGCGCGGTCCGTTTTTTGATACCTCTTATAGTTACCGAGATTGCCAATTAAAACATCGAAATTTGCCCACCCTGTACTCTCTAATATCGATGGATTTAAAACGCTTTTTACACTATAATCAACAAAATTATTTATAAAAACCTTCGAATTATGTACAGTGCTGTTAAGTATTCATTATTTAATTGGGAATATCGTTTAAGATGAGAGATAAAGATTCGTTTAAATTACGATATTTTGAATAGGGCATATTTGATTTAATTAAAGGAAAAAATGCAACTATTTTATACTTTTGTCGGGTATTAAAATGAAAAAAAAAGGGTTTTTGTGATTTGTACCAAATAAACCGAGGTAAATTGATGTTTTATTTTCGGGGTTTATTTGTTTTAACCAAAAACTACTAACATCAACATAAAAAAATTCAGATACAGTGCTACGCAAAAGTATGTAAACAGATAAATATTACTCCTAAATACTATTAACGGATGAAAACTGACAAATATATAGAATACTATTATAAATATTACAACGAAATTTGGTATCTGTCCTTATTCGATTAGATACAAATATTGGGGTTGCAATACGACTTCCGGTTCAACTGAAAACGGGATTTAAACTTAGAAATTTTAAATTCAATACTCTGTATATTATTATAGTTTTGGATTAGATACTATTTAAATTTACCTACTTTAAAAACTATATGAGGTTATATGGGCCTAAATACAACCGTTTTCGTAAAATTTACATTTTTATGAATTTTTTAGCGATGCAACACTTTCACAATTTTCAACATTCAAAACATTGACCAGGCAGTAGATTTTTTTTTTTAAATGTAGATTGTGTATAAATCAGGGCTCGAAACCGAAAAAAATTTTGGTTAACGGTTAACCGAAATCGAGAACTTTATTTTTATAACGGTTTTTGTTGAAAAACCGGTTTTATTCGTAAAAAACTGGTTTAGTGTAAAAAACCGATTTAAATTATAAACCGATTAACCGGTTTTTAAAATTATTTAGATCAGGAATGCAAAGTATGAGAAGATATTATTTATTTATAATTTTATAATAAATGTATAATCAAGAGTTCAGTAATGACTTTTGGTAAACTAATCGCATTTACTACAGATTTTGTATTTTTCATTGTAATTTTTATTTAAAAAAGATGTTAAAAAAAAACGGTTTTTTACTATTTTGGTTAAAGGTTACCGTTTTTTTTTGCCTTTAAAAATAACGGTTTCGATTTCGGTTAAAAATCACTTTTTTTTGACAAAAAATAACGGTTAACCGGTTTTTTAAACCGGTGGTTTAAAAAACCGGTTTCATGCCCTGGTATAAATTAATAAATACTTTGCACTAGCTACATTTTAAAAATATTATACAGGGCTTTTTTTTATACTTGGTCAAACTTCTAAAACTTTAAACATCGATAACTCATTTTTCTTAAATACAACCTATATTTTTTGAGTCTTTTAAAAACATAAAGTGCCTTTTAAAAAAGTTACCGCGATTTTGTTGTTAACTGATCAGGCAACGTAATATTTTCAAGTAGGCTAAGAAGTTAGATAGCGGTAATTTTGGAACTATTGACAGAAAAAAAACAAGACAGTTATAATTTTTTTCCTGCAAATTTTTGGCTTTTTTATATTATAATGAAGATGTATACCATACTTACATTTATGTAGAGGTTTCTTAAAATTACTTATGCATTTATTCATTGGAGCGGTGTGATGAGACAATTAGTAAATTCTGTAAACTATTTATTTGCGAGTTTGGTCATTTGCAAAGTCCTAAAAACCGATTAACAATGTATAACGTACACGAAAGGAAGCTGATTTAGAAAAATAGTTACAGACCAGTCCTACCTTTCAATTAAAATAAAACGTTATGGCTGGGTCCGTTTGCGGTTGAACCGAATCCAGAATATACGATAATGGTCAGATACCAAATTTTATTCTAGATATTTGTCTGTTTCCATACTTTTGCGCAGCGCTGTATAGATACATAAAATTAGAAAAAAAAATCTTTTTTTAATAAAGTTATTTAAAAATAGAATGTTTGGTCTGTATATCGTTAACCAATAAACCTAAAAAAATAATAGTGTATTAATCAAAATTTACATAAAATTATCTAAAAATTCATCTTTACAACTTTCATCTATCTGCCTTACTTTAAAAGATATGTAAAATAAATTGTTAGTGAGCCTGATTCAGACTTTTAAAACCGTTACTTCTCTTATTTAAACAAACAGGTCATCTCCAACAACTAAAGAAAATGGAAACCTTGTGGATGCCATATTCGGAAATCCACAATTTGAAAGAAATATAAATTAAAATACTAAAATCTAGTATGTGACTGAATAACAAACATTGAAAATCAATCACCGCTGTTGTTGCAAAGTTTATGCAAATATAGAATCACGCCTACATCTTGCAAACTCGTTTTCCTCTTATTTCTAATACGCTTAGCAAGGCCTTCCTGAATACATGTAATAGTTCATTTAATAATCAATAATCAAACAAAGATGGCAATAAATAAATAATTGTTTTCATCCGCTGAATAACCGGCAGAAAGCGATAGTGAATCGCTTTAAGTATTTCCGTGTCTCGAGCAGGCTATAATTTAAACCAAATGCTAGCTTACAAACAACAAAAAACAAAACATAAACGTCGGAATAATAGTAACTATGTTTTGTAAACACGTTTATAGATTTTGTTAAGAGCAGACGTAGCGTCTGTCTCTGGTAGAACGAGCGATATTGGGGCTCGAGCGAAAATGGTACACGATCGATACTACAAACACTGAGACAAAAATTTTACAGCTTCAGTGGATTACGAACATTGTCAGAAGTTTAGAAACAACTGGGTTGTAAATAACAATTGGTTTTAGTTGTAAACTATTTAACATCTCGGTGACTCTCAAACTTTAGTTGGCTAAAGAAAAATGTTGCGGGCCCCTAAAATACCAAATCTACACGGTAAGCAGATGCTCTGTAAGTTGAACATTGAAAGTTACCCACAGTATATACAGGATGTAAAAAAATGATGTGGTCAAACTTTAGCAGGATATGCAACGAAAATAAAAAACCAACTTGTAGCTTTGCCTATTTTTTCTAACAAGTAGGGGAGACCGGGCTAGTTGTAATTTGCTAATTATAATGCCTGAGTGCGTTATTGCTATTGCACTTTACTACAGACAGTAGTAAAGAAAACTACGAACGAAGTTATTAAACGTCTATAGATACTATATCGCTTACAGTGCAATTTTAAACGTTTTTCAGTGTTTTGAGTAAATTTGTTTGGTGCCTTTAATTTTTTTTCGTAAAGTCACACCTGTACAGGTAAGTAACATAACATTTTCTACGACCACTACTGTAAATGACTATTACTGTACAGCCTGCATGCATAGTAAGTGGGTCTTTACGCACGGTAAGCAAAAAGCACAGTTTTCCAGAAATTGTCATAGTAGGCTCACGTCAAACTTGACAGTTAAGAGCGTACGTACAAGTGTTTTTACTATTTAGCCAAAAACCGATAAAATCGTATGTATTGTGATCGTAGAAAAAGTATATTATAAAAACACGAGTTGCAAAGCAATTACGCACTGTTCCACTAGTGCGTAATATGCTTTTTACAACTCTTGTTATGTAATATGTTACTAAATCACCATGTTACCATAGTTAAGTATCATTTTGTGAGTGGGTAATTTTCAAATGCTGTTATAAGTCTGGACATAAGGTCCTCCAAAGGTAATTGCGTTCTTTGGGGCTAGTTGTTACAGCTGTGTAGAGTTGTATGACGTATCTAATAATAATATGTTATATACCAATGACATAAAAAAAATTTGTTCTGTTAAGATAGATGGTTGGAAAGTAGAGGCGTGAGACTGCAATAGCTGTTTATGGAGAAGCAGCAAAAGACGTGGTAGAGAAGAAATTTTCTTTGCGAGAAGTTGTTGATAGACATGGAGTAAACAGTAAACTATATGACTCTGAAACGATTCATAGCAGTCAGGGGATAAAGCTAAAAAAAGTGTTGGGTACAAAATACCAAGGAATTTTTTTTTATGAGCAGGAAAATCGAGTTTTTATAGTATGAGGTATTATTACTTTAAACATATAATATATTTATATTTTGCATAAATACGGCGTTTTAAAATCACAACCGTTTTTTTTTTACCCCAGTTGCTCGATTTTAGAAAGAGTCCGTTGTAATTGGTGCACACGAACTGTACAAATTCTAATAACATTAATACCGTATTAACCTCTATGACTCCGCCTTAAATCTCCACTCTTAATTGCATATTTAACAAAGCTCCGATTATCCTTCATAACTCGATTTTTATAAGCCCCCTTCAAAGTCGAGTAAGAGAGATTTCACCCGAATACTAAGTCTGTCACAACGTGCCCCAACTTTGTCACAGCTTGCCACAATGAGGCATGAGCAGGTTGTGAGATTTCAACATTTGTAAAAAAATATCGTTTTTTATCTAGTGTAAGGACTACATTTTTTAAAAATTATATGCAATGTAAATACTGTATACCTAAAATATGTAAAACAAATTATTTTCCCATCAGCCACACAAATATCGTTAAAAATTAAAATGTGAAAAGTGTCACAACTAGCCCCGATCTCCCGTAATGGCTGTACTTGTACTACCAAAGAAATAAAAAAATCAACTTTAGCTATAGCACTTACAAAACCAAAATTAAGCCTCCGTCAGGCGCAATAATAAAATTAATGAGTTTGGGCGCAATATATCTGATATTTTGCGTTTTATATCGTATTATAATCATGATTTATATATTTTTAAAACAATAACGTACTTAACAATGTAAATGAAACTCCGTTTGGATGTTTTTGGGGAGATATATTTCAATAATATTTTAAAACTCCAAAAAAACATCAAACACACGAACAAAATTAGCCAAATGGAAATCATTTTTTTGAAATGCAATAAACAACAAAAATTTGTCCAATTATTTTTTTTAAATTGGTAATTATTCACATTCATACTCATTGACTTCATAACCATTCATTTTACCAACGAAACATGTTTTGCAGACCACGACTGATGTTCCAAGCAAGAATATTTATTACAAAGTTTGCAATATATTTTTATTCATACAGCAAGATATGCGCAATTACATCAGTGTTTCCCAACCAGCCAAATATTATGGTTACTTTTTAATTAAAATTCACACGTACAATCAGCTCCTAAGGTGTTGCTTCCTCATTCGTTAACACCCTGTTTAATTGGGTTATTAATTTTACAAAGCTGACTTTTTTTCAAGTAATTTTCGATTTTCGGCTATATTTTAGATCGTGTCTGAAGATGGGAACTCTCAATGGTCTAATACAGGGCCTGCGGCCCGGCTCACTTTTTCGTACGGCACGTCAAAGCTGTACTTTTTGACTTTTTAAATATATAGGGTTGTTATTTTATTTTGTTCATTTTGTTAATAAAGAGATCATTTGTGTTTAACATCTAGTGTTCATATTTTAATATGTTTCTTATATGCTGCCCCAGTGGCGTAGGAACGGGTTGGCATTTGGGCGCTTGCCAAGGGCGCCATAATCTGAGGGGCGCAAAATTCAACTCAAAAAATCTAATTATAGTATTATTAATAAATAATAGTATCATTATTTTTTTAAATTTCAAATTTAGAGAAACTTTAAAATGTTCGCCCTTTCTAAATGGGCGGCTTTAGTGGGACTAGTTGGGGCGGAGCGGCACTCTGTGCTGTAGCTGTGCAGCGCATAATCTGTTATTTTACAGGCACAGGGGTTATTTTGTTAGTACTGCGTTACTACCATTTCGTTTGTTGTTGCATAATTATAATTTATTTGTAGGATAGAGATGCCACCAAAGAAAAAAAGTGGTCATCAGTTTCGTTTAGAACGACTGTAAAAGAAAGAATCTAAAAAGAAACATTCGTCTCACTTTTTTTTTTACATATTTTAAATAAAATTATTGAAAGTATACAAGGGCGCTAAAGTTTCATTTGCCAAGGGCGCAAATATTGTTGCTACGCCTCTGTGCTGCCCGCACAAAATTTTTAAATTTGGAGTTGGTCCGTTACAAAAAAAGGTTGCTCATCCCTGGTCTAATATAATTCAATTAGGATAATTTATTACAATAAATATATCCAGTAATATTTCTAGATATTTTATACAACTTTTTTACCTGTTTTACAGTTAAGCTCTTGTTATTGACTGAGGAATGTGTGCTTACCTGCAAAAAAAAATCAGTATTAATATCATATCACATGAGTTTATCTGTTTATCTGTTTAAATATTTAAAATTTAACATTTTCAAGGTTTCAAGAACATTATTGCGTTAAATTAAAAAAATTTAAACCAATCTAAACTACAGAAACATTGTAAGTATTTCATTAACTAAGTACTTACATCAATTAGGTGTGGCAAGGAATATAAAATGTTTACATAAACTATGAAAAAACTGACTAAAAGCATTTATATTTCTAAATGGAGCGCACGCCCTACAAAAACAAGAAAAATAAACAGAGAAGACTATATTGGTGTTATATGTTCGTTAACAAGAGAACTTTTTACATCCTGGGTAGGGAACTAAATTTTTCTGTTTGATCTTAATAAAGAAACAGACCGCGCCCCTTGATTAATTTTTTAAAATAAAAGCGCAGAAAAAAAATTGCCTTCAAGGTTTCACAACGCTCATACAGACGTGCAATAAAGTTTACGATTTTGCAAAATTCGTAAAATTTTTAATGTAAGAATATATTTTACCGGGGAAAATTATAATGAAAACATTTTTAAACTAATATGTGACCAATTTAATAAAGAAAAAAGAAAGAAAATTTGAAAGTTGAACTTAAACAAATAACATTTTAAAAACATTTTAGCAGTTGTATTTGTAGAATCCTAGGCGAAGGGATAAATAAAAGAAGTCAAAATCAATATTTTCAATGCTGGCGCTTTAATATTTAAGCCAGTATAATAAATACAGGTCAAGGAAAATTCAACCATAAAGAAAACTGTGGTCTGAGAAGATACATTGCCAAGATCGGACTTGGAGTTTTAGCGAGATTAAAATTTTATATTATTAAATGAAAAACTGTGATTGATTACAAATTCAACTCTACCGCTAAACATTTTCAGATTTACAATTTTATTTTTACTTGAGAATCATTTTTAAAATTAGTGCATACGTGTTACAGGAAAATAAAAATGTTCTTCTCAAGAAAATTCTCATATAGTTAAAATGCAAACTGGATGCAAAAATTCCTTTGTTATAGTGGAATCGTCAAGGATCAAGTAGTAATTATATCAGTAGGTACATAAAATAAGGATTATTGTATTGCACAGTAGGTATACATATATTTAATAACAACTCAATTGGTAAAACATTCATGTTGTATAATGTGCAACACAGTTAATAAAACAATGATTATGCGACTAGGGTTTTTCAGTAAATTGGAAAGTCGTATCAGTGATACTTACATCAAACGATGAACTAACTAAATGCTGTATAGAATTTATACCTACAAATATACTAATAAAATAAGGAAATGATTAAAGAGTTTTTTTAAGCAATACTGATTAATGTTCATGGTTGACGATAAGATGATCAAAAATATAATAATTCAATAACGTGTAATACAATTGTAACTTCTTTCTTAAATTATGTTAAAACATGGCAGTAGGTATGCCAACTTCTTTTTCAAGTATTAAAAGCATTCAGAATCGAATTGTATTGGAAATTATACATGCAACTTTATTGATATAACGAAGTTTACGGGACGACTCTTTTTCTTTACAGAACTGCTTTATTCACGACTTAAAAAGTTTAGGTCCGTGATTTAGTTACGTTTTGTAAACCTTTGTGAATTTTCAATCGTCATCTCATTTGACTAGAATCTTTATGTTTTATTCTCCAATAAAATATGAGTTCGAATAAAAATTACATCTTTTCTTACACAGCTGCATTTCAATCATTGACAGTTAAAAGCTAAAGGAAGTACACCGCATATATAATATTATTTAACTCATTTAATAACGAGCAGTAGGTCTTCAACGAAGTATAGACATCTAATTTGCATTTTAATCAAACGATGCTTTACACTTATTATGAAAAATTTTGTTACACTTAATTATATTTAGTATAAACGTACTTTAAATATTAATTAATAACAAACACATTTTTTGTACAGTTGCTTTAGACAAAGTCTAATGAATCTCAACCTCAAAACCAAGACTTCAAATAATATTATTAGGAAAATGTTTTAATTAACTGTCTGCCAAATTTTGTTGTTAGACTTAAAATTCTAAATTATGCAGCGCTTTGTATTATATTAAATCTTAACACTGTACTTTAATTAAAACCAAAATTTTCGTCTTATTCCATACATTAATCAACTGAAGGTAATTTACATTTAAGCGGTTTACATTAAGTGATAATTAAAAGCAGATTCTTAATAAATACTTAGCCTTCAACTACGAAATATGAGGTATTAGACGAAGAATATTAATTACCGCATCTAAGATTCGTACTGCATAAAACAGACCAAAGCCTGAACTAATTAAAGCGTATAAATTAAACATTTTTCTGTAATTAAGCACAACCACAACCTTTTTAAAAAATAACAAATAATTTCTTTAACATGAATATTAAATAATATACTAGGGTGAACCCATATTTTTTGTTTTTTTTAAATTTAAACTTAAAACGTAAATATAAAACCACAAATAAAGATAAGTCTTTAAAGTAAAGAGTAAAGACCATTCGACTCTATGGTTTGAAGTCTTTTTGGCGAGTTGTTCGATTCCGCGGCGGTATCATGCCTTCTTGGGGGCAAAAGACTCGCTGTGTCCGGCTTTGATATCCTCTTAATGTTTCGAAGCTGATGCCACGTTGGGAAAACATGAAAATCGGATGGCGCAAGGTCCGGGCTGTATGCAACGAATGTTCGATAACGTCGAGTTCTCATATCTTTTCCTTCGTGTGCCTGGCGGTATGCGGAGGAGCATTGTCATCAGGGCCGTTAACAGAAAATTCGGGCCCCGGGAGGCAATAAACAACGGGCTCCCCTTTTCTCTAAGAAAGGTTGCATTTTGATATATTTAGACAATGTAATTCTGTACTAAAAATACGAAAAAAAAAAAGTTTAATCTATATATATAAAAGAGCTTGTTTGTGTGTTTGTTTGTTTGTTTGTTCGCTATAGAATCCTAGGTCCGTTGACCGATCGGGACCAAATTTTGCACAGTTACTATTTAGGACCTTGCAGATCTAACGCCAAACTTTAAGTACAAGCACATATTGCCAATAAAAAAAAAAAAAATTACTTGGACGGGATTCGATCTTACGTCGGCAAATACCTGGTCAAAACACGATACGGCGCGGTGTATTTCTCAAGTAAAGATTGTTTTGTATACAATTAGTAATAAATGTACATGAAGTATTATTTTTATTAGTACATTTTTAATTGAAACAAGACGAGAGAAAATAAATTTGAGTTATTATTAAATTTTTAAGCAATAAATAGTTATTTTTTAATGAATTATAAGAAAATGAAAAGATGATTGATCAGAGTATGTCATTTGTGTATGATTTGGAATTATTGGGCTTATTCAAGTTAAAAAAGTAATTAAAATTGTAATCGCCCGTGCAACGCCGGGTAAATCATCTTGTATAATATAATAACCCAAGTCTCTAGAGTCTAGAGTATTCGGCTTTGGCTGCATTTTTTTAAATTTGTTTTTCTTTTCTGAAATTAAGATTTATGATGATGATGTTCCATCTTAATCTATATATATAAAAGAGCTTGTTTGTGTGTTTGTTTGTTTGTGTGTTTGTTTGTTTGTTCGCTATAGAATCCTAGGTCCGTTGGCCGATAGGGACCAAATTTTGCACAGTTACTATTTAGGACCTAACGGATCAAACGTCGTATAAAGAACGGCCGGAAATGCCCGGGAACGGCCGGAAACGTCCGCCGGGAGCGAGCGCGGAGCGCGAGTAGTCTGTGATTGATAAAAGAGAATTGTTATCACCCGTGCAACACCGGGTAAATCGCCTAGTTTTATATAAATTTAAGTTTATTTAATATTCGTTTATAATAATAACAATAATCTGTTATTAAAGAAAACAAAATAATATTCCATTGTACATAAACAGTGATTAAGATAATGTACAATGTAATCAGCGTCGTCGCGAAGGTATGTGCTGCCCCTAAAATTTACTAACGAAAAAAACATATTCATATACTTTTTTATTAAAAAAAATAAATAAATTATTGCACAACTATTAACTTTTACTTTCAATTTTTTAAATTAATAATTTTAGCGCCCCTACGAAGTGCTGTCTCACCACACTGAGACTAGACAGTATTAACTAGGAAGAAAGGAGTGTGAAGGAACGAAGGAACGTATCACTTCCATACGATTTTCAGATATTAACACGTTAAGCGCCACCATGTTAAAAAAAGTATGTTTTTTTGGCCACTGTTTTTTTTTTTAAATCAACGTTTCTTAAATTGTTCTCAAATTATAAAAAAAAAACTTGCACATCAAAATAATACATTTCTTACCCGTTTTTAGACAAAAGTTGAACAGTATTCATTTGGATACAGGCGGCCCTTCGGAAGAAAATAGTGTTTCACCACTGTATCTTATCGAATACAAGTATATATACCTATACTCGTAAAAACGTGTACGTTATTACCTACTTACTAACTATTATAATCCGATGGTAGCAGGTAAACAAATGATTAAATAGTTACAGTATTAGTTAACCCCTAACAGGTAAAAATAAAAAGTATACCAAAAAACCGTGTTCTACAAATCAATCATATGCTGTCACATTCGTTCATATTATTACGAAAAAGTTAGTTGTATAGTGAAAATAAAGTATTCATATTTACATTATCGAGTACTCAGAACTGAAGTTTATAAGAGCAGGGGTATCTCAAGGAAGTGTCCTTGGACCGGTATTGTACCTGCTGTATACACATGACATTCCAGAAACAGAAAACGTAAAACTCGCCACATTTGCCGACGACACCGCAGTTCTAACTACAGGAGCAACCATAGAAGAAACAACAGAAAATCTCCAAAGCGCAATTAAGCAAATATATGCATGGACAAAACAGTGGCATATAAAAATCAACGAAGAAAAATCTGTTCACGTTAATTTTACAAACAAAAGAATAAACTACCTACCAGTGTATCTAAATAATAACATAATCCCTTGCAAAAAGACTGCTAAATATCTTGGCCTAAACTTAGACGTCGTTAAAATGGAAGGAACACGTCAAAAAGAAAACGGAACAGCTTAAGATAAAGTATAGAGATATGTATTAGCTGATAGGAAGAAATTCCCAGCTTTCTATCCAAAACAAACTGCTTCTATACAAACAGGTGCTTAAGCCTGTTTGGACATATGACCTTCAATTATGGGGCTGTACCAAAAAAAGCAACTACAACTGTTTTCAAATATTCCAAAACCGCGTATTAAGAAGCATAGTAAATGCCCCTTGGTATGTTCGGAACAGCGACTTACACCGGGAACTCCAGGTAGAATCTGTCCAGGAAGAAATTAAAAAAGCTGCCAAAAGCCATGAGGAGAGGCTCCACAGACATTCCAACATTGAAGTGCTCCAACTTCTCGATAATCAACAACTAGTGCGAAGGCTCAAACGGATTAAACCTTTTGAACTAGTGTAGACTTAAAGTATACAAAAGCAGAGTACAGCCACGGTAGTGTAGTGTAGATTGTAATAGTGACTAGGATGAACCATTGGCGACATCCAGACTCAAACACAAACGTAGTAAATTAGGTTAAAGTTAAAATGTTTATTAATCTATTGGATTAGGTGCATTGCAAATTTTAAATAAAAAAAAAAAAAAAAAACTATTTACATTATGTCTTATGAAGAAAAGCAAAGACGGATATTATGGAATTGTGGGAAGGTATTCTAAACGATTGGCGCTATGCACAATCTAAAGCTTCCCAAATGCGTAGTAAGTGTAATGTTTTTTTTTAAATATTAAACCCTAGTAGAGTTTATGCCAATGCAATCTGGTCTTTGAGACCAATAAGCAGTTTAATTCTAACCTAAATTAATAAAGTTTAAACTTAGTCTAAGGTTTACCCAATAGTAGTCCTTAGTTTGCTAATATATAAGTACACTAATTATTAACGTGCACACTACCGCACAGTCTCTGCTATAAACTTTTGCTTAAACTAACTCAAAAGGTTTAACCCTTTTGAGTCTTCTTAGTAATCCTGTAGCGTCCAGGAGTTGGATCGCATACATGTTGATGGAGCCCTTCTTCGTGGCCCTTGGCCAATGGTTAATAGAATTGGTTAATGATCCGAATCCATATCCCATCCTTCTTCTATCTGCATGGTTTGAAGATATATTTTTGACATTGTAAGTGTAATGTGACAAAAATATTTTTGCATGTAATGCTTTTTTGACTTACACAAGGCTTAATTATATATGTAGTTTTATTTTTATATCATTTATGTGCTTTTATTTTCGACTATTATAAGTTGTAAATCTGATTTTTGTATAAATAAATTTGTATCAAAAAACTTAAAATATATTATTTTATATATGTATATCAATTTGAGTTTAAAAAAATCGCTGGCCACCAAGGTTTTCTGGTCCACTGGGTCATCCTAAAACCGTTCCTGGTATAGGTATATGTAATACATGTATGCTTAAGAACAGGCAGCTGAATCTAAATGTAGGATGCTGTATCCAAACGAATAAAGGGCCAGACTAATTTGCATCCATATGGATACAAATGGCGCTTAACGTGTTAAGAGATAACGCTTAAAAAAAATATATTTTATTCGTCGTTGTTCCAATAATTTTAACAGTATTTGTAAACAAAACGTTGTTTATTAGCTCGAATCCGAGTTCTTTTTGCAACACCGGGTTCCGGGATTTACTCCCGTCTCCCCCCGCCTTTGTGATCGGTCCTGATTGTCATGCTGTAAAAACACACGCTTTCTGTTGACCAAAACTTGGTATTTCTGGTTTAACTCCACATGCATTTGTTCGAGTAGTGCAAAATACAGGTCGGACTCACTGCACCGGCTCGGTTGTTTTGCAACCAGCTTGGAGTGGATTACGCTATCAAAATTTTACAAAACAAACAACATTGCCTTCCTCGAGTGCCTGTCTCGTTTGGTCCCAAGTTCAGCCATTTGCCAGGGTCCAACAATATATTCTTCTTGTTTGGGTAACAAAACAAACCCATTTGTCATCGCAGGTTACAATGCGACGGTTGAAACGATCGTCAAGAGGATTTTGGATTAACTTTTGGCGGGTGTCTACAAGGCGTTGAGCTTGGGTAGCTTTAAGTTCATGTGCCACTTCACTACCGCGTTTTTTTTTTGACCTTGTCGAACGCATGAAGGTGCCGCACGAGTTATTTCTGTGGAATGCTGAGTTCAGCGGATAATTGGCGAAAGCTGGTTGATGGATTCATCTCGCCGGCTTCGCATGACAGGGCGACCAGAATGGTTCATCTTCGACATTGGTGCCCTCGTCGTTCAATTTTTTAAACCACTTTTGCACTATACGTATTGAGACTCTCAGCCTTCCGCTTCGCATACCTTTTTCACCACTTGTGTGGCTTTGAAGTGCTGGATCCAATAGCGACATAAAACCCGAATTGCCGATTTTTGCATGTTTTTTTCTAGATTAATATTAAGATAGAATACAATAAATGAATAAATAGTAATACCCAATATGAATTCAAGAGTTGCAAAATAAAATATGACACATAAATTTAATAACTTAATTCACTTCAAAATTAGTATTTTATAGTTTCAATTTAAAGTTGCATAAGGTTTTGTTAAGTAGTTTACATTTGATAAAAATATTAAGCGATTTAAATCAAATAATATAATCAAACTTTTATCGCGTGAATATTTTTGAAGATATCATTTACAGTAAAATTTTATTTTAAATTTAAAGCAAAACTTTATTGGTCGATAGTGTGTTCACAACCGATCAAATTTGCTTTTATCTGTATAAACATTTTTCACTTTAGATTTATTTCGCCGGAAACGTGATTTACTTGTTTGTGGTTTGAATTTTAATATAAATCAGAAAGAAAATTTGTAAATGTAGTCTGATTTTAAGTAGCTTTTTAACCCTTGGTTCACAAGACGCATATATTTAACATTGAAAACCTTTGAAGCCATTTAAAGAATTTTAAATCAATTAGTTGCATCTAGACTTTTGCAATAAACGTTTGATACTTAAGTCTTTAGAAAAAAATACGGCTTCATTACAAGGTCAGTAAAATACTGCATTGGAAATTATGATAAAGAAATAATGATTACATGAAATAACTGTATTTCGTATATAATGATCAATAATGATCGTATCGAATAGTCTACAATCAGCTGTTGACAAACTATGGTCCGCGGGCCACTTAGGTTCGCCAAAGAGCTTTATTCGCCAGTGTCCGAGAACAAAAGTTTTTGAAATAAAAATTTTGAATTTACAGCATCGAATAGTTATCGGAGAAAAAATTATCTTATGCATGATTGTTCTGTATAAATGTACAGGGTGGACCAAATTCGACTGTTTTACTGGATATATCGGTTACCGTAATAGTTGGCGAAAATCTGATATCGGTCCTTTTAGCTATTTTTTTATAAAATAATACCTATCTAAACAGACTTTTTATATCGCTTTTTATTTTGGCACCATACTCGGAAAATTGACTCATTGTTTTTGAAAATTTATTATAACTTCTTTATTTATAAAAACAATACAAAATATTATGAAGGTTTTTTATTAACATTTTAATGTTTAATTTAAAAACGAAATATTTTTTTTAGCAACATTGATTTTCGAGATATGATGTAAACTTCATTTTTTAAAAATAAAAATCCTAGTTGGCCATGATTTTTAGGAAAGAGAATTTTTTAGCTTTTCAAAAATATATAGTTTTATAGATGTGTTGCAAAAATTAATCGAGCTATGGCTAATTTTGTGCAAATTTTCCTATCAAAATTTGCCATGCTTTCGTAAACAAGTGATGTTTGCAATTAAAAAACAGCTAAATGTCATTTCCAAGCATATTCTGCAGCAGCCGTCACGTTTTTAGCACTTACAATGTAAATTTTTAACATATTAAACTTTTCAAAGTGTTCTTTAGCCATTTTCTTTATACCACAACAGTTACAAAATGCAAAACCACACGGATTTGTTTAAAAGTTGAAAAATCGACTTAGATATGACCACTTGTTTACGAAATCATGAGAAACTTTGACAGTAAAATTTTCACAAAATTAGCCATATCTTGGTTATTTTTTACAACACATATAAAACTATATATTTTTAAAAAGCTGAAAAAAATCTCTTTCACATAAAGTCATGGCCAACTAGGTTACTCTTTAACCCTAGAAGCCCAATCTACGTCATTTTGACGTACACTCCAACACATATTCGCGATCTCTTTCGCATGCTTGCTTAGATCGCCATGACCATCCGAGCCAACTACGTAGGTACATGCCCAGAGCTAACAGGAGACAGCAGTCTCGCTTTGATAAGTGCCGCCATTTTGTTGTTATCGCAATGTTCACGTCGTTATGACGTATGTTTGGGCTTTGTTAACTTTTGCACTTTTCGAATTTTCTGAATTATATTTGACTTAAGTGATTTATGTTTGATAAGAGTTGATCAGTTTTTCATAAAAAAATATAAATAGCTGATTTTTGTAAACAATTTGTAGTATATAAGAAAAAATTACAAGGATCTCAGTTTTCGTGGCATTTTTTGTATGTTTAATTAAAGTGAACATTTTAGAGTTTAAATAAACAATATTTTTTCTAAATTTCTGTTTTTTTATTTACATAGAAAGTATTTCACATAAACCATACAAAAAACTAGTATTTACAGTAAAGTTTATTTAGATAGAGCTCTTTTATAATTGTACGTCGTTTTGACGTATGATTGGGCTTTATAGCCTCAAAAATATGATTGGGCTTTATAGCCTCAAAAATATTATTGGGCTTCTAGGGTTAAAAAAATATAAGTTTACTTCATATCTCAAAAGTTAAAATCGCTAATAAAATTTTAATTTTGTATTTAAATCAAGCATAAAAATGTATGCAAAACCTTTACAAAATTTTGTTGTATTTTGAAAATTAAGAAGTTATAGCAAACTTTCAAAAATGATGAAATTTCATTTTTCGTTTATAGTACCAAAATGAAAAGCGATATAAAAAACCTGAATACACAGGCGTTCTTTTGTGATAAAAATGGTCCAAGAGACGGATAACAGATTTTCGCTAACTATTACGATAACCGAGATACTCCGTAAAACATTAGAATTTGGTTTACCCTGTATAAAATACTTAATGTACCATAACCACTATCACTCTCCAACAAAATTATGTTATATACGTAGCAAAACGATTATAAACCCACAACTCACAACGATACTGAAAAACCAATATAAAACATGGAAATGTAACCGATATTTTCATTACGCTTTGTTTAATTAGTTTTGTTTCAGTTTTCAATTACAGCTACGATTATCGGTTCTATTTGAACTGAAAAAATTAATTTCTTGTTTACACTTTATTAAAAAGGTTTAAAGTTTGCTTTGATCCTTGCTTGATATTTGCACAAAGTGAATAAACGTTTCAAATAAAATATCTTTTTCAACATATGATTTTTAATATGTGCATGATTGTTGACTCGATTATGCAAATAAGCAGTGTTAATTCATAATACGTTTTAAAGATTAAAAATAAAAAACATTTAATTAAATTATTGTAATTTCTTGTGTATCTGAAATACTGTCGAAAAATTAACAAAAAAATGTGTAGAACAGATCTGATCTATCCAACGTTTTACATTACTACATTTTTCAGTTGCTGTATGTTTGTTGGAAAACATTCTTTCGTTTTAAAAATTTTTTTAGTTTCTATAACAGATTCTTCATAAAAAAAGTGCTGCTTAACAAAATCTATTTGCATTGTTAAATGAATCTCTTAAATAGTTCACGAATGTATATCTAGGTTGATAAAAACTGAGTCAAATTCGAGGACCTATGAAGAATACACCATGGGTTTAATTTCGCAAAGCTGCTTAATTTTATTCTAAATAATAATAATAATAATATAAATATACGCAATCTCCAAATCTTAATGAAAAGATAACGCGCTTCGACCAAATTGAGAGAAGTTTAGCAATACGAAATATGTGGTAATTTCAAAAATAGAAATATGTAACTATTGCGTAAAATAAAAATATGCAGCAGTTAGCAATAGTTTAACATTTCATATATTACTCTAATTTTGTCTTGCTGCTAATTTAGCTATTAACTAATATAAAAAAAACACAAAAAGTTCATCACGGTAAAGAAACATAGTTTTTGAACGACTACAAATAAGGAAAAACATTTTCGTATATTTAAAATACTAAATAACTTAAATCACATTTATTGAATAGGTACAGTAAAATTCTATTACTCTTAAATTATGTATAATGTAAAAAAGGGTTTCTCCACTTTTAAGGCATAATTTTTCCTGCTTTAAATTTTTTGTTTAATTGTTTTATGAATTTTACGTATATCACGAAGAAACTAACTTACCTATATCAAAATTGAGTTTTAATAAGCACACATTATGAGTGCATTAATCATAATTGAAACCTAATTAATTAAATGTGAGAGTCAATAATCGCCAGATTAATTGGAAAATTTGTTTATCGGTGCATCCCTATTTGAGAGGTACCGGCGCGGCGTTTAAAGCCGCGTACAGACCAAGCTTGCAAACTGTTCTAGAACACTTTAGCGAACAGATCGTGAACAACGTGCGAACCTGGTGTAGGCGGGAGTTCGCGAACAGTTTGCGAGCTGCTCGCTAGTTCGCTCAAAGGGTTTTCTGTCTGGACGTCATTTGTGTAGTTGTTAAAAATGGAGTGATCAGAGAACACATTTTAAATTTAATAGTACAATATCGTTCACAGCCAAACTTGTGAGACCCAAAAAATTCAATTTCAAAAAGAGCAACATAAAAAAATGTGCAATTCAAAAAAAATTTGAGGTTATGCAGAAGGAACCTGATGAGATCAAAAGAAAATTGGGGGTAATATCATATAGCTCGTGGAAAGGCTAGTGGAAATCATTTTCACAAACATAAAAGCAGCACAAGCAGTCACCCACAGCATCTTCGTCGCTTGATGAAATATTTATTTACAAAACGTGAACCCTTTTGGGAACTGTTCAGTATGTCCCGAGAGCTGTTGACGAACACACCCAACTTTTTGGTGTAGACGTGTTGCTCGCGAATAGCTCTCGAACAGATAGCGAACTTCTAATTTTGGTCTGCACACGTGTTAAGATGAAGTGCGTAACTGCGTATAAGACGAGGTCCAATTTTCAAGCTAGCTTTTTGCGTTTAGCTTATACGAGTCGTATAAGACGATCTGCAATTGGGAGAATTATCTGTTTTCAGTTATGTTAGTACTTAAAATTCAAAGATGCCATTAGGGGCGTAAAATTGGAACATTTATATATATATTCTCTATTTTTTACGTAAAATGTATATTTTTTAATAAATTTAGATTGCACGAAATAATCCTACACAAGTATACATTATAAATAAACATTTATCCAAGAAATCAATTATATTTTTTTGTATCTGAAGTATTTTTAGGTGAAATTTGTAGTTTTTAAGGGTCGTCTTATACGCCGGTATATAGGTACGGAAATTTAGAGTACAGAATTGAGTACTTTTCTTGTAACCGTTACTTATCATCACTTTTTTTTAAGCTAGCTATGGAATTAAACTTTTATTGAGGCAAACAATATTATAAACAATGTTTATTGAATATTTATACATCACGCATGTGCGAGGTTTTTAAAAATTATTTAAAACGATATTACGTCGATGGTTTATGGCAAAATTATTTGTACAGTCTGTTATATACCAACTGCGCGAAGCAGCTGGAAACTATTCTTGAAATAAAGTAACAACTTTACGAGTTTATTTTGTTAAGAACTTAAAAATACAACGAATACGTTCTTATTAACAATACGGAAGACATTTTTATATGTTCCTTACCGCGATATATAGGATAAAGATACGGTCTGCAGACTCAGTAAGAAGAACACGTAAGAACATAAACAATGATAAGTTGCAGAACACAAGATATCCTTCGTACTTGCACTACCTGACTTCGTATTCTGTGACGGTCAACAGAATAATAAATTTATTACTTCAATCCCTAGCGCAATCAAATTTCGTTCCCACGCAACGTTGTAAAAACAAATGAAATTAATTACTCACTAGCCATGATTGGGAGTTTTGTTTTGCGTCAACAGTTGTTTGCTTGAAAAAATTCTCGTGAATCAACATTTTAAGATTTATTTATATTTATCAAGTCTATTCAATATTCTTCGAATTTTAATAATATTTATTCTTATTGTTAAAACAATAAATAAGGGGCATAATATTTACATTCATTTATTTATATTGGAAGCACAAAACGTTTCAATAAACGCAAAATATGTTATTGAAGTTGCACAATTGAAAAGTTTTCTAAATAAACTAAGTCATGAAACAAAATCTACTGTAGGTATCCAATCTTTTACGACAAATATTCAAACATACATATTTGTAGAATTGTGTGGTTTTAATAATACTCGAGTAACATTCAACTAAAACTTCGAATATATGAATTTTTTGGAACAGGGCGATGATGGCAGGAATTAAAGAGGATGATGCACCAACATGTTTCCAAGTGAAATTTAGATTGTAGCAGTTTTGATGGGGCCAGATAACCTAGCCAGGACTTAACAAGATTACCATCAAGTATAACTGAGTTATAAACGATTTAAAAAAAAAACCATTTTGATTTTTGTTTATTACCATAAAACTTTTAAAAACATTAAAGCACCATTAGAAAGCGGAACATTTTGTCTAACTTGAACGTCTTTGTAGCTCTTACCGTTTACGAGATCTCAATAGTGGCCCTATAATAGAATAATCTCAAAATTGACCAAAGTGAAAGTGGTGTAAAAAAGTTGGTAAACCCTGCTTTTATACAGGGTGATTCAGTTTGACTTTCCACTCCTATAACTGTGTTATTTTAACCTTATATTTTTGTGAATTGTGAAAAATTCTCTATCGAATGACGTTCAAATGTTTTTTCTACGATGCAATATGGTAGACTGGCGATAGTCAACTTTTTTCTTGAAATTACATGGTTTACTTTTTTTATTGATTTTGATAGACAATTAAATTCTAAATCTATGGTGCATTAAAAAATAACCATATAATTTTTTTCTTTCAGAAAAACGAGTTAAAAAGTTATTTAGTTTTCACAAAATCGTTGTATTTGATTAAACAAAACACGATCACTGTAGTAATTGAGAGTTTATAACTTGTCTAATTGTGTTTTATTATTTTTCGTTGTAGTGATAAGAAGATAATTTTGTTTAAATGCTAGGTGGTTTTTTAAATCAATTTTGCCAGTTAATGGAATTTAAAAATGTATACTTTTTCTGGATGCCACTGTGAATTTTTTTATTGTAATCCTGCTGCATAATTAAATTTTACATAATCACTACGAATGAGTTTGATTGCTCACGTTCGACACAACATCGAAAATAAAATTTTAACGAGGATTTAAACTTAATAGCGACTCTAAATAAATAAACGCTTACTTTTTATCGTATTCCAGGCTTTGGAAAATCGTAGGCGTCTTAACAAAATCCCCATGGCATTGTTTTTGCTCCGCTGTATTCAGAGAGTTTTTAGTAATTTATTTAGTGTTAGCAACTCCTTCGCATCGAAACCCGGTTTTCTATACTCGTTCAGGCTTAAAAAGCCGTATAATCTATATTTGATGTTACTTTATAGATTTTTGTCACGTGACTTTAACCAGCTTTGAAACAAATTATTAAGGGTCACAAAGACGAACTAATAGTCAAAGTTAGTTGAAAAATATTTTGTGTTTTGTTGTGTATAAATATTTTTAGAACGCACTCGACTGCTGCATGCAGCAACCGCACACAGATGCAGTATTAACGCCATAAAATAAATCTGTTTCATAAGCAAAGTTTACTGCACTATACTAGTAATTAAGATTCATGTACATTGTAGTACCTATTATAATTGCGCACGAATTGTTCAGTTTTTTTCTTTATATTTCATGTTCTTAAACTGTTAGCAGTATTAAGTAGAGATTTAAAAAAAACATAAGTTAGATATTCTTTTCTTAGTAAATACCAAGCATGTTGAAAAAGGCTTAAATGAGAAAAGGTATGGATGTTTTATATTTTATTTGGCTTTCATAGCAAAATATCCATATTATTTTGCCCAAAAGATTTATACGAGTCAAAATAAGTTTCACAAATTATTACCCGAAAGCAGCTACATTTTGTGAAGTACACTTGGCGCACTTTTTAAATTTGCATTTCCGCTCAAAATAAATTATTGTCAACGACAGTCGAAAATGTTTGAAATTTCAACCGCCGAATGGTAACTTTCTAATATTCTGACACACTTAGGCGCGTTTGTTGGTATTTAGGTCGGTGCGCATGGTATACAATAATATGTTAATAATACTTACACGTTAAACGCTAGCAATTACTCAATTTGTTATTCGACCAAAAATTAAATAAGACGTTAACACTTTAAAGTTTCGTAAGTGGTCATCTTCGCAACATATTTAAAGAAAAAACAAAGAACAAATTAAGAAATCAATTATTTATGTGCGCTTGTTTCAATAATTTTCAGTACTGAAGCCGTCAAAAATCAGTTTTCGTAAGTGTTTTCTAACGGCATTTGACAAATACCGGACCGGCAGAAGTAACTTGAAATGTACTTAGAGGACCGGTAATAATTACTTGGTCCTCAGTTAAACGCCCCAGTACCGTAAATCTACGTGAGCGGATCATAATGCATGGACCAGAGAAACGTAGATTAACAAGACCGGTCCGATATGTATTAATACAGCAATTTAATAAAATATCAGGTTGATGCAAATGTTCGTAGCGTTTTAGGTTTCTAATGCGAAAGTGTTTTGGAAAGAAATTTTTTTAACATAATATGTAAGTGTCATTTTAATGCCATAGTATGATTTTATTGAATACGCCTTAAAATTTTCAATTAGTAGAAAGTTTGTGTTAAGAATTGACCAAAGAAGATGAAGTATCAAGAACAAACAAGAAAACAATTTCGACATCCTTTTGTTTGAGTTTAACCGATGATTTAAGGAAGGTATCGGAGGCAGCTAGAACCATTTGTGCTGTTTACGGGGAGAATGCCATCGGGAAAAGTGCGGCAAGAAAATGGTTTTCTCGTTTTAAAGATGGCTATTTTGACATAAATGATTTTCCACCTTTAGGAAGACACCCAACTTTGGTGAAGAGGATTTAAACGCTTCACTTCTGATGATTCACGTCAATCAACTCTGAATTTGGGCAATATGCTGAACAATCAACCATCGTACGACTTTGCATTCCATGGGCAAAGTACAAAAATTGGGTGTATGGGTATCATACATTTAGAGCGAAAACAAAAATCAGCGTGTTACCAATGTGATTCTTCGCTTGCTCATCATTTAGCTCGTCAACAACATCGACCGTTGTTGTTCCAAATTGTTACTGGTGACGAAAAATGGTGCCTTTGCATCGATATCAAGAACAGAATGAAATAGCCCTAACGAACAAGCTAGTGTGTAGTGTGGTGTTCATCCATGTAAGGTAATGTTTGTTGTGCATCTGGTAGGTCAAAGCACGCGTCATCTACTACGAATTACTTCCGAGCAATGTAACTTCTGAGGTTTCTTGTCAGCAACACCGTCGCCTTGAGGCCGCAATTTGGAACATAAAGGACAGGGAAAACGGCATCAAGTGACTTTGCAGCATGATAATTCTCGTCCGCATACTGATAATGTTACAAAAGCGTCTATTTAAGAGCTCGGTTAAAAGGTTATTACACATCTGTCCCATTCTTCTAATTTTGCTCCATCAGATTTTCATGTATTCCGCTCTCTGTCTAACAATGTTCTTTAAAATTGGCTTGACGATCTTCACCTCCAAACCACCAAATATCTTCAGGCCTGGAATCGAAAAACTGCCAATACGTTGAGAGCCAATCGCAAACAATGCAGAAAAATATACTGTTGATTCGTTTATGTATTTTGTTTACTAAAAAAATATTTTATTTAATTAAAACGCAACGAACTTATGCATCAACCTCATATTTTGATAAATAATTATTTTTGATCCTTACAACATGTATTGTAGTTTTAAGAAGTATTTGTGTGATTGCATGACTCTTGTTATGGTTGTCAAAGTCTCTAGTTAGAATTTATATTTCAGTTACTTTGGCATTAGCAGTAAGAGAGTGTTCAAGCTAAAAGTCCCTAGACGTGACCAATTTATTTTGGAAAAAGTGTGTTTGGTAGGGGTTATATAACATCACCAAGGTCGTCAACTCTTTTTAAATCAAATCATTTTTATGACAAGTTGTTTTAAAAATTCATTTCTATCTTGTGAAAATTCTCAAAGTAACTACATACTTTAACTTATTAATATAAGACGTTAAAATATCACTGAGGAAGTTTTTGTCAAAAATCCAGTCCGAAGCGATATCCGATCCCAAAAATGGGGATGTTTATGTAAATAAGATGCAAAACATAGACCTCACTTTATTTTCTGTAGAGATATACTGCGTTAACGTTATACACTCGTACTGTAAACATAAATTTATGATCCTTACAAAGTATGCAGTTGCCTAGTAACGCCAGTCTTTGTAGGAGCACTTGGCATTCATGCAACATTTACAAGCTTTGTTTCCGTACATAAGAAAAATTTATTGTTTTAAATAATGAAGTCTCTTCTATAGCCTTCTAATACACTGTGCATTTAAGTTTAGCTTCGGTTTGATACGGCAAGAATCAATTTAAAATAATACTTTTATACGCTTAATTAAGATAAGGAAAAAGATATCTTATCTTTCTCTAATATAAATCAGTACAGCAACGGAATTAAGATATATAGTTTGGAACATTTTAGAAAACAGTGTTTTTATCTTTTTCAAGATAACTACCAAACAGATACGTCAATGAAAAATCTGTAATAAAGACTTTGATAAAAAACGCGTAAATATTTTGGTTTTTTCTTAGTTGCAATATGTGAACATATTTGAAATGCAATACAATAAGCAATTTTTCTAAATACTTAAACTTTTAGGTAACGTTTTATTACTAAAATATTATGGTCATCTCTTTTGCTGTTCTTTAAAGCTCATATATTTCATATTTTATTGCATTCAAACATAAAGTACATTGTTAACTGTATGTGACCACAGTTACGTTTCATGTGTCACAACAAAAACTACCTGTAAAATTAAATTACACAATTATAAAGTTTAAAATGTACATAGGTTATGTATGCACTTGTTTTATTTCCATACCACCGCTCTGAAATTTAATTATATACATTAAAGCTAGCTTTACCTCTGGTTCAAAAAATTTCTGTCATTCTCTAGTGAAATAGTGACTTGTTTGTTATATGCACGTGTAACTGCAAACATACAAATGTATTTTTGTAATTAATTAGAACATTTGCAACCCAGATATATGCAAACGTGTTATTCGCTTACAAACTTTCGTTCATAAGATACAAGAATTATTCGATAGCTCTGTTATTAGTAATAATATTAAAAAAAGTTAAATATAAAAGTTTTTGTAATCATTTACTACATAACCTAAAATTATTTTCAACTATACACAGAGTTTTGTTTTTGCGCTCTGATACCAAACATTGATAAATAATAAACTCGTTGATAAATGGTTTGACGGTGAAGTTGGTAACTATTGGTAGTGGAGGCAGTGTTTACAAATATAATGCTGAGTTTATCGTATATTTGGCGCTGTTTTTCTAGCAACATGCTAAGGTTGGCAGAGGACTAACACATTTGCCCCTTTATCACATTTACCCCACTTCACCTTACATTGATTATGGAAAGTTTTTCTTTAATATTTGCAAATGGAATCAAATCACGAACTTGATAGTCATAGTTATCTCAGTATCTGTATTAGCTACAGATTCGGTAAAATCGACACAAATGTGCAGAATTTTGAGTTTATTGTAAATTTGTTCTTAACATAAATGTTCAAAGCCAAAAAGTAAGTTTTAATTTTAATAATACAGGTAAAACCTCTCTTACTCGACATTCAAGAGGAACTTATAAAAATCGAGTTATGGAGGAAAATCTACTGAAGAAGATTATGTTTTAAATATGCAATTAGAGTGGAGGATTAAGGCAGGGTCATACTGCTTAATACGATAATGATGTTATTAGAATACTAACAGTTCGTGTGCACCGATTTCAACGGACTCTTTTTTAAATAGATCAACTGAGGTGAATCGAGTAACAGAAGTATCAAGTAATAGAGGTTTCACCTGCATATCGAGCTTTTTTTTTTGTTATAATTTAACAATTATGGGCATTTTTACATCAAGCAATGTAAACAAACAGTGATAGGTTTTTTGATATCTTTTACTATGGATTACTTGATTGAAAAACCAATATTATACCTTTAAAACTTTTATTAACTAAAAACTGTGGTGTGACATATTGGTGTGAAAATCCATATACGTCCATAATAAACGAACATTATTTTGTGTAATATTTTGGTCCACCTAACCAATTCTGTAGCTTTTATGCTATGATCGCGATACACTTTTTATTTGCAAGAGATTTTTTTGTGGATTTGAAATAATAACCCATTGCTTCAAGAAAAATGTTTAATTAAAATACTGACATAAAAGTTTTTCGATTATTTTTGCTTTTTGTCTGTTTACTACCGCACTTTGGGTGGCGGGCAAAAATGTTGAGGACACCTCATTGTTCCTGAGCTTTCTATGGCGATAAAATTTGTGTTATTTTAAAAGTTTAACTCTTCAGAAGTCACAATCAGAGTATTGTTAATAAATCTTCCAAAATATTTTACCCTGGCGTTGTTAAATTGATTATTAAATGTTAATATTTTGTCAATATATTTTAAAAACGTAATTAACTCAAAAACGATTAATTTTAGACACAAAAAAGCTTATAAATTTTTGAAACAGTATTATTTGAAATATAAATAATGGAAAATTCACGTAACCCAATAGGTTTGTTCCAACAAGCGATTTAAAACCAATTCATGTATAAGTACATGAACTGGTTTATTCGCATGCGAACTATGTACTAATAAATGTACTGGCCAGTATTAGCCGTTGTTGGAACACTTTTACGACTGGCCTAACTGTGAATGACATTTGTGTCTGTTGGGTTCATAGAAATGTGCGCATCGTAAGGGTAAACACCTGAAGAATCCAGTACTAAATGGGATTGGGAGGGCGATGCATGGTTACCTGAGCTCACGTTAATTATGAACAGCGCATGCGTGTAAAAACTGAAGTGCTGGTACATGCATTCGTTCAAGTACTGTTTTGACCGTACTCTGACTAGTTCATGCATTAATTTTGCAATGAGGAGGGAACAGCCGACTAAACACTAAACCTTCCGGCGAACTATCAGAGACTGTGATGGAACGCGATTTCGATACTACGCAGAATCCTGATGGTACATTGGATCGTACATAGCCTTGTTGGAACAAACCTATGATCTCCAACAACATTTGATATGTAGGAAATGAGCGCTAGGTGGCCATGTTGTATATGTATAGGGCAATACATTCTTCATGTTGTTATATTTAGCTGATGTAACAGTTCTGAAATTTTCATATAAAGGCAATATATTATTTTATCGAATTTTTTAGCCATCTTATTGGCAAGACAAATTTATAATTTAAATTCCTTATCGTCTTCGACTAACGTTTGATAAAATATTCTATATGCGCATCTTTCTTAAATTGCATTCAGTACAACTTCGGCCAATTTGCAGTTTCTCCGTTGTTAATATATATTTTTTAAACATTTACAATTTTTAGCTGCAAAACTTCTACAGTCTAATTCATATCGATATTTTAACAACTTGATATTAATATTATAAATAGTAAAAAAAAACTTCTTTAGTAATTGGAGCAACTTTTCACTAATTGTTTTTTCAAAATTAGCTCTTTTAGCAGTTTTAAAAATAACGACTTAAATTATATTATGCAATAAAATGCTTATTTACAAACCAATGCAGACTGGACTCATATTCTTTAGAAATGTTTAATTCAAAATGCTCCCACGGACACTTTACAGCTATACAGGGTTCTCGTTTTTCGAGGGCCACTATGGGAATCTCGTAAACGGTAAGAGTTACTATGACTTCGGTTAAATTAGAGCAAAGTTGTATATTCAGGTGCTTAATAATTTGACGCAAACAGAACTTATCTAGCTTTTTTAGTTTTTGAGATATGGGGGAAAAGTAAAAAATAGGGTTTTTGTTTTTTGCCCATAACTTTTTCATTTATGTCGAATTTCATTTCTGTAAAAACTTTTTTATGGCCACTTTTTGCAAGGAATCAAAATCTCGGTTTTCGTAACCAAATATACGTTTTCATAGTTTTTAAAAAAACGTTCAAAAATCTGTTTACTTATTAGAAGCCATTAACGCAGATAAAGGGTATAACTCGGTGAAGATGTAAGATGTAACCAATGCGTTCGTTTGATAAGTTAAGTTAGTTCTTGGTTGGGTGACCGTGCATGGATTGCACAGCTGTTTTTTTCCCTTCAATAAATAAATAAATACCTACCTATTTTTGTTTTGTGTTAAATCTTTATCTTAATCCCTTTAACAGTAATTTCATGCGGTTTACTTACCTCCTTTCAAGGAAAAAGGGACAAAAATAATTGATTACAATGCCGATTAGAAATTTTTCAAAATTAAATATTTGTTTTTTCCATTTTTAAAAATTGTTTCAAAAAAGTGCCAAGTGTTATAAATTGTCGAATTCAGAATAAAATGCTCTAGAAATTGGCGTTAAAATCAGATATAGCGTCCATAAGAAAAAATTGACCTGATGATGGTTTAAAAAAAAAACGAAACGTCGTATGGAAAATATAATTGGAGATTTTGATTCCTTGTAAAAAGTGGCCATAAGAAAGTTTTTACAGAACTGAAATTCGACATCAAATGAAAGAGTTACGGGCAAAAACCAAAAACTCGCTTTTTTACTTTTTTCCATATATCTCAAAAACTAAAAAAGCTAAATAAGTTCTATTTGCGTCAAATTATTAAGCACCTGAATATACAACTTTGCCCTAATTTAACCGAAGTCGTAAATGTTACCGTTTACGAGATCCATAGTGGCCCTCGAAAAACGAGAACCCTGTATAGATAGATCCTGTTGCAAAACGTTCTGTATTTAGAGTAATGTTTTTTTGATACTTATCTACACTAATGTCATTTAAATTATTTTGCACGAGCTGACAATTTAATCGCACTAAGAGAGTTTTCTCAGCCAATTTTAATCTGTTAAACGACTTCGTTTTATGTTTGTAAAATTTCGAGATTCAACCAGTTTATTAAAATAAAACTTTAAAGATTTAGGATACCCAACACCACTTTATGAATGCAGCAAACGACTTGTATAAATCTACATACAGATGCGACATGGGTAAATTAAATCTTTTACGTAAGGATAATTCTGTAATTTACGAGACCATCCCAAACGCTTAATGGCGCATATGGTTTACGATATGCCGAAATGTGCAAGCGTTTTCAGTGACATACGAAACTCTCAGATGATTTTGCTGTACATAAAATACTATATTTTATGCGATAAATAAATATATCTAAAAGGCGCAGTTTGCGTTTGAACCACATGGAAAATATTGTTTAACTGCCGAGTTACGAAAATAATATCGTTCGGAATAGTTTCATTAAAAGTTTGATTAACAAAATATAACTTTGACAGTCCTTATATTACAAGGGAGGGTCACGATATGTTGTCGCTAAAATCTATCAAGGCTGTGTTTGTTGCATCAAGAACCTCAAAAATAAATCTTTTGCCGAATTACACGTGCCATTGATTATTTACATAGGAAATATAGGATATATAGATTTTTTTTTTTTTTAAATAAAGGTAATTTTTGCGATCGTGTTGGCCACGAAATCGTCAGATATAAAATCAAAATTCTTTTATTTACCAATACGCGCATTCTTTGCAACTAAAATGTGCACAGTTTTTGAAAACATTTTAACGGTTCCGAAGAAAAACGCAAAAAAAGAGCGTTGTAAACAGGGACTGAGAACGGAACGAAAACGAAAACGTTAAACGAAATTAACGGAAATTTTTTTAAGAACGAAAACGGAACCAAAAACGAAATTATTATTTTTCGTTCAAGAACGAAAACGAAATAAATATTTTCCAAAACCGGTTTTAACCGGTTTTGTCACTATTTAAATTTTATTTGTTAAACACAAACGCGAATTTACCGTCTATGCTGGGGAGACTCCACGAGGCAGTAAAAAATCTCACTTGAAATAAGTGAGCTTCACTTTTCTCCATATATTTACGTGAATATGTATTAACAACTTTATTGTTTATACTTGCAATTTCGTGTAACACAATTAACGGTACAGATATTCTCTATTTCTAATTTGTTTTTTGGATCATCAATATAAAATATACATTTATATATATTATCAATGTGTATGTTTTATTTGCGTTTAGTTAATAATAGTAACATTTATTCTTACTTCGAAAAGGACTAATGTAAAAGAAGATTTATTGGAAGATGTGTTGCTAGTAAGATTTAACGGAATGTGAAAATGTATATTGTTTGGTATGTAGTATGTACAAACTATAAAGTTAAAGTATATTTCAAGTTAATACCTATAAGTTTTTTTTTTAATATCTTTTTTATTTATAACATTTAGTAAATTATCTACTTGAATTCATTATTTTGTCTTTTTAAATAATTACAGCAGGATCTTATTTAATTCAAATGCATATATTTTTAGTACTAAAACAAATTTAAAACAGCACTTGCTATATTTTCATATTTTTAGATAAAGATCGTGTGTACAATTTAACCTAATCACGTTGTGCTTTTGCACCTTACGGGTGTTAAACTTAATAAAATGGTTAAATGTTAATGTGTTTAACGATTTGGTTAATTTAATATGGCGATGGTTCGCCAGTCTAAAATATGCTGTCCGTGAGCATCAAACCCCATCGTCATCGTTTATATTTTAGTTGAGACGCAAATATTGTTATCGTATTTATAGAGGGTTGTGGTGACTAGAAAAAAAAAATGTTTTTTGACGACAAAAAAATATTGTAAAACCGGTTTTAACCGTTATTATTTCGGTTCACGAAAACGAAAAAAGAATTTTTTCGGTTAGAACGAAAAGAACGAAAACGATATATTTCGTTTTCGTTCCGAACAGAAATGAACGGATTTTTTTTCGTTTTTAGTCCCTGCTTGTAAAAGCGGCTTTCCCTATGTTAAACGCCTGTGCAAGTGGCAAAGATTAAGTTATAACAGATATACCAGGCCTGGCCAAAAGGCGGCCCGCCATGTTAAATTGTGCGGCCTGGCGATTTTATAATTTTATTGAAACTTTAGTTTCTCGTTGTAAGTGCTTTTGGATCCACATATGTTTGTGAAACATTTTTTTCTAAGATGAAATTTACAAAGTGTTCATCACGTGCTGATGCCAATTTTTAAAACCAGCTAAGATGTACTACGTCGATCGTCGAACATAAATACCTATAGATTTACAAAAATTAAGTGAAAAAAAGCATAAACAAATATCTCATTAATTAAGACTCGAAAGTTAATTTACTACCTCTGTATATTATATATATAACAATAAAGTTTTATTCATTTTGGATTTGGATTACATTTTTTAAAAGTGCGGCCCGCTGTAACGTTGCGCGTCATCAAAGTGGCCCGTGAAACCATTTGGGTTGGCCAGGTCTGAGATATACCATAACTTCTCAAATCATAGCGCTTTCGCTGGGGTTTCGTTTTACACGATTTTCTCCGGAACCATTTAAGATATTTTTAAAAACTTTGCACCATTTTACTTGCAAAGTATGCGCGCATTGGTAAATAGAATAATTTTGATTTCATCTCTGACGATTTCATGGCCATCGCAATTAGGGATTGTAATACCGGTTTACCGGTTTACCGGTAAATCGCAAAAAAGTCTCTTCAAATTTTACCGGTAATTTGCCAATTTTTTACCGGTAATTCCGGTAATTTTACAATATTTTTCCAATAATGATAAAAATCTAAATCAAATAATCAAAAAAATATATTGACTTATTTTCAAGGAGAAAAAATAAGGGGAAAATAGATACAAATGGAATATGATTGTTTATTCACTTCTCTGTCAAATATCTCGCACAGTAATTTATAAATAAATATCTGACTATCGTCTTCTTATGGCAAACTAAGTCTACAAAACATTTTTCTTTTGGCGTTTTTGTGTATTCGCAACAAAAGCCGAGATAATTAAGTTTAAAAATTTTGATCGATTTCGGTTTTTCCGTTAAATCACGCAAGCCATGGCATTTTTAAACAAAACAAGATCTTGTTTAAAATACACACCTAAATAGCTAACTTTTGTCCCATTTAACCAACCTTGTACTTGTATATTCATTATTTACGGAGATAGCAATAGTGTCCCATGGAAAAGAACAACCTGTGTACTCTTATTTTATATTGAATTATATTATTATTATTACATAAAAAAATTTAAGTTGATGGCTCTTAACTGATATATTGTATGAAACTGATTGTGATAGTTTAGGCTTCAACTATCCCAATCAGTTACATACTAAATAAATATATATTTTTTTAATATGGTTTTCGGAGTTTATCCGCGTAATATTTAAATTTGCTCGACGTTTCGGCAAGCTCTCCCTATAGGGATACGCGGATAAACTCCGAAAATTATATTAAAAATGTTAGTAACCGCGAAAATCTAAAAAAAAAAACAATTATATCTATATACAATATGTGTACATATAATATTATGATTTACCGGTAAATTACCGGTAAACCGGTTTTGGTTGAAAATTTTACCGAATTACCGGTAATTCAAAAAGTCGATAAATTTACAATCCCTAATCGCAATCGCAAAACTTACATTTATTATTACATTTTTTAGTTTTGTTTTTGCTATTTTTGCTCTGTAAATCATTAATGACACGTATAACTCTGAAAAACATTTATATTTGATGTTCTTGATGCAAGAAACACAGCATTGATCAGATTCTAGCGACAATATATCGCGACCCTTCTTTTTTAGTACGAAAGCAAATAAAATTAAAACATGGTAACCAAAATAATGTTTCGGGTTCTATTTCTTCAATAAGTTTTCATAAACGTCTAAATATGTGATACACGAACTTTGTGGCGCAATCTCTTACCTAAAGAGGTACTCAGGACTGTGACACGACCCACTAAAATATCCAATTCATCTGTTTGACCACTAAAATTATGCTAAGACTAAGATTTGGTAAAAGGTCTTGTGACTTGAGATGTATGTATATGTAGGCATCATTTTTTTATTATCTGATAGATTTTAATTCCAAAAACAAATGCATTGTAGGGACTAAAATGCGTTTTTTTTGTAAAAAAATATAAAAATCAAATGTTTTTTTCTTTGTTTTGGGGTCTTATGATTTTCTGATGCCTATCGGCGTCGAAGTGATGACTTAACTTAATTTTTGTTAATTGTTTTATATTTTTCATTGTTTTTCCTAACTGTACACCCAGTTGCTCTATTTTATCTCCTATGCTTTTAGCTGATACCACTCTGTTTTGGCTTTAACTTTTTCATTTACTTTTTTCTTCATTTAGCCGTATCACTTTTCATTTGACTAAACTATTTTAGGCACTAGTTTATTTTTTGCTTCATTTACGGTGGTTTGTTTATGTAACTGGTTTCCTTAAAAATATCAATTTAATAGCTGTAATTTCTGCTTAGTTTATATAGATAGTATTATTGTATACAGTGGTTGAATTATTAAGATTTAATTTTAATTGTTTATGTCCTTTTGACTTTATTCACGACTTACAAATTTTGATGTTTGAAATAAGTTTTTTCTTTGCTTTAATTGATTAATTTCGTTTCCACACATCTTTTCGAAATGCATACCTACATGTTTACCGTATCTCCCATTCTGATTTGTTTTGTGTAAAAAGTAACGCACTGGACTAATTGAAGTGGCGAAAATGCTTGTAACCAATTTGGTATTCATATATTCAGTAATTAAAACTTTACTATGCATACACTATAAATATAAAGTTGCATATGACGGTTGTCAGCTAGTACACAGTTAAATTTACCATTGTGCAAGTGACAGCTCTGAAATGATTGCTAGGAAGGTACAAACAAGTATTTCTAGTAGGCGATGATGAGTTATAATAACTGTTCAAGATGCAAGTGTATGGTTTAATTTAACAGGTTTCTACATTTGCAATTTGTAACTCTGCTGAAATGACGACAAATAGCTTAACAGTTTCAAGCTGTTTATAATTTCAAAAGTTGGTACAACAATTTCTGCCATCAATATAGCAAGAAATGCTCCTTATCTTATATCTTTTAAAACTTTTAAACTAGTGACAAAAAATATTTTAAAAAAATTGTGTAGTTGACACACATTATAAATTTTTTGATGCGGAATGACACCATCAAAGATGAAATGTGATAAGCAGCTTACGAGTCCTGACGGTGAACGTTTGGTTGAACCGCTTTGCAGAAAGTCGATATTAGTAATGTTTAAAATTCGTGATATCTTAACGAGTACTGACTAAATTTAAGTCCAAAATGCAATTTCAATAATGTATAATGTGTTGTCCACATAGAAGGGGATTTCGTAAACAGTAAGAGCTACAAAGAAGTTTAAATTAGACAAATTGTTCCATTTTCGAAGACCTATTCAGTGATGCTTAAACACGCTAGATAATAAACAAAAAACAAAATAAGTTTTTTTAAATCGTTAATAACTAAGTTATACTTGATGGTACAAAAATATTTTTGGGGATAAAGTTGTAGATTTTTTTACGCAGTGTAAAATGAAAACATTGATTTGTTTCAATATTGTTTAAATTGTTAGATAAATTACAAACTTGCATTTTTTTAAATGGAAACCATAGTTGGCTATGACCTCATGAAAAAGCATTTTTTTTTCTCTTTCCAATAATATAAGGTTTAATATATTTATTTTGATAATTAGGCTCAAAACAAATAAAACTCGTCAAAAAGTCCCTATGAAGCTAAAGAGTATCATTACACAAATAAAAATTAGTTCTGTCATTTAACGCAAATTTTAACTAATGTAAAAGTAAAACATTAAATCAAAAATAAACCAAAATTTATTGATTTTTATAAAACAGCTTCTCGTCTAATGATTATGAAACAGCTTTTTTTATTTACTTGAATATCTTAATCAAAATATTTATACAATAAAAACAATACAAAAGTCGACTTTTAAGTATAACAAAATTATTTTTTAACCAATTTATTTTACGCATTTGTTCAACATGAAATTTGTAATTTTTTAAATCGAATATTTAATTAAAATAGTATAATAGAACTGTTTCCAAGTTTGTGTACTTTAAGTATGATAATTTTTTTTGTGAGTTAATTTAAAAGATAAATAAAATTTAAAAGTAGCACTTGAATTTTCCGTTGTTGAATAACAAATCGCTTCAAGGTATTAGTTGATGTACTAACCTCAAAAACGTAGTTCAAACACAACGTCTAAAACAAACAAATCATGTTTTATTTAAACGTAATAGTGGTATTTTATACGGACGTGTTTGCTCCTGTATTTACATACAAGCTAACCACAGGTTTGTGTGTTTATCTGTAATGTAATTTAATGTAAGTTGTTGATTGTAAACGTAACCGAACTTTCAAGTAAATTCAAAAGGTTTTTTTTTTATGGTTTATTGCACTAAAAATAAAACTCTCGCAAAAGTGGTTTACTTTAATTAAAATCAGTAAAACACAGTAGGTAGGTATATACTTCAAGATTTTTTAAATTTAAATCTTAACTCCTGTCAAAGTGTACATAAATATTAAATAAAGAGTTTTAAAAACATCATCCCGTTACAGGCATCTTGATTACAACAGGAATTACGAGAAGTCGATTTTTGGTTGGAACACTATTTGAGCAATTAATTGTTCATTAAAATAGAAACCTTATTTTGATTTACACTGCAAAAAAATGTTTTCATTGTCTCCTTATAAACAGGGTACATCAAATGCAACGACGAGGGTGGAAGTTTCAGATTAAATAAGGCAAAATTTTCGATAGTCAGTGATACTTTTACTTTTTTTAAATTAATATTAGACAAACTACTTAAAAAGAAAAAACTAAAATTATGACATTTTTAAATTCTAAATATTGGTGATAAAAGTTGGCGCATGACCTGAAACTAATTTTAAGATTAAAAAAAGTTCGATAAAAATTCATACGACACTAGACTTTGGCCATTTTAGAAATATTCGCAGAGTAAAGTGGCCTTATTTTAAGAGATCTAAAAAAAAATATGCGTTATAATTTTATATCTCCTAATATTTTATACAGTTACCTACCAAGTTGTTTGGTCAATATTTGTCTTTCGTATAAGCTCTCAACCTGGCATTATTTATCTCGCTTAGGGGTACCGCCCTATTGTTTTCAGACTTCGCAGTCTTATTTACCTTTAAGCTAGATGTTGCTCTCTTACCGTGCCTTTATTGACTCGACAAACAATAAGAAACAGAAAAATTTAATGTAAATATTAACATGTTAAAAAACTCAAGTCATACAAACAATTCAAAATTCCTCTAGTACAACACAAAAATGTTCATCTCATTCGTTCGTTAAACGAAAGCATTTACTAACGATTTCATGTTATTAAGATACTTCAACAAAAATGTACCTAATCATATTACGAGGGGATATTCCTAAGAAACATATTTTCTTCATTAAAAATTTAGTAGCCTGGCTCATTTACAACAGGTAGAGCTATTGAACGTGCGCTGTGTCTTGAAAATGGTCAAGTAAAACAAAATTTTTGTAAAAATGTCAAACCTCTTGCATTCAATGTAGGCCTTTAAAACAATCTTTTACACTAAAACGTCAAAGATTCGTGTTTTCTAAGCGGATAATATGAATAAAGGGTTCAGAGTTCCATTTTCGATTAAATTTGGTACAAAGGATAAAAGAAAACTTTGTATAGTTTGAATTTCGTTTGGTGGTTTTGTGTTTGATGGATTTCCATTGTATACGTTAACCTTTTTTATTTTATTTTACGCTATATTACTGAATAATGTAGACCTTAAGAATTCCATACGTAAATATATTTTGCGAACTGAAGCAGCAGTCTGTAGAAAAGTTTAATGATGCTGTTTGAGTAGAAAGTCTTTTGCAGTACAAAAATGTTTTGGACACATCCAATTAGAATTTTTATTACAATAACAAAAAAGTTGTTTTTATTAACTGTGGCTCAAAAAACATTGTTTTGGCAGAGGAATTAATTAAAGGAAGATATTACTTTAAAACTAACTCATCTACAGGTACGTTAAATGCATTAATTATTTAGGTGATTAATTTTTGTATCACAAATACGTTTGATTAAAGTAACTTATTTTTTATGACGAAACTATTGTGGAAATGCTAAACCAATTTTGATTTGATACTTTCATTTTGTTGTCAGACGCCTTATTAATAGTTTATTACTTACATAAACTAATAAATAAAAAGGCTACTGACGTACAGACGAAAGCTTCGAAAATGGTCTAGCACTTCTGCAAGAGATTTTTTCAATTTTTAGGTTAAATTATTAATCGATATAACAAACACTCTATAAAATAAGACCCTAGAAACTTTTTCTTACATAAATAGGTTTTTCACGGGCGAGAATTCAACACATGACTTCTTTCATTAGCAGATCTCAAGGGTAATTTTCTTAACACAACTTCCGTAAAAGAATACACGACTAATAATTTACTTCCTGTGAAATAACTTTAATTATATAATAATGACGAAATAGTAATCATAAACGTATGTATACAAAGATAGATTGATTTACAATCTGTTAATTAACTAATAAACTACGGTCATTAACTATTATTTATAACTTTCATAATAATCAGTGTAGTATCAGAAACTTTAAATAATTTGTTATATGCGAAAAGCTAAAATTTTAGTGTCGATCAAATAAAATGCATTGGACACTTTTCAAGATTTCGAGGTATTATTCTTCAACTATATCTCCATTTTTTATTTTTTGAGAATAATTAGAAGAAAAAATGTTCCTGAACAATCTTTTTTTTTTTTTTATTGTTTGCAGTAGAAAAAATTATAAATTCATCTTCGACGAAGTCGATTTTGTTGAGAAAATACCAAGTCAAACAAAAGTAATTGCTTTGCGACAAGAGAATTAAGATTGTAACAACAATAAGCGACTAAAACATAATTACGCTCTGTCGTACGGTTTTTGTGTAATAATCCGGTAAATGTACCTCCAATCATTGCGTAACTGCACACAATACAGTCTAGAACTCAATGGAATGTAGTTTTGGCACCTTTTTCCAGCCATATTTTTTGTTTGTTTGAGGATTGTTGTACCTACTTAAATTTGGCGGATAACTTTTTTCTTAATATCACACAGACGTCAACATTTTATGAATCGTCATTCATTTGTTGTTGTGACGTACTCTGTACTTAATCCTTTACATACAATAATTTTGTCTTTATAAACAGGGGTTTGGAGCGGAGCGCGGAGCTGGAGCGCGGAGCAGCTGAGCAATGGGTTTTTGCCCGGAGCGGGAGCGGAGCCCGGAGCAAATAATTTTGATTGCTCCACTGCTCCACTTTACTATTATAAACTACAATTTTTTTTTTTATGAATTATTCTCATGGGTATAGTATTTAATAAAATTATAAATAAACTAAATTTGATTTTTTTGAAGTAAAATTATTATAATGTAACTTTTCTGAATATTAATTTTCATTATTTTGTATTTGAATTTTGAAAAATTTTAAAGAACTTTTTTTTCTTTTTTTAACTTTTGAAGATCAATAATTTGGTCATTTATTTAACTTCACTTGTTTGTTAGGGTCAAATATTGTAATTTTTGGTCCATTTCCACATATCTCATAAAGTTTTAGCTTCGTTTTAAAAAACAAATTTTTAAATAAAAAAACTTATTTTATTAATATTTGGAGCGCGGAGCGGAGCTGGAGCAGGCATCTTGATGCCGGAGCGGAGCTGGAGCGGAGCAACTAAAAAATTGGACTGCTCCAAACCCCTGTTTATAAACAGCAGCTTTGTTGTTGTTCGTATTTAATTTTTCACTCTCCAGCTTAGTAAGTCAAATAATGCAAGTTTTTTTGTAGTATTGCGTACTAAAGCATAAGGGGCAACGTTTCAATGAATTTCATAGTCGATTTGACTTAAAATGTCAATTGTGTGTATCTTCTTTGGCCCTCAAACATCTCGGGGTGGGTCGTAATCCCTCTTGACCCCTTTTTCACAGTGACTGCTATACATCTTCATACAAATCATTTCTTACCCTTATATCACCTTTATGCGCCTGAACAGAAATAAATATTTGTACAAAGTGTCAAGGAAAACAAACTGCGGGTGGTCTAGCAAAGAAATATAAAGTTGTGTAAATAAAGATAAAATTGTTAAATTCCTTGGAGGAGTAACAAACATGCACGATTGATTCGCTATTTTATTCTGTTTTATTAGCATTATGTAAATTAGCACGCGTATGGCATTAAGTGTGTCCCCTTTTACTGCTAAATGAGGGATTCAGCCGACCTTTACTCATACTGATTAGTCATATTTTGCACAGGATATCAGTGTACAGGGGGAATAAATTTTAATATCTATGTAAACGGGGAACGTAGACAATAATTAGCGTACCTACTTTGGAAATTGTAGCAAACTCAACTTCTTTCTGGTTATTTAATGTATAATATGTTACGGCCAAAGCCCGAAATCGGCCAAAGTGAAAAGTGGCCGGCTAATTCGAGAAACGGTCAATGTCGCTGGTAATTGACCGGCCAATGTCCGATCTTTTCTTGATTTCGGGATTTGGCCCAGTCAGTTTGAGGAATGGCATGGAACGATCGGCCACAGTCGGAAGAAAAAAGTCAAGAGCAGATTTTGGTGCGTCTGTATAACTTCATACTTGATACAATCTCTTTACTTTATCCATCTCAAAACAAAGGGTATTTGGGAATCTAGTACTGTCGCGGCAATTACCATTTATTACCTAAATGTTTATTGCTTAAAAATAAAACAGCTTTAACAGACCTCCAACCTGACCCTCTTTTACTGATGAAATGAATGACGGTCAGGTTAAAGGTCGGTTAAAGTTTGATTTTAAAGGAAACAAACGGTATTTGGGAGTTTAGTACTGTATTGCATCAGCACATTGAATTTTGGCCAGGGATTTCCCGCCACTCCGAAATAGCCGGCCAAAGTAGCATATACAATGTTAATTTCAAGTAATCGGACCTTGGCCATACCTCTCGGCCAAAGTGCGAAAGGGCCGGCCAATTTGGGAACTGGCCGGACTTCGGGTTTTGGCCGTAACATATACAAAATCGAATCATTGCATGGTAGTTGCAGGAGAGAGCTGCCAAAATCGTACGACCTATAATAGTTTATTTTTTTACCAAAATATTTGCCCCTAAAAAGCGACTTTAATCGAAAAACTTTGTATAACTGTACGTATTTTTAAAAGTTTATAGTCATTGTCAGTGGCGGCTCGTAAGAACTTGCAATGAAAAGGCTGTAGCGAAACGCGTAACAAAAATTTAATTTTGACTACTGGCGGGCCTTAAAAAATCATTATTAGTAAAAATTATAGATACTAATAATACGATTTGTGTATAAAACTGTTAATTACATTGTTATATTATCCATTTATATTTTAATTCCTTTGCTAATTTATGGATGACTCTTTTATTGAAATTAGTGATATACCCCCAATAAAAAAAATTTAGTTTCAATGTTTTTGCTGAGGTAATCGCAAAAAAACTGATTTCTTATAAATATTGAACAGAATTATTGATTTAATTTTGATTCATGTTTAATAATTTAGATTTTAAAAATGTCAATAACATTTTTGAAAAATGAAACGCTTAAAATAAATTATTAGCTCGTAAGCTCTAGTTTGGCTTGGGCTGCCCAATAGCATGTATATCACGTGACACACCCACTCCATGACTACTCGCTACTTCGTATTCAGGTTGTTCCAGTTATCGTGAACAGTAGGGGTGGGCGATATCCAAATTTCGATATCGAATATTGATATCGAAATTATATCGATATATCGATATATCGGAATATCGATATATCGATATATATCGACATATCGAAATTTCGATATAAAAGCGGCGCGAAGCTAAAAAAGTCGGTAAAAAAGTGAAAAAAGAGACTGGTGACCTAAAAAAAAAAAAAAGCTTCTCGCCCTTAAAATATCGATATATCGGAATGTCGGAATATCGATATATCGATATTCCGATATTTCGATATATCGATATCAAAATTATATCGATATATCGCCCACTCCTAGTGAACAGCATGGGGATCTCGTAAACAGTAAGAGATACAGAGTTGGTTAAATGTGTCAAAATGATGAAGAGCTGTAGGGCTGCAGCTGCAGCCTATGGACGAGCTCTAGAGCTTATTAAATCCATTACAAAAATTGTCAATTGATAGTAAAGGCAGCTAACTTGGCGTTCATTAGAAATAAAAAAAACTTGACTCGGGATTTCAAAAACTAAGCACGCTGGATTAATGCTGATAACGCCAGATGATTAGGGCTTTTGTAAAACTTTAGAGTACCAAGTTGCAGAGTTCTGATGTTGATAATAAAAAAATTATTAAGAAAATAAGGTATCTAATTATGTTTAACAGTTTTTAAAAAAATTCAGGAATGGGTCACGATTTCAGTTAGGATGCTTACTAAGCACGTAAAAACACACTTTTTTATTAATTTAACCATCGTCCTATCTCTAACCGTTTCCGAGATCTCCACATTTTTCACTTTGAAACGTACATCATGTATAAGTATAACCGTGTATAACGCGATGATTTAAAAAAATATATATACAGGGTGTGTAAAAATTGGCGGAAGCGCTACACGTGGCGATGTTCTTCGTAAAATTCTAAGTCGAAAATCTTAATACGAAAGTGTTGTACCATGCTTCCTGTGTCTGCAAGACGTCCTCAAAGTTTTGACATTTAGTCCTTTAATAAGCGTTATTATTTAATACTTTGCAAATGAAAAAGCTGCAATTTGGATAAAAATAAATTTCGAATAGTATTTTTTCCTAGATATTGTGTTCTTCCTTTCAAAAATTGGTGTTGAAAATATGTAAATCACTGATTTGAATGAAAATAATACATATGGCAACATTGTCATTAGCTGTCATCTCTGTTTTTCTCGTAATTATTTCTAGTTTGTGTTTTACGATACCCAAAAGTTTGCAGCTATGTTTACGAACTGAAGGCTTTCAGTTCGAACAAAAATTGTTAATACCTAAGTAAAAATTGCTGATAAAAAAATGTCCAAACGCAAATCAATGTATGCAATGTTGCCAATTTTTTTTTTCTTTAAATGGTTCCTGAGGCCATAGGAAGCATGGTACAACATTTTTGTATCAAAATTTTCGACTTAGAATTTTAATAAGAACATCGTCTCGTGTAGCGCTTCCGCCAATTTATACACACCCTGTATATTAACAATTTTAATCCAAATTAAAAACGTGAGTAATAATATTTCACCAGCTGGTTTTTTGTATACATTATCCAGTTACGCGTTGCTTTAAAGAATTTTGCAAATTAAAATACAATATACCGAGCTGGGTGGCTGGTTGGTATGCAACCTTCCGAGTTAATCGGGAGGTCGTGGGTTCGAATCCCACGGCCGTCTGTCATCGTAGAGGTTTCAGGTGGTTCCCTCTACCTACTATAGGCAAATGCTGTGACAGTACTTCCACCTACCCTTACCTTACCCACCCTTTCCTTGTTCCCCGCCCCCTCCTTCCGGACGCTAGTGACCACAGATGTCGGAGCGTCCTTAAACACTCAATTAAAAAAAAAAAAACAATATTGTTAAAAAGTTACAAACTACATTGTGTGTTGTAAGGCAATATTCCATAAGGTAAATACAATAATATCAACATCCAACAGTATTAATATCGTTTTATGTTCGACGCCAACCAATGGTTTCCGCTAATAACCGCCGGCTTAGGTAAATAGAGCTATATGTACTCCACAAAATGTCGATATATTATAGTTAAAGTTGATTAGCAAAAAGTTCGCGTGAAACAAAAGCGCATCATCAATTCATCATTAGATTTCCCACTGCGTATGAGATAACTGTGGATGAAATAAAGTGAAATATATTACACCAAAACAGCGGATGAGCTTGCGCTCACAAGCCATTCAAATTCCAGAACTGTTGACATCATTGTATTTTGTTCAACTTTAATTTTGTGGACAAAATTTATAACACGTTTGGAAGACATAAAGTTATGTACTTTAATGTACCGACATTTAAATTGTATTAATGAACAACAGTGTTATTACTTGCCTTAATATTTAATTTTAAGATGTATTGATATCTAACTATTTTCCTACCTATTCTGTAATCGCATGTACAGAAAAGCGTTGTTGTATTTGCTTTACATTTCTGTATAATAGTTCTAAAAACGACGACTCTCTAAGCAATTACATAACAGAGTAAAACGTCACCTGGAGCACTAAATTTTTTATGCTGAGACTTCGGAAACGACTAAATAAACATTACAAGCTCGAAACCTTGTAGATTCTGTATTAATTGGTAAATTCAATGTGTACTCATGTGCGTTATCATTTACCAAGTATTTACTTATCATTAATTAAATCCTAATTAAGTTAGGTATAAAAATGAAGTATATTTTAATTAATAGGAAGGTCAAGCTGAATTTAATGGAAATTTAAAAAAACATCAAAATCCGCACCTTTGCATTATTTTATTATTTGCCTGCTATTATGGTGCCTGTCCACCTGAGAGTAAACAACTCTCGATAGCAGCGTCGCCAAGGATACAGCCAATCGCGAGTTACTCTCAGGGGCTGTATCCTTGGCGACGCTGCTATCGAGAGTAGTTTACGCTCACGTGGACAGGCACCATTAGAGGTTTAATTATTAAAGGTTGGGTGGAACCTAGTTCATGAATTTCTTAAAATAATGGAATTACTAAAAAAGTGGATTTAACCCGATAGCATTTTCGCATTGTGATTTATTACGATTTTAAAATAGTTAAAGCGCTTAGTAGTATTAGGAAAGCTCAGATTCAGCTTTTAGTGAACAAGCTCCTTCCTCGGCTACAGTTTATTGTCGGTTTAAAGAATTTAATTTAAGATGTTCTAATCAGCATTAAAAATGGGCAAGACGTCCTCTTACGGCTGTTTCCGAAAAAAAAAATGTTACTGTTCATAACATGACTGAAAAAGACAAGAAAGCTACTTATGTAAAAATAAAGCATCAACTTAAGAATGGTTCTTACAGAAAAATATTAAAATCTGTACTATATCAGTAGTTTATGAAGACCAGTTATGTGCCTAAATGATAGTTTATAGTAAAAACTGTTGTTTTTTTAACGCTATATGAAATAGTTCATTTTGATCAACTTTGAACTCCAAAACAGCTCTTACCAATTCTGACTAATAAGAAAAAAATATGAACAAGCTTACCAAAACGTTAGCAAAACTGTGAAGATAAGAAAGTATACTATCTGATTTTGAATTCAAGGCATACTTGTGCTATTTGGAAAAAAAGCTTAATAACCACCTTCTAATAAACAAAAAATGTTTTCATGGCAGTTGATGATGCCTTTTCTCTATTTACGTAGTGCACCCAAAAGGTTCCAGATTTAATTTACTAAAAATGACACACTTACAATGAAAAATAGTTCCCATTTCCTTTAAAGTAATCGCCTGCTGCATAGATGCATCGCTCCAAGCGTGATTTTAATTTTCGGACTGCTGGAAGTCATTTCCAATCAGCCTCTTTATCACGTTCTGCGATACCTCTTGAATCTCCTCTACAGTGTCAAATCGTTTACCCATGAGCTTTATTTTCATTTTTGGTTACAAAAAAAAAGTCGCCGAGGGCTGGGTTAGGACAATAAGGGGGAAGGGAATGACAGGCGTGTTTGTAGAACAAAAAAACTCACCCACAATTAGTGACGAATGTACAGGCTTATTGTTCTCAAAGTCGCCTTAACTTACGATTTCCTCTGACAAAATTCGTTGGCAAGTCCCATATGACAAACCTAAAGGTTCACAAACATTGTGAATTGGTTGCCGACGATCTTCAGGAATTTTGGCGGTGTTTGCGTTTGTGATGTCAGTTGAAGAGCGCCCAGAATGTCCGTCATCTCCAACGGATGTTCTACCGTTTTGAAAACGCTTAAACCACGAGTAGGTTTGAGTCTGACTTATAGCTTCATCACCAAAACCTTATTCTACCATTTGGTGTATCTCCGCTGCTGTCTTACCGAGTTTAAAATAAACATTAACACAACTCTTTGGTCTTTCAAAAAGAGCTAGATGGGATCATTAGTGATACTGTAGGCTGGGTCTGAAGGCGCAGTTCTGTACCATACTCGTCGAGCTGGACGTTTTAATTTCGGGAACTTTTGGGTAGCAGTACGTACTGTTACATCAGGGTTGTTGGGGTTATTTTAAAAACAAACCAGGTTTTCGAGGTGGTATTAAGCTTTGGGGCACACTGTATACGAGAATTTAAAACTATATTTTCCTTGGGTGTTAAAAAGTTGATTGTTTTTAGAAAAGTAGGTATTCTTTACTTAATAACAGCACTTGTAAGTTTTCTGCACACTTCTGGTGTTTAAAATGAATTAGCAGTTTATTTTAAGGTTTCAAATTTAGAAACAAAAATTTCCGTAGCATTTATAAAATAACTTCAGCGCGCAAATCAACGGTAGATCTGCTACATACAGTTAACTTGACAATGTATACGTATAGGCTATAATTACAATTAGTTTCGCTATTTTAGTGTGCTGTGTTCGTTAGTAGAATTTATTAGCGATTCCAATTTATGCAAATTACTTTTTATTCAACGCCTAATTTAAAGCGGCCACTGCAAAGGCAAAAATAGTTGCTTTATTTTATCAACTATTTTAAAACTTCGTCCATATTACTCGTATGTCAATGATATTTTAATTCTATCCAGGACATGTACGCATTTATTACGGTCAAACCGGGCGATGCAATGAAAGTTAAATGTAATGAAGGCAATTTTACGGAGACCTTTTATTAAATGTCAACTTGTTGCGAAGGTTTGTGATATTGCTGCATGTACCACTAGCTTTAAATAATTTAAACGAAAGTTTTAAAAATAGACACTAACAAAGGCGCCATGCAGGCTGGTGATGTTTGTACTTTAATCCATTGATTACAAACACAAAAACATGATAAGAAGCGATGCCATATTCTAATTTGCACAAATCCAGGGCAATTCTTTCATTTTTTTTTAAATAAACAAGGAAACCTCATTATTGTATGTGATTTCGCTTCGTTTGAAGAAGTTGAAAGCTGTTATTTACTATAACACAATTATTATATTTGTTTTTCAATTCCAACAATTGCACAATATTTTACGCTATACATGATGTATGATGATACATCATGAACAACTTAAAGATCTAGGAAGCTGTAAGGAATAAAAGGATGGTTAAATTATCCAAAACGTTTTTTTGGTGTCCCAATTATATCATTAAAATCGGAGCCCCCTGTATATCAGTACCAAATGGATACATTTTAAAATACAAATACAAAGTTCTGTTACAAAAATAACCGACTTTTGAACAAATAAAAAAAAACGAATGGCGCCATCTATTCAAAAACTTTGTCGACGAGAAATACATCCTTCATTTATATTTTATGCCATTCGGATTATTAGCAGCCAAGATATAGCGCCCAAAGCGATAGTATATTTTGTACAATGGTCGAAAAAGGTGTTCGAAAAAAAGCCAATATTAAGTTTTATTTTAAACTTGATAAAACATTTACCGAAACGCATCAATTGATGCAAAACGTATTTAGCGATCATTGTCTATCTCGTACTAAAGTCTATGATTAATTTAGGCGGTTTGAGGGAGGTCGATAAGACATTAACGATGACGATCGTCCAGGTCGTCCGAAACCAGGAATTCTAATGATAACAACAAAAAAGTGCGTGAAGCGATCAAAATTTGTTTTCGAGGGTCATACAGTCAATGGTAACTTCTACTTGGGCGTTAAGAAGCGTTTTTTAAAACGAATTGGTCGGATCGGCCGTAACATCGTAAACTTGGCAGTTGGGCCCTGTTGCACGATAACGCACTGATTCACCGTGTGGCCGCACCAGCTCACCGTGCGGCCGAAGTAACTGCTTTTTTTGGCACAAAAATAAGTGACTGTGTTGCAACATTCACAGCATTCGCCGGATTTAGCACCGTGTGGTTACTTTGTTTCCACGGCTCAAAATATCCATTGAAAAGAAAGCGTTATGACAACAATCCATACATCCAAATGACTGTGACGAGCATCCTCAAGAGCATTCCACAAAAGGATATAGCGCAGCGTTTATTGATGCATTAGTTGGCCGTGCAAATTGTTGTATGGCCGCATGTATTTTGACTAAAATAATATAATTACCCCAAAAAGTTCGGTTATTTTTGCGACAGACCTTGTATTACATTCACCACATATTTCCCAATTCATAGCATAAAAATCCAGTATCAAGCCATTAAAAACAAAAATTTGCAAACAAAACTAAGTTTTTTGAGCAAATTTTCATAGTGCCACGCAATTAAGGCTTTTGTTTATAATATGAAAACAAAATTTAATATTTCTGCTCCCAAGATGAAACAAGCTACTAACAAATCTTGCCATTTAAGTGTTCAGAATGCTCAGGATATCATGGTACAATTTGCACGTTTAAAGTTATTACTTTTAACAAAGCACGTAAAATACAAATGTCTTTGCCAATTTAACTATTTTTTAAATTTCAACAGTTTTTAATATACAAATTTTCAGGGGTAACTTTGTTATTAAAATAAGAAAATTGATTGAACTAGTAAATTTGGACAGAATGGATTAGCGTTATAAGCAGGGGTTTGGAGCGGAGCACGGAGCTGGAGCACGGAGCAGTGGAGCAATGGGTTTTTGCCCGGAGCGGGAGCGGAGTTAGGAGCAAATAATTTTGATTGCTCCACTGCTCCAGTTTATTATTAAAAATACTTTTTTTTCCTTCTTTTTTACAACGTTCAATAATTTGTTTTTTCAAACGCTTATTTAACTTCACTTGTTTGTTAGGGCCAAGTATTGTTATTTTTCACCAACTTCTACATATCCGATAAAATTAAAACTTTACAATTTTTTTTAATAAAAAAACTTTTTTTAAAATGTTAATAATATTTGGAGCATGGAGCGGAGCTGGAACAAGCATTTTGATGCCGGAGCGGAGCAACTAAAAAATTGGACTACTCCAAACCCCTGGTTAAAAGTATTAAATTGCAAGCTTTCAAAAAACAAAAACTGCAATAAACTGAAAAATCAATGAATTCTCAAACAAAAATATCTTTTTAACTATGACAGATAGAACAGATGTTATTAAGTTTGACTGTCGCACCCCTATAACTTTATTATTTTAAGAGGAAACCCCTTAAAACATTATATTTTGTAAATCGTGGAAAATTCTCTATCGATTGACGTTCAAATGTTTTTTCTACGATGAAGTTATTTGATGAATTTTTTGATTATTTAAGTGATATTTTTTCCGAAGTATTTCTTGTCATAGGTATGCAAAATCAATTTGAAAACACCTGTCTTTTCATCAGTAGCAATTATGAAACAACTACAGTATTTAAAAATATGGATTGTTTATTTTGAAAGTGATGTAAGTCCATTTTTGGAAAAAAATTAGAAAACAAATAATTTACATATAATCTAGTGTGAATTTTTTACTTGTAGACAATTAATAGTCTGTACTTTAAAATATCCACATGCTTTGACCAATTAGAAATTGTGAATTATATTGCGTAATTATTAACATCGTTTAAAGTTTATTTTTCGTAAGTTAAGGAGTAAAACCGTGCTATTTTACAAATAAATTCGCCATATAATACGAAAATCTACGAGTTTGCACAAAAACTTAGCAGCATAATGTAATTTGCAGAAAGTCAATACATGTTGAGATTAAACCATAGTGTTTTATTTTTTGTTCTTATTTATAAACAAATACGGATCGAAACATAGTGTAATTGAAACGAAATAAAATAAAATAAATAAAATGTAATGATTTTCACAATTCAATCAATATAAAAATGTTAGTCTACTGACGACCCAAAAACAAAAATATTGTTTAAAGACATTCTCAATTGTTTTTTGCATAAACAATTTACATAATATTTAAATGATTTCTTTGTCTTTTTATCAAAAACTTGTATATCATTGAAGTTAAAAATAAGGATTTAGATTTAGACAACTATGGTAACAGAAATTTGGTATGTATCTCAGGAATTCACTCACATTGTCAGGCACAATCTTCGTAAAACTATGTAAAAATAACCAATGTACCTACACGTGTTTTTCCTCTTTCATACTTAAAAAAATAGTTGTGTTTTGTAATTTTTCAGTTTTTTTTGCAGTTCTCTAAAATTTCCCATTTCTTTTGTAATTCTGTGCAACTTTGTTAATTTAACCGATTCTTTTTTTCTTATAATAATGAAGTTACCCATGTAATGTGGTAGATAATGGTTCCCTCTGTACATACAACATATTATGTGTGTTTATAACCCAATCTTTTTTAATTATAATTTAGGCTTAAGTCACAAATTACGTTATGGACACGCCAGCACGTTGCCCTACCGAATTGAACCTACGAAGGGCAAGAACCTGTGATGTTACAAGGAAACCATTTACGACCTACGTTCGGCTTGGAATATTTTAGAAAAATATTGATATCTATGAAGTTCATGCATGGCCTCGAATACATTAAGCTATAAAGCATTGAGTTAATAATACTTAGCATTACTTATTTATTATACTGCTTAACTATTATAGTGCCGCCTTATAATTTAACACTCTTGCACAAATAGAGCTGGTTAAACTGAAGTATCATCACATGTAGACAACTAATATAGAATTAATAGGTATATTTAACGGTTATAAATGCACCAATCTATCATAAACATAATAGGAACGGTGCCTAAATTATAAAATGTTTAATTTTCAAATCCATTAACCTTGAAATACAACTTTTATTTTTAATTCTTACACAATTCTCCTTTACATGATATACACGTACAAACTGAAAAACTTAAATCGTAAAACATTCTCTACTCTAAACAATTATTGTACAATACTAATGTACCGTAAAGTAGCTGTGTTTATGCACTACACCTGAAAAAAGCAAAAATATACTGCAAAATTGCATACACTTAGTACTAGCATAATAAATTATCAAGCTTGCTTTTATGTAATTCAACAGCTTGGATACCAGTTTAATAAGCTTGGATTTAAATATGTTAACGAACGAACGCACTAGAAATGCAGTCGATTAAATTTCTTAAGAAATACCACACTGAATCTTTTGTTGTGTCAGTCAAATGTACAGTTCAATAAACAATCATTTAAATAATATAACAACAATTACAGTTTATTATCTAGTTGGTTAATTTTGTTTATCAAATTCTTAAGAACAAAGTATTTTTATTACGTTTAATTGGGTCTATTATTATGCTTCAAACTCGACTTAGGATGGCAAGCCCCTATTTATAATTCACTAAAAACTTTCAAAATTTTTGAGTAGTAGGTACCTACAGAAGTATGCTCAAGGCTTGCAAAAATAAAAATATCAGGATAAAGCGGTATACATTGAGTATTCTTGGGATCGATTATTTTGAGTCAAAAAGTTTTAATGAACCTGGGTTTGATTTGCACGTTTGTAAAGATAATGATAAACTAGCATTTTATTGCATTCGTACATTATATCCATTTAATTTGACGTTTTATTATTATTACCAACTTAACTCTTCAATTCCCAGTGTCACCGGTAGGTGACATTACTTTACAATTTTTTTTAAAGATGCTTAAAAACAATTTTTGTTTGTTTTTTCTTTATCAATGTCTTAATTGATGCTTTGTCTAATTTTAATGACGAAGTTATTTTGACGTTTTAACAATGACGTTTTACAATCACCGCGCATTAGTTAAAGTCAAAGTTGCCGTCTGTGCTGTTTTAAAATGTTGTAAATTGCATAAACCGTAAGAAAAAAAAATTATCTTATTAACTAGATGTTATTCTATATTTTAATCCATTTTTACAACTATGGAATTTTTGTTGTTAGAGAAATATGCAAGTGAAGTGCATGTGTCACCTGACGGTGACACTGGGCACTGTGGCAACTTAAGTCCGCAGTGTTAACATTTGGAATTTTATGTCATTTTTTATTTATTTAAAATTGACAATAAATGAAATAATTAAAAAATTGAAGAGAGACAACGTTAGTGGAGATTTTGCATTCACAGATTTAGGTCATCTATTTAAATTTCAAGAGGTCAAGAATTAGAGGCCACATTGGACGACGAAGCATCACCGAAAGAATGGAAAAAAAATCGTTTGCGATAAATAAATGGCTCTATAATACCACTTTTTTTGCCGTGGAAAAGAACAATTTACCATGATACAATAATGTAAATATGTCCCGTATAAAACTTTGATGTACGCATAAAATTGTTAAATTTATTGTAGAAATTATTAATTATTATGTTATGTGTTACATGTCACCAAAGATGAATTTCGAGTATACATTTCCATTTTGCTTCTCACAGGATAATTGACACCAATGTACATGCGTGAGTTTTGGGGAAAACATGTAAATACTCGTAATAATAATGGTTGCAGAGAGCGAGACGTAATAAATTTTTTCAGCAATACCTTCATCTTTGTAACAATAATACTTTGCCTGAGAAAAATCAGTTTGGTAAAGTTGAATATTTTACGATATTGAACGACAATTTTCTGCAACATTATGAGAAAATGGGTTCAACTCATCTGGCTGATGAAACTTTGGTTTTATATTATAGACCTCACGGCACTAAACAACATATCTATGGAAAACCTATTCGTTTTGATTTTTTTTTTATTTAGTTATTTTTTTAAATTTTATGTATAAATATGCATATTGTAGTGTGTTTTGTAAAAGAATATAAAATAAAACTTGTCAATTGTGTTTGTTTCATAGCCTACGATAATATATGGTACAAGCTGATTTACTCGGCGTTGCACGGGTGATTACAATTCTCTTTTATCAATCACAGTCAAAAAATTGTTTTAATAATAAATCATTTACCAAAACAATGTTTACCTACACGGAGAATTGTCTTGTCTTTCTATCCAAAAGAGATAAATTTTTGCGAACGTAAATTAACGTATTTACCTTTAGTGACCCAAAGACTGTATTTAGCAGAGCAGAACCCCTGAATCGCCAAACCGTTCATGTGGATACCGGATGACGTCATACAGTGACCGGTTCGCAGCAATCAGCTATCTCGCCATTAGTAGTTGTTGATATTTTGGTTTCAACGTTTATAATAAACAGCTGATTTACTCGGCGTTGCACGGGTGATTACAATTCTCTTTTATCAATCGTAGACTACTCGCGCTGCGCGCTCGCGCTCGGCGGACGTTCCCGGCCGTTCTTTATACGACGTTTAATCCGTTGGGTCCTAAATAGTAACTGTGCAAAATTTGGTTCCGATCGGTCAACGGACCTAGGATTCTATAGCGAACAAACACACAAACAAACAAGCTCTTTTATATATATAGATTTATGTGACTTGCGTTACCGTAGTGCCCTGTGAGCCTGAGGGTGACACCTAATTTTCAGGAAAAATAACAACAACAATAAAAAAAACTTGATGTCACCTTATTATTAACAACACTAGACGTAACAAAAACAATATTTAATAACGGCATCTCGCTTGCACTTTCCATGGCAACTGGAGAATTAAGCAGAGGTAGTGACTGTGAAGTTAGACAACATTAATTGAATAATTTTTCAAGTATGTGTCTCGAAATGACGACGTAATTGTCTATGCACATTTTTAAGTGTGGCAACAGCCCTCATTACAGAGTCACGGTCATTACTGCTACTATGGAAACGATGTTTTATCGCTCCGTTAACTTTAATTGAGCTTTTAATAACCGGTCTTTTTTATCACTAAACATTTTTCTATTATTCAACACAATAAGCGAAATGGAAAGCACATAAGTATTGAACATAATTTCTTATTGCACAGCTTATAGTGACACTTTACCTAAACGACATTTCGTTAATAATACGAGGTATGTTCGGAAAGTAAGCACCGTTTGTCTATTTCTATTAAATCGAATAACCTCACTGCCAGCCTCGAAAGAGAAAAGAGAATGAAAGGAAAATAATGCGGTCTGGCATTTGGTGGGGCAATTATCTATTCGTTATTATCGCCAGTACAAGAAATTCACAAAGAGGAAAAACTGATCATTGAACATTGGTTGCGAATATTATCATACGTTATGGACACGTAATTTAAAGTTTTTTCCGAAAAAAGTGTAAACTAAAGCGGTTGCTTAAAAACTTCACACCACATTATTTGCACACTTTATATATTTTGGTCAAAAATCGACTGAAACTAGCAAAGACAGCAAATTTTTTTAAAAGATAATAATTCTCACCCTCTTGTACTGCAAAGAATATTAACGTTCCACACAATAGATAAAATGTCAACCCCATTTTTGTGTTTAGTACTGTTAGACTATGTCCCCCCTCTGAAAGTGTGAGATGATTAAAAATATGACTATGGGAAAACCTTTTAATGAGTATAAAACATAAATTTGAGAAATAAAATAAAAACCTAATTTTACCGCTCCCCTTTAGGGGGGTGTAACTCCGAAAGGAGAGGTCCAAGGAAAAAATGTTATATGAAAGCCCCCCTTAATTTTCGATAAGGAATCACCTTCCGATTTTTTTCGCAATATTTAAGAAACACTCTGTATAAAAGTTTTATAATCGCTTCTAGGTTTTTCTAAAAATACATAATGTTAACAGTACATACTTATTTTTCCAAAATGCCTCGTATACAGGTACATCCTGTATAATAGGCGTTACAGATATTGTGGATGCTTTAATGTATCTACTAATAAAGTTTGTTTTGGCGATGATTCCTGCTTAAAAATAACAATAAACTTTTCAATATTTGGCAATATTTTAAATGAACAGTTGCTGTATGTGCAGTCATTTCCTTTTTTTATGAGAATTGCGCTACCGACAACTTTTAACAATGATACGCATGCTAATATTATAAACCGTAAGTCATAATCATGCACGGCATATAAGCAAGAACAATAGAACAAACAATGTGGTACAATCAAAATAGTGCCGAACAGGACCGTACTGGGTTATGGTGCAGTGCGACAATCGCACTCGGTCGCTAAAAATAAAATATTGGCACATAAAACCAGAAAATTATGTAAGTAATTGATTAAGTATAGTTCAGCCAAAGCTATGCAAATATCATGTTATAGGCTGGGTTAGTAATATTCCAGAGTTGTACTAACATAAAGTCAAGGGAATTTTTAAAATTAAATGTTATGTGTTTTTGCATTGTTCGAGAAAGTTATTTTTTATTTATCACACGTATTGCGTTTTACCAATATTGGATTTTGTTGAAATTAAATGTACCTACTTGTTTGGGCTTTATTATTTATAAACTGTTTCAAAGAATTTTGTAAACAATTTCTTAAAACCACTTCAGCAATAATTGCAGCAGTAAATTCAAAGCTGTTTTATTGCAGGAGCGCATATTCAGTTTTTTTAACTGATTTTGAAAGGAATCTGGTGCATGTCACGAAATCAGTTTTTGTTTACGAATAATAATGTTGTTCTCGGCAGCGAATAATATTTACAAAAATTAATTAAGTATCACCTGGGGCTTGCTTAAAGATTGGACCGTAGTACTCCAAAAAAGGATATAAAAAAATTAATGTTGTCAACATAGTTCACATAGTTTTCGTCTTTATAGAATCTTAATGACTGTTTTAAATGTATATGTCAATTTTATTTAATCGTGGTAAAACGGATATATATATATATAATATATTAGGTAATTATTTAAAGTATTTGAGATTTAAATTCACTGATTTCTTGTTTAAGTAGTTCCGGGTTCTATTTTTAGCTGCATTAATCGAACGACTGAGTAATTAACTTTTATCAAATTACAAAAGAATGGGCTCATTAGTAATTTATTTTTAATTATTGTGAAAACAGTAATTTCACAATACACACACGATCAGTTGTAAAACACCAATTGTATTATATACAAAAAAATATTACTATAAGCACGTATAAATATGCCGTTTATTTTAAAAGTGGCATAAGTAAGTTTTATGTTATTTGACATGTTAATGTTTCGCATTTTAATGTGCATCAAAATATTTATACTTAATATAGAGTAATTTAACTTAAATTTGTTATCAAGCTTACTTATACTTTTCTCAGTTTACATAATTACGCACGGACCTTAAGGAATCGCAATTTTTTATTGCTGTTGTGGCTTAAGTCACTTTTAAAATATTTTACAAATACTACGGACTTAAGTTGATTTTGTCCGATGTGTTTTACTGAAATGATGTTTTATGAGACAGTAATTTAAGATAATTGATGAGTAAATTATATCATATAAATATTAAATAATGTATTTCATTATAAGTTTATTCAAGTATTTTTTCATTTTATAAAATACACAAGTAATAAGTAAATTCGTCAGTATATTTTGAAATATAAGTATAAGTTATTTATAAAACGTATTTCATATAAAAGTTTATTTATGTATTAAATAATTGCCATTAATAGGAGTGATAGTCTTCGAATATTTCACTTAGTTAAAAATTTTCAAAATAATTGTGGTAAACTGGGTGTACTTATATAAAAAAGCAAATCCATCTTTAATAGTTAATTAATTTGATTACTATTAAGTTCATTTTTATAACACATGCGTTTTGATTCATTTTCCCCAGCTCAAATCCACAGCGCTTATTGCTACATAAAACAGTTTGGATGTTTAGTACGCCACACGTAGAGAAAGTGGCGACAAATTCATTTGAATACCAGAGTTGAAACTTGCATTTAAAGAAAATATAGCTGCACATATTTTTTTGACTTAGTGTGTTGGTTTATAATGAATGAAACATACAATGACCTTCCAATTTAATTTTTGAACGAAATGTTTTTGTTTTGTTTATAATACCTGACTCATTTTATTGTGCTGAAAAATTCAGGAAGAATATTAACGTTTAAGATTGTAACATCTGTCACATTATGGCATAACGATTATGCCTGTGGATTTACATAATAGCTAGTTGTGACACTGTATATATAAACATTATTATTTTATACCTACATATTAGTAAATACCGAATTTAATTGTTTGTTTTACATTTTACAGTTACCATATTCATTAGTAGAAAAGTTAAGTAGATAAACAATAAGAGTTAATTAAACCAGACACGCAAATCCTAAAGGTTTAATCATTATGGGATTTAATAAAAATATGGGAGCAAAAAATTAATTTCGACGCATGGTGTAAATTAATACAACGGTCGTGTTTTTGGTAATGATGGTCTACTAGTAAAACCAAGGAACCTGCTTGACAACTAAAACGATTCGGGTAGTCGAGGAACGCGGGCACCTGTCCTCCCCTGAGGCTATCTCCGATTGCATGGTGCACCCACCAACCAAACCATTGTATGCACACAAAGGTTCAGCTTGCAGAAGTACATACTGAAGTACCATACACCGACCGACTCATGCATCGCCAACAATAACAACAACTCACCTCTTCCGCAAATTCAAAATCTCCTTCGAATTTTCTCTTTCGTTTAGCGTCGGATGAGTAGGCTAAAACGCCGAGCACCACAAAAAATATAAACAATTTCATTTTGGCAGAATTACCCGCCAAAATGGTCGATGAACAGTGTTTTTATATTTATATACGGTTAGCAAGTTTATACACGCACTGTAAACATAGGATACTGACCGAAAGTAAACGGCGCACCAGGAATGCGACCGAGAGCAAGCGAGTACGACCGCTTTTGATTATTCGATTCAGCAGAATACCCTTCTCTTACTATCGGAGATTGCGCGGCGCCACACAAGAGAAGCTTTCTTGTGCAGGATGGAGCAGCATAGCGGGGAAGTAGGGATATAAAATCAATTCCATGGGCGCCGAGTTGGGGACTCGCAAATACTACACAGCCGGAAATGTTGGAACAGAGAACGATAGGACCTCCTTTATCCTGCACACTCCAGAGTTAGCGCAACAAACAGAAAACAGCTCCGTTAGCCAATTTTGAACTTAAACTTATCAGAAATCATATTTCAACAACCCACATTTGAGCTGTAGTCTGATTGCACAAACAAAACTATTGTTAACTGTATGTAATTGTTTGCAAACATCCAGGCGAATAATCGCAATTTTGCACTCCAAGTACAAAGTACATTGAAAATTAAAGTGCACAAATTTAAACCATTGAATAATTTAAAGGTAAAATGTTGTTTTCATGGAGGTTATCCCGTTCTATGATGTGATCACTTTCTATTATTTTACCACATTAGCATAATTCTCTAAATGAGAAACATCTTTATAATGTGACATTTTAAAAACTTCTGACTTAAATCAACTGAATTTTATCATTTCTACAGATATTCCAAAACAGCACTGTAGTGAAATCGGACGAAAAACGTAAAGTAACGATACCCGACGTTATAATAATGATTCAACTATAATTTTTAAAACAATAACGTAACGATATTTTAATAACGTTATAATAACCAACAACGTTTCATAAAATGTTAGTAGTATTTTTTATTAATTAAATTTCGATTTCTTTTAAGCTAAAGTTATACTTTCTTCGTATTTCAAATATGAAAATTAAAATAAAATATCCAGGGTAAGTCATTAGTGCGGGATCGGCGGATTGTGGCTAAACGGTTTGAGATAGAAAGTTGATTCAAACGGTATTTCATACAGTTTTTTCTTCCGAACACAATAAAAATATTTTTAAATATATAGGGTGAGTCACCTCTCTGGAACTAATAGCAACTTTTATATTTCAAATACAACAATCCATTTTTTATTGAATATTTTTAACCGCCTTTGTTTTAGCTTTGGATCAATATAAAATACTACAGGCTTTTATACGGCGTTGTCAAAAAAAAAATTGGAATTTTATATTGATGCAGAGCTAAAATAAAGGCGGTCAAAAATATTAAATAAAAAATGGAGTGTTGTATTTGAAATATAAAAGTTGCTATTAGTTCCAAAGAATATTTGAAAATATTTTTATCGTGTTCGGAAGGAAAAACTGATGAAATAGCGTTTGAATCAACTTTTTATCTCAAACCGTTTAGCCACAATCGACCGATCCCGCACCAATGACTCACCCTCTCTAAGGGTAATTTTAGACTATTTATTAAAATATACGCTTTGAAGATCCCAAATATAATATCAGAGTTATTTATTTTTATAACGTTATATATTATTATTCACATAACGTTATAATGTTATAAAACATAACGATTCATTTTTTTAATCTTATGTAACGAAAACAAATAATTAATAACGTTATACAATAACGTAACGATTTAAAACGCTATTTCATCCCTGGTTGAAATGAAGTGTAATCTATATCAAAACGTCACAATTGTTCATAAACCCTTTGTAATTGTTCAAATTATAAATAATAAATGAAGTTTAAGAGATTTTTTTAAATTAATAATATTAAGATAAAAATATATCTGTACTTGCAGAAGAAGAAAAAAGGCATCTTTCTAATGTCAAAGATGACAACAATTTTTTAAATCAATTACTGCAACAGATTTCTTAGGTTTAATATTTAGTGTAATTTTGGCTTTGTAGCCATAGCTAGTGCACTATGGAATATTTCCAAATAGTAAAAATTCAACAGTCATTTGTACTGCTCAAAACAATAACGGGTATTTTAGATCTTTATTGCAAACTTTTAGATGACGATTTCATAACCCAAAAAATTATTGAGATTATTTGACAAATAATATTAAATAATAGGAACTATGCCTGTTCCCAGTTTTCGATTGAATCAAATTTTTATTTATTTTTTATATGTTTATTGCAAAATTTAGATATCCCTTAATTGTTGTGAGCAGTGTATTTCACAACTGAAGCCTTGTGTGGTCCTTAAAATATGGGTCAAGTGGATTTTTTGTTGGGTGGCAACAAAATTTGTTGCCAATAATTATTATTGAAACTAATAATACATTTTTAAATTATTCAACTAACTCATTTTAAAAGTATTTTTTTTTTAGGTTACAATTTTTTTGATAGGAAAGTAGGTCGCGAAGAAAAAAGTTTAAGAACCACTGATGTAAATAGATGAATATCACCACTTTAAACTGCACACTTTTATTCTTTCCTATACAACTTTTTTTTTTATCAATAATTGCAACACAGATGATTTAACGCACTATGAAATTTTTCATTTGCACTATAAAATAAATAACTCAAACTCAAACAGTATAAAATTTCAGACACACTGTACTGAGAGTCCCAGTTATCGTGAACACTGAACAGCATGGGGATCTCATGATTTAAGAGCAACTATTCTATGAAAAAAAAAGTCTCCAAAAAAGTTATCCGTTTTTTTGCGCTATTCATAAAAAACAAAAAAATGACGTTTTCGATTTTTGCTTATAATTTGCTTATTTGAAATCATACGCAAAATATTTTTCAACATTATCAGGAACACTTTTTTGAGTAGATTTAAAATTTGTTAATACATTATACGTATCTTCATTTGTTTTTGTTATTTTTACATCAACTTTGTTACTTTAAACATGAGATGTAGTTGGCTGTGACACCACTCAAAAAAAAAACAACTTTTTTTCGTTTCTTTGATGTATGGGTTGCTTGGTTTATCTTTAAAAATAAGCAAGTTATTACAATATTATTGTATATATTAAGTTTAATCAAAGTGGCCATTGAAAAACAAAACAAAACAATAAATAAATAACCTAGCTGTACTTAACTAAACACAAAACACATAAAAGTTAATATTTTTTACATTTAATAATAATTTACCATTTTTCAGTTACTATTAGTATTAAATCTAAATCATATCATGTGTTGTTCAAAGTGCAGCCCACTTTCCATCGGGCAATACAAATTTGAAATCTGCCTTTGTTGGATAATAATTTTTTCCTAAGCATATTACTTTTTGTTTGATGAAATGTTCTTAAAACAGCTAGTCTGAAATATACAGTTGAATACAATGGATGAATTAAAATGAGGTATTTTAAATACAGTTCATCAAATAAAAAGAAATATGCTTAGGAAAACTTTATTATCTACAAAACAGATCTGAAATTTGTATTGCCCGATAAAAAGAGGGCTACACTTTGAACGCATTATGTAATATAGATTCAATAGTAATAGTAATAGTAAGTGAAAAGCCATAAATTATTATGAAATGTAAAAAAATCCTAACTTATTTAGGTTTTTTTGAGTACAGTTAGTTTATTTATGTGAAATTTTGGTTTGTTTTTCAATGGCCACTCTGATTAAACTTAATAAATACAATAAAATTGTAATAATTTAAGTTATTTTTAAAGATAAACAACTTGTACATCAATGAAACGAGAAAAAAATCTCTTTTTAATGGTGTCACAGCCCAACTACAATTAGGGTTTGGGAAGATTCGGTCTTTTTGGATTCGATGAAACCTAATCATATCCACGATTATTTTACGAATCCGAATCCGGTTCTAAAATAAAATTAATTACAGTGCCACAAAAATTATTGTATGGTGTTTAAAGTTCGCGCAAATTTTAAAATTACAGGCGATTTACAATATTTGTTATATTTCTAGCGGTTGTCAGTTTTGTCAGTAGCGCATCAATCGGTTTTACTAACACGGTGTTAAGTTAATTAATGTTTATATTAATAATTCAAACGGTCTTCAGGCAGTTATAATGGCACTGTTATTTCATTGTTAAAGTATGAAGTAAAATAACAAGTACATTATATACTTATTAAAAGGTTTCCCATAGTAATATTTTTAATTATCACCCACCTTCACAGGGAGCTGAAAAATGCGACCCCTGTTGGTTTTTTTATTAGAACTTTTTTTTTGGTGGGTCAAAATTTTGCAATTAATAAATATTTTTTTAAAGCTTGATTTATAAACTTTCTTTATTATTGACCTGTGCAATTCATTTCGACGTTTACGCGGCGACAACGCTATAACGCCCGTCAATTCTACCCAATATGAACATAAACAAACCATGGCAACCACCAAAATGAATCGTTTTATATTGGAATATTTGATGGTTCATGTTTACTTATCTTATTTTTTACACAAAAACGGTAGGTTTTACGAGAACAACTAAAGAACAAAAAAAGTTTCCAATTAAATCAATTTTTCAAAAAAAATATTAAAACTTGCAAAATTTCAACCCACCAAAAAATTCTGATAAAAAAACCAACAGGGGTCGCACTTTTCAGCCCCCTGTAAAGGTGGGAGATGATTGAAAATATTACTATGGGAAACCTTTTAATAAGTATAAAACATCTACCAAATATCATTCTTCTACATGTATCCAAATTTGAGAAATAAAATAAAAACCTAATTTTACGCTCCTTTTTAGGGGGGTGTAACTCAGAAAGGACACGTCTAAGGAAAAAAAATTATATGAAAGACCCCCCTTAATTTTCGATAGGGAATCACCACCTGTATTTTTTCGCAATATTTAAGAAACACACTGTATAATGGTATTTAATTACTAAAAACAATAAATTAAAGTTTATTCTCCAATAATTCCGAGATTCGTCGAATCTTAGACCGTATATCGAATCCGAATATTTACAGTGGAATTCGGCTAATCCGAATCCACGTACCCGGATCCGAAAAACCCCAGCTACAATCCATATTTAAAATAATAAAGTTGATGTTGAAACAACAAAAACAAATGAAGATACGCAAAATTTATTAACAAATTTCAGAACTACTCAAAAAAGTGTCCAAATAATGTCGAAAAATATTTTGAGTATGATTTCATATAAGCAAGTTAAACGCAAATATCGAAAACGTCAATTTTTTGTTTTACATGAATAGCGCAAAAACTATTAATTTTTTCAAGACATATTTCCATAGAACAGTTGCTCTTAAATCATAGATCATTTTGACTCATTTAACCATCTCTGTATCTTTTACCGTTTACGAGATCCCCATGCTGTTCACGATAACTGGGACACCCTGTATAAAACAAGAATTACTCATGTAAAACTAGCATTTACAAACAAAAAGGGAAATTAATTTTGAAAATTTGAAAAATGAGTTGTACACTAAAACCCAAAAATTAAGGATTAACAAACTAGACCTAAAATAATTATGGATATTAAATTATTGACCCTAGATTTTAGATCATTAACAGTGGCGTAGCTAGAGTTTGTGCCGCCCGGGGCGGTCCCTGAATTTGCCGCCCCTAAAAATAAGGGTCGCTAACTTTTTCCAAAACCAAGCAGAGATCGACAGAAAAATGTGGGGGGGGGGTAAAAAAATGCGCCGCAGGCGAATTTTTTTAAATTTTAGACGTTCAAACGTGTTTTAATGCAAAGCTAGTTAATGTAGAATACTTAACCATCTTCCAAAATTACAGTTTTACAGTAGAACCTTTTCTGATTTTTATTTTCTTTAATCAGATCGCCCCCACTCCCACGAAATTATTTTTAATAAGGGGGAAAAATCCCTGTTACAACAGATTTTAAAACTGCATGGAATTTAATGGCTTAAATGAATTGTTTTATAATTTTATTGAATGGTTGGCACCGTATAATAAATTTTAGTAGGTACTTGGAATTTCTGTCGTTACAAGGGGGCGGGTTTTCAGTGAAGCAAGGTCAAGTAGCCCATTTTATCCTCTAGCTTCGATAAGAATTCCTTTTTTAAAAATAAATTCTTATGAATTTAATAGCGCCAGTGCTGATTATTATATCTACTATTCCTTCATTACCCCGAGAATTTCATTTGGGTAGACTAAAAGTGCTGCCCCCTCCCCCTTGATACGCTACTGATCATTAACAATATTAGTGATTGAAATTTAAAAAACAAAGGTTTATATGCGTACTGGCACCGTCTAGTTAAGTTTTCATTCACAAGCACATTCAGCGGCAGAGTTCATTGTTAATAATCGTTGGGCATACACTAGGCATAAACAGTTAAAATATCTCATTTTCTCCTCCAAACAGCAAAAATACACACAAAAAGTAGTGCAATTTTATATTTTTGCCAATTATAGAACAGCCAATAAAACAAGTATAAGGTACAAAACAGAATATATAGAAATTATTTTAAACAAAGTGTAGTAAAAACTGTAATAATGTTGGATCGTTTTGACAATTTCAATTGTAAATTAATAGCGGCAGCAACACTGGAATGCACTGGGATCCATTGAATAAATAAGTAGGAACGGTCATATCTTTTGTAACATTTACACCTCTACCAGTTTAGACTTGCAATAATGTAGAAACAATTCACTAAGGGCCACAGATCATTTTAAATGAACAAAGTGCCATTTATTCACTGCAACAAAAAACACATTATTAATGCAATTATCACACATAAGGTTTAAATAAAAAACGGAAACTAACCACATCAAACTAATATAAGTGAGTAAAACTATCAAGAGTATAAAAACTTGAGAGGGAAGGCTATAAACTGCATTTGCAACTACCAATCCGGATAAAATAATATACTTTATCAACTGAAAGGAAACAAACCAACTACAAGCATGCAAAAACATCTTGTTATTAACAATAAACTTACCAATAGCTTCAATTAATTGAGGGGGTCCAATCGCAGGGGTTTTACTAATAACTTCTTTAGCTTCGTTTGTGGAAATCTTAAACGTGTTGCCATCAATTGTGGTATTAACACTGAAAATAAATATTCGGACTGTAATCGCAGCATTAAAATCATTTAGATAGATTTACATAAACAAATATTATTAATGACATACTAATACAAGGGCATAATGCTCATTGGAAAAAAGTTGCAGGACAAGCCCATTCCAAGGCTATTCTGTCAATGGTCTCCAAAGAGAAGACAGAAGAAATGCTCAGGATGAGCAGAGCCGACATCAGAGCAGCCACAGGACACTGTGGGCTAAACAAACACTTCTACATAATAGGGCTCAGAGACCGATATATGTAGAGGATGTGGTGTAGAAGAAACTCCTCTTCACCTAATATGACAGTGTGAAGGATTCACACCCTATCGGTGCAGACTTCTAGGGATGGAAAAAGCCAACCAAGATGAGCTAAGAAAAGCACCCTTAAAGAAAATCTTGGAGTTTTTCAAAATACACAGGAATTCTTTAAGGGGCTATCACCAGAGGGTACAATAGCAATAGGTTGCAGTACAGGAACCCGAAAGGGGACCACCTTCGCGGAAATAAAAAATAATATTGATTGATTGATTTTTAGCTTAAATTTTAGCCAGAACTTTTAAATCACTGGCTCTATAGTAATAAAATGTTTTGTTAAAGTTAACAAATTTTATGATAGTCTTAATATTCACGAGTTTAAAACATAAAAGTTACAAGAATTTTTTCCGTCGAGACAAAAACTAAATGCAATCGTTTACGGAACTATTTTGCATTGTTGTTATAAATTAATTTAGCAAATAAGGCACAACTGCAACGTAAACCAGTAATGAATTATAGACGACAGTACTGTATACAGGGTATCCCAGCTAAGAAGAATTGTTCGATAGCTCTGTTATTAGTATAATTAAAAAAGAAATTTCAAACAAAAGTTGCTTGTGGTCACTACATAATCTAAAATATTTTCAACTATAGTATTTTGTTGTTGCGCACTGATCGTAACTTTGTTTTTTTTTATGGGAAACCCTGTCTATTTTGTATTCTTTTTAAGAAATATAAAAGGTTTTTCAACCTAAAATTAACCGTTTTTGAGTTAATTAAGTTTTTATAAAAATCTTGACAATCATAGGACTCCTAAAAAAATATGAAAAATACAGCTAAATAATAAAAATAGAATTGTATTTGACATTTGATTCAAATTTTCAAGATAATTACAAAGCCTATTAGTTTATTTCAATTAAATATTTTGTTTGTTTCTACGAAAGCTATCACGAAAACAGCAATAACTCGGAATATATTAACATTAGACATAATTGATCTACTGTAATAATAATACTAACTAAAAATTAATATATAGTGTCCCATTTACAAAAATCGAGTTATGCGTGTTTGACGTCTAGCCAAATATACCAGGCATACGTAACATCCTGTGTATTATTTTAAGTTGGATAAAAATCATGATTTAAAAAAAAAAATCGATTTATTTGATTTAAATAGATTTTTTTGATTTAAATCAAATGTACCATATAATCGAATTTTGTGACATATTCACATGCTATTTCTGTTTTGTGCTAATATATTTAATTCAGTGGTGAATTTTTGTCAAAATGAAAAATGAAATATAATGATAAAAATTTGGTGATGTTTAATTAATTATATACAGGGTGTCATTAGTGCGGGATCGGTCGATTGTGGCTAAACGGCTTGAGATATAAAGTTGATTCAAACGCTATTTCATACAGTTTTTTCTTCCGAACATGATAAAAATATTTTCAAATGTACAGGGTGAGTCACCTCTCTGGAACTAATAGCAACTTTTATATATCAAATACAACACCCCATTTTTTATTTAATATTTTTGACCGCCTTAATTTTAGCTTTGCATCAATATAAAATACTACAGGTTTTTATACGGCGTTGTCAAAAAAAAATTAATTTTCAAAATTTTAAGTCTTTATTTAAAAAATTCTCCTCAAGTTATTTTGAAGTACAGAGTTGTAATTTGGTATGGACATGCAGAAAACATTGCTCTGTTCGCTCGATATGAAAAAATTTGAATCACGCGTACAGGTGTTCATAAATAGGTGGCAACTTCCATGATTTCAAAAGCATGTAACTCGATTTTTTCAAATGCGAACCCCTGTATTTTTTTATGTCATCGAATTCGTCTTTCAGAGAGCTTCATTTTTTTTTAAGTGTGTCCTACACCCAAATCTCATACTTTTCGACATTTTTCTTCAAATCGTTATTGAAGCAAATAGTGCCGTGGAAATCAAAAAAACTGACCGTTTACTTCGCTAACGTCAAAAACTTGTCATTTATTTTTTGAATTATTGCCTTTTCGCAATGAATATTACTTTACAAGGGCAAATTGATATGGTTTATTCACCATTTCGTGTATTTAATTACTAATAGTAATAAAATTTTGTTTTATTATAAATATTATATTGTACTCATATAATCAGTGATTTAAATTGATGATTTAAAAAAAAAATCACTTGATTTAAATCGTTTGCTATTTAAAAAAACAAAGTTACTCATCAGTGCACAAAAACAAAAAACTGGACAGTTAAAAATAATTTTAAGTGATGGAAGAAACCACCAGAAACAAATTGAAATCAAAACTTTTTTAAAATTATTACCAATAACAGAGCTATCAAATAATTCGTCTTGGCTGGGAGACCCTGTATGTATGTCATTGTAAGAGCCTGAAAATTAATGAACTTACGTTTTATCAGTAAATCCTGGCATTTTTCATAGTGAGGTCCAAAAAAACTTCTAAACGCACTTTATTTTCATTATTTATTAACCAACCTTTAATCTGACCCTTTATTATTGACCAAATAAACGAGGGTCAGCTTAAAGGTTAGTTAAAGTTTTTTTGGTACGTGAGAGCCAGTAGTGTCTATTGTTACTTTTGCCAACCAGCCACTTTCGTCGTAATTTATTATCTTAATTTTTATTACTTACTTAAAAAAAAAGCTTTAACCAGACCCTCTTTTACCGATTAAATGAATGACTGTCAGTAAAAACAAACAGTATTTGTGATCAAGTGACAATAGACACTACTGGCTCTCACGAAATAGAAAAGTAGTTTTTTTAAAATCAAAACAAACGTTAGACACAAAATGGAAGCTTTTACAAGCTTTTTTCAAACTCTTACCACCTCACAATGGTAAATGCTAGGATTTACCGAAATAGGGCTTTTATAGTAACATTTACAATCAACTGCATTTTCTGTGGTTAACAACTCAAAATATATCAAAGATATTACATTAAATTCGTCGACTGTTTACAGGACAGTTAACCACTCTGCATTTTTGTTGTCAATAGGCTGGCTTTAATATCAATCATTTGACACCACCAACAGCATAAGATGGTTATGTAAGTCATAGCTCTTCAGTGTTTAATTTCAAAACTCTGAAGTTATTAATGTATAAATAATAGCAATAAAATCAAACATTTTATTAACAATTCAAATTGTGGCACTCCCAAATTCTCAAAAATACAGCAGTTAAAAGTTCAAAAATCTAGTTTTAAAAATAACGTGATACCATATCAACTATTTTTTTTAAAACAATTGATAAAAAACAATTATCGAACAACTTACCAAGATATTCCCTTAGCATCAACTTCTTTGTTCACAAGTAGTTTCCAGAATTTGTGTACCTATAACAAAGTACTTGAATGTAATAGTTTACAATAATTGTACTAGTGAAGTGCTGATAATACTTCAATCAAGTATCAAGTTTACGGCACAATCAATTATTACCTCATCTATAACATTTAATGCAAATGCAGCAGGCTTGGCTTCTCCATTAAAAGCAAACTGGTTTTCTGGTTTCCCATCAGGAATTTTGTAGATTTTAAACCATTCAAGGGTAGCTTTTAAGAGTCCTGGGAAGTGCTTTTCTATATCTCCTACATCATTCATTTGATCAGCTAAAGGATCGTTGATATCAATAGCTAACAATTTCCAATCAGTTTCACCTAAAACAAAGTAATCAAGATATTTTACAATCTGTCCAATACTTCGGAAATTATTAAGACATAAACATCAGCTAAATTTTAACAAATGAGTTTTGAGTTGAATCGAAATTTGCTATCAAATTAGAAATAACGAGTTATTACAAAAACTAAAACTTTCTTAAATTAATGTTAATTAAATTTTAAAAACAAGTTGCCTAAAATATAAACCAGTGATTTAACACGTATCCAATTTACATACTGCCTTATCTTTATATAGTCATTATTACAACATAACAGAGATAAAAAATGTGGTGTAATATAGGTAAATGTCACATAATTTCTTATCACAAGGTTAATATTCAGTTTAAATATTGCATGTGCATTTCCTATGAAAATGTAGTTTATGGAATAATAATTAATACTCTTGTTAAAATTTTTGCTTAAGACAAAAAATGGACTCTACCTTCATCTATTAATGCAATAGTTCCTAAAATTTTTACTTGTAGTATTTCTCCACGTTTAGCCACCCTGTATCCGATTTCTAACACATCGATTGGATCATTATCACCCTTGCAACCAGTACCATCATCGAGATGCTCGGGATTTTCCCAAGTCTGGGGTAAAGCTCCGTAATTCCAAATATAACCATGATGAGGAAAACAGTTTGCTACAAATCGGGGCTTGCCCTTTTTAATATCCTGTTTAATAGGGTTCAATATTTCCTTCATAGTTATCTAAAATGAAGATTTAACCATAAACTGTGCAACCATGTGTTAAATATAGCAAATTACCTCCATTTTGGCATTTGTCCATCGAGGAACTTCTACAACCATATTAAAAATTTTCTTTGCACTATCGGCCATAAGCGGAATATCATGCAAGGGTGATACAGGTCCATTTTGATCATCTAATTATAAAAGCAATTATGTTAATATATCGTAACACATTGTTACAAAGGTTAGTATGCCAAAGTTCAATTAGATATAAAATTATATTTAAAAAAAGTTAAAAAAAACTTACTAATATACACTCTATAATCAGGTGTATTTAAAGCACCTCTTTCCACAATTGTATATGACATTTTTGCGGTAGTGTCCGAAAACAAACGGTTAGTAATAATTCCGGCACTGGAATGTATCAATTTTTTAGCGCAAGCTGCTAACACGTGTGTTGCCGCGACTGAGGACATTGCTCCATCTAGTACTATCTTCTAAAATTTCGCAGTTAAGGTTTACATAACACTATTCAATCACGGGAAGTTTGGTAAAATGTACTTTATTTCTTGCAAAAAAGAAATTAATGCATGCTCAGATAACAAAAATACAAAAGCAATTAATATCTATTTAATATTTAGCAGTGATTGTAGCATTTATGGTAATCTATGCTTGTAAGGGACCGGAAATCTGAAGTTGCAGCGACTAGCACTGACAGCGTCAACTTCCATAAAAGGTTTGCAGCCCACTATACACTACCGCTTAATATAGTCTATGTGTTTATAGCTGGGGTTTATGCATAATGGTATGATTAATTTGTTGTTTTATTCAGTGTTTTAATAAGTTATTTCAATTTTTCACTTCGTAACTAAACAGCTGTTTTATTGCAGGAGTTTTTATAACTTATTTCAATTTTTAACTAAACATTTGCTTAGCCAGCCCATGTCATTGTTATAAGGTATTTAAAATTTGAAGTTGCTAACTAAATAGCTGTTCTTTTTTAATATGTAACTTAATAATGGCAACTAATAAATTATTTCAATTTTTCCTTTCGTAACTGAACAACTGTTTTATTGCAGATATTTTTACAACTTATTTCATATTTTTAACTAACCATTTGTTTAGCCCATGTCCTCTGTTATAAGTTATTTGAAATTTGAAGTTGCTAACTAAACAGCTGTTCTTTTTTTAAATGTAGACAACTAAATAATAGCGCAACTGTAGTACAATGCAAATTTTTAATATGTAACTAAATAATAACAACTATAGTACAATACAATACTTTTGATACAGATAATAATAACTAATTCATTTACATATTGTGGAACATGCACCGTTTTCTAAATTTAAGAACGATGACAGATGTTCGGTGTATGTTATTTTCACCTTTCAGGAATAGTATGTAATCGATAGATGTTGGTGAGCTGAAGAAGCACTCGGGACCACATCTGTGCCTGGCGTTGGTTGTTCTTAAAAATCTTGGACTGGATTGCTGACAAATAAATTGTGCTACGTTCACATGGTAGCATGATGATGTGGTCCATCCGTTCGGTGTGCGTTATTTTCACATATTGGGAATAGAATGTTTTCGATGGAAGATGTTGGTAGGCCAAAGAGCACTCGAGAAGACCATATCTGTTCCTTATGTGGTCCGTTTTCTAAATTTAAGAACGACGACAGATGTTCGGTGTGTGTTATTTTCACCTTTTAAGAATAGTATGTAATCGATGGATGTTGGTGAGCTGAAGAAGCACTCGGGACCACATCTGTGCCTGGCGTTGGTTGTTCTTAAAAATCTTGGACTGGATTGCTGACAAATAAATTGTGCTACGTTCACATGGTAGCATGATGATGTGGTCCATCCGTTCGGTGTGCGTTATTTTCACATATTGGGAATAGAATGTTTTCGATGGAAGATGTTGGTAGGCCAAAGAAACACTCGGGACCATAACTGTTCCTTGCGGTGTTCCGAGGGACTTTGGACTGCCGGTAGGTTTGAGTGCTGTAACAGATATTTAATTATTATTTGCAGACATTTTTTTAATGTCACAACTTTACCTTATAAGAAAGAGTGAAGCAACAATTGTTTTGCCAGCAATTACTTAGTAACGATGTTGTTTTAGATGCAGTGAAGGCTGATTAAAAATATATTTAAAAACAAAAATTAAAAAGATTATCAGGATACAACGATATGGCGCTATTCTCTTTGTTTATATAGATGAGCAAAAAAGACGACAATATTGAAGGTTGCAATAGCAACTGCTAGTGGAAATGGACAACTAGTAAAGTACCACCTAGAGCTCTGCTGTGATGGACACTGGATCTTAATTTGTATATAACTGGGTATCTGCAGGAGTTTTCTGGTGGAATTTGTAAAATATTGAAAACAAAAATGATCATAATGCATGATGGTTGGGTTGGTTTGGCAATTTTGTGGATTCCTTGAATGCGAACGTGAAGACATGTGTATGTGATGTAATTAATAAATTAATATCATTTCAAATCCGTTGCTGATGTGTACAATATACAATAATTACCTACTGTACGTTGTACTCATCACCAATAACCGCTAGTAAATTACTGAAGGTTTTATTTTTATCAATTTTGGGTATTGTACAACGCCAAACAAATTCATGCAGATAACTAGTAAACAAAGGTTCGGATGTTCCGAACTGACGACGTAACTTTCGTTTACATCTCATCCACATGTTCTCCACATTCTGGGTGTGTATATCCCGATTCAAGGGATCCACAAAATGTAATGTATGATTTATCATATCGTGGGTGTAAATACCACCAGCAATATTGCCGATGTTGGCATACGCGGCCCAACCATCGTGCACAATGTGCGTTCCTGGCAAAATATATTGCTGAATTAAATGCCCCAGTGTCTACTTCTAAGAACCTTTGTCCATCCCACCGAAATATGGTACTAGACCAGTTACTAGTCACAGTCACCGGAAGTGTTAAATAAATTGTAAGTGCAATATAAAACATTTAGGGTGTCCCCCAGTAGGGGGCCCGGATGCACTGCACCCTCCACATGATTGGCCCTGGATAGTGGGATGGACACTGGATGTTAATTTGTACATATGAGTCGTCCGTTTGCAAAAGCAGTTAAATCCATAAAAATCGAAGGTTGAGTTTTTGTTATCCCTGGAAACTTCAACTCATTGGCTATCAAATGAACATGTTCTACAGATGCAAAAAAAATTAAAAACACTACAAATTCGTAGTTGAAAAGTGGGTACAGAAGCAAAAGCATTCAAATCCGTTTAGTGTTCAGGTGCAAAAGAAGTTAAACCAAACCTGCCATATTTAATTTGCAAAAGCATTTACATCCATGTTTGAAGGTGTTTGCCAAAAATTACAGTAACAAAAGCAGCTATATCTGTGAATGTCTTGTCTTTCTATCAGAATTGGTAGGAAAAGCCCGTTGTTTAGTTTCAGTTTTGTTATCTTGTTGGATGAAAGTGTTTGTTATTACTGAATAATGGAAGGAGACAATGAGTTTAAAAGTGATTTTTAACCGAAACCGTTATTTTTAAAGGCAAAAAAAACGGTAACCTTTAACAAAAATAATAAAAAACCGGTATTTTAAACAATTTTTTAAATAAAAATTACGATGAAAAATACAAAATCTGTAGTAAATGCGATTAGTTTACCAAAAGTCATTACTGAACTCTTGATTGAACATTTATTATACAATTATAAATAAATAATATCTTTTCATACTTTAACATTTTTTACAATAATTTTGATTTATAAGTTTTGTAATAAATTATTTTAAACAGATAGTCTTTATTAATTTATAAACCTACAACAAAATTTTTGGGGGACCGGATTTAACTACTTTTGCATGTTTTTAAATAAACATCGTGTACACTTCATTTGCAAAAGAAGTTAAATCCAAATACAGAAGCAAAAGAAGTTAAATCCGAAAAATATTTATTTATTGATAATCTCCTGTTATAGTCAGATTATAGGCATTTTGGAGAATAAATAAACAATTTTTTGTTTGCCTAAACAAAAAAAAATCACTGTTTTACATAAAAAGCGTAGATTCTAGGAGTTTTTATCGATTTGCCAAAAAAAAATTCATGTGGATTTAAATGGTTTTGCAAACGGACGACTCATTATCTGGGTATATGCTGGATTTGTTCTGACGGAGTTCGTAAAATTTTGAAGAAAAAAAAAACAGTGGTTGGGTGTTTTTTTGGATTCCTTAAATGCGAATCGAATTAAATAAAACAGATTTAAACACCGCGCAGTGTGCAAAATCGCTACGTTTATTGTGGTGGTTTTCCATTGGTGGTATCCCCGCCCTTAAGACCCGCGAAATGGCGCCAATTTCAAAAGCTCTCCAATAAGAAGTCGAATATTGCACTTTATTTGAAAATCGCCAATACAGTATCTGAGTCAATTTAGCGCGTTATAAAAGTGGCTTCGAGAGTTCTGGCAAGGGTTCGAGGCTTTATTAAAAAAACAGTGAATAGTAATCCACGTTTTGTCGCTATGGCTGCAACAATTATTGTTAACCAGGTGTTACCGAGGGACCTAATTGTGGAAGAGGAGTGGCAATATGTGGCATTAGCTCAGCAATTTCTTGGTGACGTTGCTGTTTTAGAATTTTTAGCAGCCAGAAGGCTAATTAAAAATTCGTCGTTTTGTGAGAGGTGTCAGGTTAATCGAGTTTTGATTTCTTATACAGGTGTTCAGGATGGAATGATATGGCGTTGTAAAACTTGCAGGCAGAAGCAGTCTGTTCGAGACGGAAGCTTCTTTTCTTTAAGCCGGCTTCCACTATCTACAATTATGTATTGTTTATATGGATGGGCGAGAGACATCCCACAGGGTGAGGTGGCGTATCAAGCTGGAGTCAATGTTAACACGCTCGTCGATTGGAACAACTATTGCCGAGAAGTTGTTGAGCAATGGCTCCAGCATCACCCACGAGAAATTGGCGGCATGTTGGATGATGGTACCCAGCTGGTAGTGGAAATTGACGAATCCAAGTTTTTCCATCGTAAGTATCATCGAGGGCAGTGGCGTGAAGGACACTGGGTATTCGGAGGTATAGAACGGGGTACCGGTAAGTGTTTTTTGGTGGAAGTAGCTGATCGCACCGCAGCAACACTGGGGCATTTAATTCAGCAATATATTTTGCCAGGAACGCACATTGTGCACGATGGTTGGGCCGCGTATGCCAACATCGGCAATATTGCTGGTGGTATTTACACCCACGATATGATAAATCATACATTACATTTTGTGGATCCCTTGAATCGGGATATACACACCCAGAATGTGGAGAACATGTGGATGAGATGTAAACGAAAGTTACGTCGTCAGTTCGGAACATCCGAACCTTTGTTTACTAGTTATCTGCATGAATTTGTTTGGCGTTGTACAATACCCAAAATTGATAAAAATAAAACCTTCAGTAATTTACTAGCGGTTATTGGTGATGAGTACAACGTACAGTAGGTAATTATTGTATATTGTACACATCAGCAACGGATTTGAAATGATATTAATTTATTAATTACATCACATACACATGTCTTCACGTTCGCATTCAAGGAATCCACAAAATTGCCAAACCAACCCAACCATCATGCATTATGATCATTTTTGTTTTCAATATTTTACAAATTCCACCAGAAAACTCCTGCAGATACCCAGTTATATACAAATTAAGATCCAGTGTCCATCACAGCAGAGCTCTAGGTGGTACTTTACTAGTTGTCCATTTCCACTAGCAGTTGCTATTGCAACCTTCAATATTGTCGTCTTTTTTGCTCATCTATATAAACAAAGAGAATAGCGCCATATCGTTGTATCCTGATAATCTTTTTAATTTTTGTTTTTAAATATATTTTTAATCAGCCTTCACTGCATCTAAAACAACATCGTTACTAAGTAATTGCTGGCAAAACAATTGTTGCTTCACTCTTTCTTATAAGGTAAAGTTGTGACATTAAAAAAATGTCTGCAAATAATAATTAAATATCTGTTACAGCACTCAAACCTACCGGCAGTCCAAAGTCCCTCGGAACACCGCAAGGAACAGTTATGGTCCCGAGTGTTTCTTTGGCCTACCAACATCTTCCATCGAAAACATTCTATTCCCAATATGTGAAAATAACGCACACCGAACGGATGGACCACATCATCATGCTACCATGTGAACGTAGCACAATTTATTTGTCAGCAATCCAGTCCAAGATTTTTAAGAACAACCAACGCCAGGCACAGATGTGGTCCCGAGTGCTTCTTCAGCTCACCAACATCCATCGATTACATACTATTCTTAAAAGGTGAAAATAACACACACCGAACATCTGTCGTCGTTCTTAAATTTAGAAAACGGACCACATAAGGAACAGATATGGTCTTCTCGAGTGCTCTTTGGCCTACCAACATCTTCCATCGAAAACATTCTATTCCCAATATGTGAAAATAACGCACACCGAACGGATGGACCACATCATCATGCTACCATGTGAACGTAGCACAATTTATTTGTCAGCAATCCAGTCCAAGATTTTTAAGAACAACGCCAGGCACAGATGTGGTCCCGAGTGCTTCTTCAGCTCACCAACATCTATCGATTACATACTATTCCTGAAAGGTGAAAATAACATACACCGAACATCTGTCATCGTTCTTAAATTTAGAAAACGGTGCATGTTCCACAATATGTAAATGAATTAGTTATTATTATCTGTATCAAAAGTATTGTATTGTACTATAGTTGTTATTATTTAGTTACATATTAAAAATTTGCATTGTACTACAGTTGCGCTATTATTTAGTTGTCTACATTTAAAAAAAGAACAGCTGTTTAGTTAGCAACTTCAAATTTCAAATAACTTATAACAGAGGACATGGGCTAAACAAATGGTTAGTTAAAAATATGAAATAAGTTGTAAAAATATCTGCAATAAAACAGTTGTTCAGTTACGAAAGGAAAAATTGAAATAATTTATTAGTTGCCATTATTAAGTTACATATTAAAAAAGAACAGCTATTTAGTTAGCAACTTCAAATTTTAAATACCTTATAACAATGACATGGGCTGGCTAAGCAAATGTTTAGTTAAAAATTGAAATAAGTTATAAAAACTCCTGCAATAAAACAGCTGTTTAGTTACGAAGTGAAAAATTGAAATAACTTATTAAAACACTGAATAAAACAACAAATTAATCATACCATTATGCATAAACCCCAGCTATAAACACATAGACTATATTAAGCGGTAGTGTATAGTGGGCTGCAAACCTTTTATGGAAGTTGACGCTGTCAGTGCTAGTCGCTGCAACTTCAGATTTCCGGTCCCTTACAAGCATAGATTACCCAGGGTGTCTTAGCCATGGATAATTTCGTTAGTTATTACAAATAATTCCAAAATACCTTATACAGTGCTGGGCGAAAGTCTGGATACAGGCAAATATTTACAGTGCTATTGAAAATAAAATTTGTTGTTTAGGATTTTATGCGAGTATTGAGGTTGAGTTACTACTTCCTGTTTGACCGGAAACATACAAAAAGTTTGAAATGTAAACAACGTTATTTGATAAAGGATTTAGTAGGGATCTTAAAAATGTATGGTTTGGTATGTTTATAATATTCACTATGGAGATGTTTAAAAAATAAATAACCAATTGTCGTTTACTTAAAACAAAATATAGTACAAAAAAAAAACAATTTCCAAAATTAACATAACACCTGGCATCAATTATTTTATTTTACTTTGTAAATGAATAACATTGCCCAAACCCTGACACAACATTTACTAAAACATGTAATACTGCCAAAGGGCCAAGTTACGAGGATTTCAAATTTAGTAAACATTAAAATATTACGGTCATAACTTGGAGTACAATGTCAATGTTTGGGTTTTGTCAATCAACAAACGATTTGTTGATAGATTTGACAATCATAAATAGAACACATTACTTGACAAGGATGAACCTTCAATTAAAAAAAAAAATGACAACAGAAACCTAAAATCTTGGTACAGTCGCGTTTAGTTAGTTAAGAACCACCTAGAAATGTATAGGTATGGTACCGGTTAAAAAAAAAGCAATAAATATAAAAAAATTTTGACATGTTTATGTAATTTGATCATGATCTACCACTTATTTATAAATAGTCAAAACCGCAAATAGCTGAATTATTTTTGCATGCACTGCATTGTGTGTAAATTGACGTATTTTGACCTAGAAGTTCAATATCGTTTCAAACAATACGAGTAGCAAGTTATGTATTAATATTAATGTCTAATTTTTAAAGAGAATTTGAGCGATGTTACAATTGTTGTAGCTATTATGTTCGCAACTGTGCGTTGGTGGCAAAAGTATATTCCTTCAAGTTTATCAATCAGACCGGTCAAGGACAACAGGAAACTAATAATTTGTGATTGAGAGTTTTAAGAAATGCTTTAAATAATGTTAAAACTTCTTGAAATACAGCAGTTCCACGTTTGCATTTTTAGAGATAGAGTTTTGGTGTTTATTTAGTGGGTCTATTATCTCAATAAAATAAATATAGACAAATGTACAGATATTGTGACGGACCGCCCTATACAACGCCCTGCACTGTTGGGGAAGAGTACTTATTCCTCATACTTATTATTGTCAATTATGGCTCTTGATCGTCTTTACTTATAATCTTAATGGTAAGATCATCAAATGTTGCTTTACTTGATACACAGATCTAGAGTAATTATTACATAGTAGGAAACAAAGAAAGCACAACAACTTTAACAAAAACTCCTATATTTTTCAATTGGTTGTACAGTGTTCAGTGGTTAATTCTTAACACTTTCGCTACCCATCGGCTCATATATGAGCCACCTGATTCTAAGAGCTTATATATGAGCCATGGGTAGAAAAGTAGTCACTATTTAGTTGCTCCATGAAGTCTATTACTACCATATTAGATGGTGGTCTATAGAAGTGCATGAAGTTGGCGCGCCAACGAACGCCGCAAATTTTAAAATTATTTTTATCTTTTGGCGCCCAATATGCGCCCAAATGCACCCTAAAATTTTTTAATTTTGCTTAACGGGTTACCGAGATATAGCTAATTAATTAAGAGACGTGCCAACTTCACGCTGGCACGCCAAGTATTTCCAAACATTCTGAAATTCGTCTCATCCTTTAGCGCCCAATATGCGCTCTAAAAAAAATTTAATTTTGCTTAACGGGTTACCGAGATATAGCTTAATTAATTAAGTGGCGTGCCAACCATGCTGCCACGCCAACTATTTCCGAAAATTCTGAAATTCGTCATATCCATATGCGCCCAACTGCGCCCTAAAATTTTTTAATTTTGCTCAACGGGTTACCGAGATATAGCTAATTAATTAAATGGCGTGCCAACTTCACACTGGCACGCCACCTATTTCCGAAAATTCTGAAATTCGTCATCCATTAGCGCCCAATATGCGCCCAGATGCACCCTAAAAATTTTTAATTTCGCTCAATGGGTTACCGAGATATAGCTTAATAATTAAGTGGCGTGCCAACCATGCTGCCACGCCAACTATTTCCGAAAATTCTGAAATTCGTCATATCCATATGCGCCCAACTGCGCCCTAAATTTTTTTAATTTTGCTCAACGGGTTACCGAGATATAGCTAATTAATTAAGTGGCGTGCCAACTTCACACTGGCACGCCACCTATTTCCGAAAATTCTGAAATTCGTCATCCATTAGCGCCCAATATGCGCCCAGATGCGCCCTAAAAATTTTTAATTTTGCTCAATGGGTTACCGAGATATAGCTTAATAATTAAGTGGCGTGCCAACTTCACGCTGGCACGTCAACTATTTCCAAACATTCTGAGATTTGTCTTATCCTTAACCGCCCAATATGCGCCCAAATGCGCCCTAAAATTTTTTAATTTTGTTCAACGGGTTACCGAGATATAGCTAATTAATTAAGTGGCGTGCCAACTTCACACTGGCACGCCAACTATTTCTGAAAATTCTGAAATTCATCTTATCCTATTGCGCCCTAAATTTCTTAAAAATATCTTTACTAGTTGCCGAGTTATGATCAATCAATTAATTAATTAAGAAGGGCGAAGTTGGCACGCCAATTATCACCAAAAATCTAAATGCGTGGTCACTCTTTAGCGCCCAATATACGAAATGATTTTAAACAGTTCAAGGTTTTATTTTCAATATAAACAATTATTTTCTAAATCTAAATCAAATCGAAACCAGCTTAAATTTTGTATTTATCAGCGCTATAGATGCTGCAGTTTTTGATATCCTAATATTCAATTGAAATAACTCTAAAGATTTACAAACACTAACCATAAAATTTATTAAACAATATTTTGTTCTAATAAAGCCACAGCCAACTATGACTGCCATTTAAAAAAATGCAAGTTTGTGTTATAACTCGGAAATCGAGCGTGCTATGAAAATTTCGTTAACATATTTAAAATCCACGTAAAAACATCTATAAAAGCCAAATTGTGCTTTTGTTCTAGCTCATTGGCTTACGGAATTACTCAAGTTTGAAAAAAATCGACCTTTTTCAGTTTTTTCAAAATATTTCAAAAAGTTGACGTAGGTCAAATTTGAAAATGGCTAATTTGCTACTTTAAATGTTTTGTATCTTTAATATTAACGGAGTTACCCATACAACGGGTTAGAAAAATGGGCACCCTGTATATTTAGGTTCATTGAAAAAAAAACACATAATAAATAATAACTTTGTATATATTTCAAAAATAGATAGGATACAATTTTCTCTTATTTAAATTTAAGACTAGTTTTACCCACAAAAACGAATAACATAATATTTGTCTCACAAGACTGTTTTAAATTTCAAGCGCGCATAAAAGAATGGTTATGTAAGGGCTTTAACTTGGTACTCGACTGGGTTTTAGGGAGTGTCACATATATAGCAAAAGCATAATATACCATGTTGGTTACGCTGATTCTAGAAGACCAGGGGAATAATAGGAATTGTTTAGAAAACTGGAGAATGAAGCCAAAGAATTCGGTTTTGAAATAAATGAACAAAAAACAAACTATATGACATGATAACATCTTGGAGGAGAAAGGAACACAAGTTTAAAAAAAGAAATTCCGGTTTAAGTCAACAGAAACGTCAATTGTCTCTTTAATAACAACAATGAGTTGCTTAGCTACCGAGAGTTAACCAAGAGTAAACTTTTGAATTCGATGGATTTTTGTGCAACCGGGCTTCAATTTGTTATCACGTTTTTAATTTATTTTTTATGAGATTGATTAACAAAATATAACCAATCAGTACACGACTACAACCTTTTTAAGCATCAAAAATATGATGAATAGGAAAAGGTCAATTTTATAATAATAATAAATTACGCTTTTTCTACTCTTTAAACCTTGTTGATAAAAAAATGGGCATAATCGGAATTGGAGATAAAAGCATGGTGAGCAACATTTTGGGGCGTTTGTTTATCGGAACACCAAAATGTAATAATTTACGTGAAAAAATAACATTTATTTGTTAGCACTATTTTTTTTGTTGTTTTAAATATTTTCCCAAATTCCATTAACGTTTCTTTAATATTGTTTTGTACATTTCAGTTTCCTCTATTTTGATTCACCATGTTATTCACTGCTGAGGTCAGTTCAGGGTTTTCCAAGATCGTCACGTGGTTTCCATCGAAATAAACTACATCGACAGGTTTTCCACACACTTTGGACAAATCGAAGTCGTTCGAGATATCTGCCACGGTGGCCTCTTTTGGTTTAAATAATTTAATAGAAGATTTTAATTGCGTAAAAGAAGGTTTATATTTCTGAAGAGCCTTGACACAGCCGTAGGCGTTCATTAGCAGCTGTTTTTGATACTCCCTAGAGAGGCTTATGTCATACTTTATTTTTTCCAATGCGCTATCGACCATCTCTTCATACGATTTGCATTTTAGCAATGCAGGCTGAAAACATATGCATTTAAAATGTTGTTTATCGATTACAAAATTAAATGAAATTCGATGGCGTTATCAACTTGAAATCAGAAGGGAATCATGTAACAGTATGATCAAAAAGTGAGCATGTATTTTTAGTAAAAAAGAGGTGAAGTAAAATTAAACTTGAGTAATTTATATTTTATTAATCTTGTATACAGGGTGGTCCACTTTTTTGTAGCAGGACATTAACAGTCGATACATAAACTTATGCCTAATTTACATTGGTATAGTAGCTTATGCAAGTAACTAAAGCAAGTAGCTAAAGCAAGTTACTAAATCAAGTAGCTAAATTATGCGTCTACACACAATTTAGTGAAGTTGTTTAGTAAACTGACAGAAATGGACTATCGTGCGATAGTCCGCTTATCAGTCAAAACATGTATTGAAAATTTGAGCGAAGAATTATTGGAAATGGTACGGGGTGATAAGAAAAATTTAATTGTGGTATCTTCACCCCAACGTACTAGTGCCATATTTTTTCTTTTTACACTTTTTACACACGTTAAGCGCACTTGACAGTGACGTTTAAAAAGGAAGCGCAAGTCAGGTCACTTGCGCAAGTAAATAGAAATTACTAATCACTAAATTGTTTACTTGCGCAAGTACTAAACAAAAGTGTCTACACGTTGCAAGTAGCTAAATTTAGCTACTTGATTTAGTAACTTGCTTTAGCTACTATACCAATGTAAATTCGGCATTATTTTAGAGCAAGTATTCCCTATCAACATGGGTCCATAAACGCTTCATTTTTAAGATACAGGGTGTTGAAATTTTCGAAAAAATATCGATAATTTTTAACCGTTTCTCAACCAGGAAATATATTTAAACCAAATTTGGTATACAGCACCACCTTACAGGTTACCACAATCGGTGAAAATAAACTTTTGGTTTAAAATAAAATGTTCTAGCCAAAAACAGGTTCGAGTTTGGTTTCAAACAGGGCCGTACTAGTTTTTTATAAAATTTATTGAAACTGAACTCCCACAACTCCGCCACTGGTTGCTTGTGGAACTTGACATTCTCACCGATTGTGGTAGCCTGTAAGGTGGTGCTGTATACCAAATTTGGTTTAAATATATCTACTGGTTGAGAAACGGTTAAACATTATCGATATTTTTTCGAAAATTTCAACACCCTGTATCTTTAAAATGAAGCGTTTTTGGAGCCATGTTGATAGGGAATACTCGCTTTAAAATAAGTTTATGTATCGACTGTTAAAGTCCTGCTACAAAAAAGTGGACCACCCTGTATAATTTCTATTGTTTTGTTTTACAGTTCTCAATCTTTTTGAATTCCAATTTTATGAAGTTCTTTGGAATTTGAATTTAAAAAAGTCTTTTGGTCCAAATCTACTTTGTTCTGGTTTAAGAAGGAGCAAATGGTAGTCTAAAGGGGCAAGGCCTGGTGAGTTTGAGGGATGTGGTAAAGTTAACCAGTTGAGGTCATAAATTTTGTTTGAGATTTAACAACATTTTGAGCTTTGTGGATCAAGAGGCAAAACTTAAAATATTCATGCAAGTCCATGTCGGGTGATTCAAATTCGAGGGCGACCATGGGAATCTCGCTTATTATAATAGCTAGATTATACGTTTAAATTTGGCAGAGTTGCTAAATTTGGTGCTCATTGATCAGCCGAAGAGAAATTGGAAATATCTCAAATGGTATCCGAGAAAATTAGGAAAAACTGAAAAATAAGATTTTTGAAAATCGTCTACAACTCCTTCGGAGTTTGAAATATTTTAAAAGTGTAAAGACATTGCGTAAGCAACTTTTTAAGCTGCATCGAACGGTGGTCACAATTTTTTTGTAGATCGATTCGTTTTTGTTTTATGACAACCAACTTTATTTTTTCTTATGGGCGCTATTTTCGCTATTTACAGAATCAAATAGCATTTATTTTTCGAATTCATTGATGTATCACACATGGTATTTTACTTCTTTATTCGCTGCCAAATTTAAAAAAACACAGTTTTAAACAACAACCATTATAAATCAGGTAGGCCGATCATTGTAGTTTATGTTGTTCCCATGACAACCAACCAACAAACTAAAAGTTTTGAACACCTATTAGTTGTCACATTAATAAATTGAACTTCAATAACGAAGAAAAATGCGATATAATGCTATATTGTGAAGTCAACGAGATGCAGAAACATATCCAGAAATAAGACAACCCTCGCACACATATTTTTGTAAATTGCGTTGGACAGATACTTAGGGAAATATGGGGCTTTTGCCAAACCCAGAAAATAAGAAAAGTTTCAGATGTAAGTAAAAAAAAAACATGTTTATTACAAACAGATCCGGAAAAAACACTATTTTTCAACGTTAAACAGAAACTTAAGTAAATTTGTTAAAAGCATGTGATAAAGTATAACAAAACTTAAAAGAACGGTATAAAAAATTTGCAGCATATCGCGTTTTTCTTCGTTATTAAAGTTCAATTTTACGAATTTATTAATGTGACATGTAATAGGCTTTTAAAACTTTTAGTTTGTTGATTGGTTGTCATGGAAACAGCATAAACTACAATGACCGGCCTACCTGATTTATCGTGGTTGTTGTTTAAAACCCTTTTTTCAAATTTGGCAATGAATAAAGAAGTAAAATACCATTTGTGATACATCAATGAATTCAAAAAAATAAATGCTATTTGATTATGTAAATAGCAAAAATTGCACCATAAGAAAAAATAAAGTTGGTTATCACAAAACAAAAACGAATCGATCTAGGAAAAATGTGTGACCGCCGTCCGATACGGCTTAAAAAGTTGCTCAGGCAATGTCTTTACACTTTTAAAATATTTCAAACTCCGAAGGAGTTATAGACGATTTTCAAAAATCTTGTTTTCCAGTTTTTCCTAATTTTCTCGGATACCGTTTGAGATATTTCCAATTTCTCTTCTGATTATTATTGAGCATTATTTAGCAGCTTTGCCAAATTTAAACCTTTACTCTGGCTATTATAATAAGCGAGATTCCAATGGTCGTCCTCGAATTTGAATCACCCTGTATAGGGCGTGTGAAATTTGCTGACATTTTTTTGCGAAACTTTAATCCATGTTTAACTTAAAGTCAAAAATCTGGTTGTAAAAGTGTTGGCCGAAGGATTGTCAGCCGTCGGAAGCACACGTTAGTCTAAAATTATGAATCATTAATTATTATAAATCGTTTGTTTTATAGACAGCGTAAATATTGTGTGTTGAATAATTTATATCATCGGTAAATAATATTTTCGAATTTAATACAGTAATGAACTTGTTTTATTCACTGCATGCCAAAAAATGATTTTATCCCTAAATTTAAAACTATCTATTTTCCCCTTTTTTTTTGGTCCCAATTTTAGAGGGGTCTGGATTCTTGTTGATAGTAAACTTACCCTAATTGAGGCGATTTTGTCCACCGAAACAAGATTTGCCAGAATTGCACATAATAAATTCACTTGTTGCGTTTCCTCGCTTTGTCCAACTAAAACTTCCGTTAACCTGCTCATCAACAAAGGCGCGCCATCAATGAAAATGACATTACCAACATGTCCCTTCTGTTCTAATAAATAAATTAACTCCAATGCTGACACACAGCCCAACGAATGTGCAACTAACGTGAAGGGTTCTTTATCGGATAATCTATTCCCCATGTTCTAGAAACGATAAAATGTGCAATTAGGCTTTCTTCAAAATTGTTTAAGTTTAGATGTAAACCAAAACATTTTATTACTTACGGATAACAATCTGTTTGCGATATCTTGAATGCTATCTTGGGTATTTACCGAATAAATTTGCAAACAATCTGCATGGGCATCTAGATTAGCACAAAACGATTTAAATATTGTAGCTACTCCTTCGACTCCAGGTACCAAAAATATTTTTGGAGCTTTTGTTCCTTCGGTTACTTTAGTTTCCATTTTCACCACTGGAATATTGCCTGTACTTTCGTCACTAGTAAAACGTAACAGCAATTGTAATCCTTCTTCGTGTACTTGTGCAGTGTTTGTTGTCGCTTTTTGTTCTGTTTCAGGAGTTTTTTTTGATGCTTGGTATTCGTCCAGTCTGCAACATAACATTATATTATTCAAGTCCATTTGAATTGGCGGAAGGAACAGGACAACAATACCTAATAGTATTTTTATGGGACAAGTTTTTACTTTTTAAACTGAATCTAACCATTCCATGGTTTATTTATGATAGAACTAAATGCATTTTTTAATGAAAAAAAAAACATTTAAAGATGCTGTACTTGTGTTCATTGATTTAACTACTGTCTTTGATAGAGTGGCATTGGACAAGATTTGGTAGATATTGAGACAACTTTATACAGGGTGAGTCACGACGGACGCGTCGGAGTTTTATGGCGATACGGTTTATATTTTCCAATTTCTGTCGCTGGTAGATTATGTAAGTCAATAAGGGCTACATTTTAAAAATATTTTCAAACATACAGGGTGCTCCAACAAAGAGTGGCATATGAAAGTTATACTTTTTCTTATGGAACACCCTGTATATTTTTACATTTTTGGATTTCTCTTTAAATTTAATTCAAAAAATGTAAAAGGTCATATGGGTCTTAAGTCAACCATTCTCGTGAAAATTGCATTTTCATGAAAATACAGTATTTTCAAAAATTTTCAACATTTAAAATCTTTGAGAAGTCTGAAGAAATTCGCTTGGAGATAAGATTGACAATAGATTATGTAACACTTTGCACCACCTACATTTTTAAAATATTATACAGGGCGTTTTTTACGCTTGGTCAAACTTGTGAAATTTTAAACATCGATAACTCATTTTTTTAAAATACAACGCCCTATATTTTTTTGCACCGTCTTATAGAAAGTTTAATTCTCTTTCGAAAATATTAATACTGTTTTTTAACTAAAATTGATATTTTCCGAGCTATCGCGATTTTATTGTTAATTATTAAGGCAAAGTAATACTTTCGAGTAGGCTATGAAGGTAGACAGCGGTAATTTGAAACAATTGAAAGAAAGAACAAGAAAGGTTTAGTTTTATCTTTTGCCTAAGCATTTTTATCATTTTTTTCTAATGATATAAATACACAGAAAATATTTCAAATTGGGACCGTAGTAACTTTGTAAAAATATTGCTAGTGATAACTAAAATGTATGTTATAATAATTCAAAAACTTTTGAGACAATAACTCCTAATATGTTGCGTAATATAAGACGTTCACGTGAAAAGAGGATCATAATGTGTATTCAAGAGGATGGTCGTCATGTTGAACATTTATTGTAATCGGCTGTTAAATTTTGTTTTGAATTATTATTACATACATTTTAGATATCACTAGAAATATTTTTATAAATGTTCAATTAAAGTTACTATGGTCCCAATTTGAAATATTTTCTGTGTATTTATATTTTAGTTAACACACCATAAAGACTTACTTACATTAAATATTGTGCACACTGTATAAAACACAGTGTTCGCAAAATGCGTGGAACCAGAATTAAAGCAGACAGTTTGGTAGAACCGAGTGTCGTATTATTAACAAACAAAAAAATGGTTTATAGGATTTAGTAATCATCTTATCATACTGGTCCAATAAATAAATGCATAAATAATTTTAAGAAATTTCGATTTAAACGTGAGATTGCTCTTCATTAGAAAAAAATGATAAAAATGCTTAGGCAAAAGATAAAACTAAACCTTTCTTGTTCTTTCTTTCAATTGTTTCAAATTACCGCTGTCTACCTTCATAGCCTACTCGAAAATATTACTTTGCCTTAATAATTAACAATAAAATCACGATATCTCGGAAAATATCAATTTTAGGTAAAAAAACAGTATTAATATTTTCGAAAGAGAATTAAATTTTCTATAAGACGGAGCAAAAAAATAGAGGGTGTTGTATTTAAAAAAAATTAGTTATCGATGTTTAAAGTTTCACAAGTTTGACCAAGCGTAAAAAACACCCTGTATAATATTTTAAAAATGTAGGTGGTGCAAAGTGTTACATAATCTATTGTCAATCTTATCTCCAAGCGAATTTCTTCAGACTTCTCAAAGTTTTTAAATGTTGAAAATTTTTGAAAATACTGTATTTTCATGAAAATGCAATTTTCACGAGAACGGTTGACTTAAGACCCATATGACCTTTTACATTTTTTGAATTAAATTTAAAGAGGAATCCAAAAATGTAAAAATATACTGGGTGTTCCATAAGAAAAAGTATAACTTTGATATGCCACTTTTTTTTGGAGCACCCTGTATGTTTGAAAATATTTTTAAAATGTAGCCCTTATTGACTTACATAATCTAACAGCGACAGAAATTGGAAAATATATACCGTTTTGCCATAAAACTCCGACGCGCCCGTCGTGACTCACCCTGTATAGCTTTTAAATTTATGATAAGAATAATTATCTGAAAGAATTCTAGAGGAGAGATTAAGGAAACAGTTTGAAAGAAATTTGGAAAAGGCGCAATGTGGCTTTAGATCGGGTAGAAGCACGAGCGATCTAATTTTTACGTTAAGACAGTTAAGTGAAAAAACAATGGACCATTCAAAGATGGTGTACTTATGCTTTATCGATCTAGCGAAAGCCTTCGATAAAGTACAAAGGGAAAGCATCTGGAAGATATTGAAACAAAGAAGGATGGGAGAAGAATTATTTAACGCCATCAAGAGTTTATGTTAGAGTAGTAGAAATTATGTGCGAACCCATAACAGCAGTTCCCAGGAATTTATTACAACAGTGGGAGTAAGACACGGAGGCACATTAAGTCCACTGTACTTTATAATTCTCATGAATTAAATAATTAAAACATGCAAACAAAAAACAAAGAAAACCTTATAGGGCTGGAATAAACTAAAACCAATATCGTTAACAGAACTAGCTACTAGCCTTTGCTTTGCTGTCTACCTTCATAGCCTACTTGAAAATATTACTTTGCCCTAATAATTAACAATAAAATCGCGATATCTCGAAAAATATCAATTTTAGGTAAAACTAGACAAAACGTAAAGCAATCGAAAGTTGGAAAAAAACATAATGAAATAAAATAATAATAAACCAGTAATTACTTTGCAAATGTCAAATTTCTTATATCCTGGGCAGTTACAAACATTTCGAAACTTTGTTCTAACAGTTGCTTTACTTCCACTGCCATTATAGAATCCATTCCTAGTTCTGGCAGTGGAGTGTTCGAACTAACAGTTTTCATGTCTCTTATACCTATAAACAGAGAAAGTATATTTATAGGAGTCACGGTAAACTTTGATGTAAAAGGAAAATGAAACATTTTTTTTTAAATTACCCAATATGTTCGCAACGGCTTCTGCAATATTTTTAATGTTTAATCTTCGTTTCTCAGCTACAACAATGCTGGACACAATGGGTTCGTCTTGTGTTAAAAAAGTGTCCATGACGCCAAGGCAACTTGTGATACTTTGTTGTAATGTGCCACCAATGTCTAGCAGTTTGAAATCCTCTTGCATGTCAGCTACTAAACCGACCTAGTAAAACATTTTTTTAATTTTTTTTGCAGTAAACCTAATAATAATAAAAGTGTATAGCGTGTTTGGAAAAATCGAATATTTTTACATCCTTCATTTTTTATTTGTACAATATTTTTTGTTCTAACATATCTTATTTAACTTCATAAAACTACTATTGTGAGGAAGGAAGAAAGCTTTTTGGGCAACGCTAGGCTTTGAACGGCTATAAAACCATGGAAGAAATAAACAAAATACAGTGGGATTCTCTCTAATAGCTAGGAATCAGAAAACTTCCTGATCGGTGGCGTTAGTGTGTCCAAATGCACGTAAAATATATTGAAAAACAATATAATTTTATTTGTTCAGTTTAAAAAACTTTCCTGGTTAGGTTTGTAAGTTGCTCGTACAAACCAAACAGTTTTGAACTTTTATCAGAAAAAGAGTAGACGCAGTTTCGTTCAACTTACATCACCAACAGCTCCCCATTGGATGGCTAAAGCTGGTAAACCGTCTTGCTTACGAATTTCGCAGATTCTCTCCATAACTGAATTAGCCATGCCATAATTTGCTTGACCAGTGTTGCCACGACCGCAAACAACAGATGAAAACACCACGAACGCACTAGAAAAAAACAACATGTGATAAAATTAGCAATGTTAATAAATAACTAGACTAAACCTCTTAATTAAAAGAAGATATTTTAATTAAAGTTTGATATTTTAATTTAATATACAGGGTGTTCCTTAAGTATTGCAAAACAATTCGGGAGGTGATTCCTTATCGAAAATTAAGGGGGTTCACTCATATATTTTTTTTCCTTAGACGTCTCCTCTCGGAGTTACACCCCCCTAAAGGGGAGCGGTAAAAGTAGGTTTTTATTTTATTTCTCAAATTTGGATAAATGTAGGAGAATGATATTTGGTAGATGTTTTATACTTATTAAAAGGTTTCCCATAGTAATATTTTCAATCATCTCCCACCTTCACAGGGGGCTGAAAAGTGCGACCCCTGTTGGTTTTTTTATCAGAACTTTTTGGTGGGTTGAAATTTTGCAATTAAATTTTTTTTTTTGAAAGCTTGGTTTATTTAGAAACTGTTTTATGCTTTAGTTTTTCTCGTAAAAGCTACAGTTTTTGAGTAAAAAATAAAATAAGTAAACATGAACCAATAAATAATATATAAATATAAAATGATTCATTTTGGTGGTTGCCATGGTTTGTTTGTGTTTATAAGCTTTAAAAAATTGCAAAATTTCATCTTACCAAAACGTTTTGATAAAAAAAACAACAGGGGTCGCACTTTTCAGCCCCCTGTGAAGGTGGGAGATGATCGAAAATATTACTATGGGAAACCTTTTAATAAGTGTAAAACATCTATCAAATATCATTCTCCTACATTTATCCAAATTTGAAAAATAAAATAAAAACCCAATTTTACCGCTCCCCTTTAAAAGGGTGTAACTCCGAAAGGAGACATCTAAGGAAAAAAATTTATATGTAAGACCTGCCCTTAATTTTCGATAAGGAATCATCTCCCGAATGGTTTTGCAATACCTAAGAAACACCCTGTATAAAATCCTCTGAGACAATCTGTACAATCAAACTTGTGAAACTCTTATCTACTTACCGAAGCTCAGGACACAGTTCTCTGCTGAGTACATCTAAATGTTCGGCTGCCGTAGCTTTAGGACAGAAGGCATTGTTAAACGTTTCGGGCGTCTGATTTTCAAAGACGGCATCATTTAAAACAACGGCTAGATGGAAAATACCATCCACCGGAGCCAACTCGTTCGCTGTTTGTATAAGTCTAAGACAACCATCTTCGGTTGTAATATCGTCTTTTGAAATTTTTATTATTGCGTCATGGTTACTCCATAAACTAATGAAAAAAACATAGAAAAAAGTTGAACATTCAGTTTTGGTTAGACCATATTATATTACGTATCAGTAATTTTTTTTTAGTTGCGTTATTACCGTGTCCTAATAGACTGATAACCGTTTCTTATTCCTGATCGGGATGCTAATACGATGTTTCTTGCACCTCTCATGAATAGCCAGTCTGCCAGTTCAAGTCCAAAGCCTCCCAATCCGCCAGTAATAATATACGAAGCTGATGCCTTGCAGGTATATCTGTAAATTTCAGCTAGTGTCAGCAATAGTGGTGAAAAAAAATTTATATGGGGAAGCTTGTTTTTAAACAGGTTTAAAGTATACGAAGTCGTGAAACAACTGCGCTGTAAAATCCGAAATATACGAACTGAGACAGCGGTTCTTGTTTGTATTTTATGCAGTAAGTCAGTGTTTCTCAAAAAAGTAATACGCCTACCCCAGACGATACGTAAAAGAGAAAGGCCTTCAGAGGGGTCCGTGGCAATTTTTGGCAATGCACATTAAGGCATGGAATCATTGCTGATAAAAAAATTACTTTAAACGTGTGTATTTCTCAATAAATAATGTTTTATGAGGTTTACAGACCTAAGACAAGTTTTTGACGAAGCTGCCAAATCATAATAGTATAGGTATTACCACGGTCTACTACACAGGTTAGGAAGCCTGTCAAAAAATCTGGAACTTTTCGACATAAATTTCCGCTAGACGGCGATAAGTCTAAGAACCATTCGCCATAAAAATCCGTTAGATGGCGATTAAGTTTAAGAACCTATTTTAAACAAACCTGACTTAAAAATTCAATTAAAACATTTTTATATACATCATCTGATTGATTAAATTCGAATTTTTTAAGCGAAAGCTTATAAATCTCGCTGATTATGTCAAAATCTTGTGCACGAACCATTGAATAAAAAGATAAAGGAAGGAGCTTTTAATACTATACTGCAGCGTTTGAGCGGCGACGGAAATGACGACATAAATGGCCTCTGATGGCGGCCGGTTTTGACAGGTCAAACAGTCAAGGTATTTAGAGTTTTGTGTGCTACAATGGTTAGCTGCAGATCTTGTAGTCTTACTAGGTCAAAAAATGTTGAAGATTAATAGATTACGTTTCCTAGGTAAGTAGACATTAATATTTTGTAGTGTAATCGTGTATTGAAAATTTGATGTGGTCTGTCAAAATGGTATGTCATATCAGTGGCGTGCATTTGTGTACAGCATATTTTTTAACTCTCATAATAAACAATCCAAATATTGAAATATGCTGTCGTTTTTTTAATTCCCTCAACCACGAAACAAGAAATAAATAAGTAACTAACAGGTTCAATTTAAAACAAAGCAAATATTTACATTAATCAATACATATTTAAAAATGTTAGATGCGCCACTGAGAAGCGGAAACATGCATCCGCCATATTGAGAGGCTAACCTGGACGCTTTAGTATCGCTATAACCAGTGGTGAGCTATGAAATTTTTAACAAAGGGCTCGCTCATAGTTAAATAAAAACAAAAAAATAATGTTAGTTATATGCAGGGTTGAGCAGATTTAAATCAATTGATTTAAATCATGATTTAAATCAAGTGATTTTTTTTAATCATTGATTTAAATCAAGTGATTAAAAAAAAAATTATCAATTTAAATCACAGATTATATGAGTAGATACAATATAATATTTATAATTAAACAAAATTGTATTACTATTAGTAATTAAATACAGGAAATGGTGAATAAACCATATCAATTTGCTCTTGTAAAGTAATATTTATTGTGGAAATGCAATAATTCAAAAAATAAATGACAAGTTTTTTCAATTTCCACGGCACTCTATTGCTTCAATACAATAACGATTTGAAGAAAAATGTCGAATATCTCGAAAAGTACGAGTTTTCGGTATAGGACATACTTAACAAAATATGAAGCTCTTTTAAAGACGAATTCGATGACATAAAAAAATACAGGGGTTCGCATTTGAAAAAATCGAGTTACGAGCTTTTAAAAATCATGGAAGTTGCCACCTATTTATAAACACTCCTGTATGTGTGATTCAAATTTTTTCATATCGAGCGAACAGAGAAATGTTTTCTGCATGTCCATACCAAATTAAAACTCTGTACTTCAAAATAACTTCAGGAGAATTTTTTAAATAAAGACTTAAAACCTTGATTAATTTAGAAATATTTTTTTTTACAACGCCGTATAAAAACCTGTAGTATTTTATATTGATGCAAAGCTAAAATTAAGGCGGTCAAAAATATTAAATAAAAAATTGGGTGTTGTATTTGAAATATAAAAGTTGCTATTAGTTCCAGAAAGGTGACTCACCCTGTATATTTGAAAATATTTTTATTGTGTTGTTTAGAAAAAACTGTATAAAATAGCATTTGATTCAACTTTATATCTCAAGCCGTTTAGCCACAATCGACCGATCCTGCACTAATGACTCACCCTGTATATAATTAATTAAACATCACCATTTAGCACTGATTTTTTCAAAATTCTTAATCATTATATTTAATTTTTCATTTTCACAAAAATTCACCAATGAATTAAATATATTGGTTATTAAATATATTAGCACAAAACAGAAATAGCATGTGAATATGTCACTAAATTCGATAATATGGTACATTTGAATTAAATCAAAAAAATCTGATTTAAATCAAATAAATCGATTTTTTTGATTTAAAAAAAAAATCATGATTTTTATCCACCCTGATTATATGTTGGGAAAAAAATGGCATTTTAAATTCAAACGTGAATAATCGAGTGATTGTACATCATTCAAAAAATTCTATTGTGCGACGGGTTATTCTAAATTTAATCGTCATTGCTTGATAGGCATGACTTCGTCGCTTTACAAATGTATGTAATGGCAAAGATTTTAAGATATGTTTTCTTGAGAAAATGGTTAACAAGAAGAACAAGGGGCTCGCAAATCAAGGAATAATTTAACAAAGGGCTCGCGCGAGCCCCCGCGAGCCTCCTACAGCTCACCACTGGCTATAACCCTCCTTCCTTTATCTTTTTATTCAATGCCACGAACCGGTTCTTAGACGTATCGCCATCTAGTGATCATTTATGGCGAATGGTTCTTAGACTTATCGCCTCTGTGGGATAATTTACGGAACTAGTTACCGGCCTCAGTCGGTTTTATATGGGAGTTTCCCAACCTGTGTAGTAGAGCGTGGGTATTACATAACAAGAGTAGTTGTAAGTAGCATATTACGCACGAGTGGAAAAGATGGGCACGGAGCCGCGTAGCGGCGAGTGCGTATTTCCACGAGTGCGTAATTGCTTTACAACTCGTGTTACGTAGCATACTTTTTCTACGATCACATAATACCTACGATTTTAACGACCTTTTGGCTAATATACACATGTAGTTACGTTGTCTTGTCAATTTTGACGTAAGTCTACTTTGACATTTCTAGACAAGTGTGCGTTTTGTTTACTGTGCGTTATAACTTACTTACTAGGCATGCAGGAAGTGTTTGACGTGAGTCTACTTGGATCATTTTTTTAAAAAAAACTCTGCTTTTTGCTTACAGTGCGTAAGGGCTCACTATGCATGCAGGCTGTGCGGTGTCATTTACTTAGTGGTCGTAGAATAATTATATTTAAAGGGCATCCTCTAAATGCCAGAGGTGTAATGTATAACAAAAAATTATATTTTTACCTTGGAATACCGTCAAGTTTGAATGGTGGAGGAATTAAAACTCTCTCCGGTTTTTCTTCTGGGCGTATTTTCAGCAAAACTTTACCCATATGCTTGCCGGCCGCCATATATCTAAACGCCTTCACTACATCTTCAGTTTTGAAGGTGAATCTGGGTAACGGTTTGACTGCGCCGGCTTCGATCGCGTCCAGCACCATTTTTGCAAATTTAGCGTGGACTCTTGCGTCCGTTTCAACCAAAAACGCATCCAGCATGATGCCGTGGAAGCTGCATCCTTTGGCGAACATGCTAAGAGGCAAGGGACTATTTCTAACTAGATCGACTTTTCCTATTTCAAGGAAATGGCCTCCTGGTGCCAAGCAACGGAGCGAAGCCTGTAACTTCTCATCCGCTAAAGAGTTTAGTACGAAATCGACACCTCGGCCTTTGGTCTCTCTGATTACCATGTCTTCGAATGAGGTGTCTCGGGAATTGCCAATACGACGAGCTAAAAAAATTAATACAGTGGTTAGGCAATATTCTACTTCTAGAAGTCATGAGCAAGGCATGGTCAAAAAAAATAATACCGAAAGACTGCGAGATAGGTATGATACTGCCTAAATTCAAGAAATGGGACAACAAAGAAATGCAATTATTACAAAGGCATAATGCTTCTCAGCACAGCACTAAAATTGTACGAACAAATACTACAACAGAAGCTAACAAAAATATTAGATAAGACATTAACAGAATCACAAAGTGGATTTAGAAAAGGTAGGAGTGTTCAGGATCACATATTCACAATTAAACAGATTATAACCAAAACACAACTAAAAAAAGAAAAAACATACTTCGCATTAATAGATCTACAAAACGCATTCGATAAAGCGTCTAGACGAAAAGTTTGGGAGATCGTTGAAGAAAGAAAGGTAGACAATAAACTAATAAGAAACATCAGATGCTTGTATAAGAAGACAATAAATCACGTGGTAACGAAAAAAATGAAATCAGACTTTTTCAAGACAGAAGATGGATTAAGACAAGGGGGAGGAATGAGCCCAATATTGTTTACAATATTTATGGACAAGATAATTAAGAAATGTAAACAAAAAGTTAAAAGTTTATTCGTAGGCTATAAGAATTTACAGAAGGTCGAAATATCAGTGTGCGTTCGCAGACGATGTAGTCATTATGGCAGAGAATGTAAAAGATCTCAAAACTAATATAGAAATTTGGAAAGAAGTATTAGAAGAAAAAGGAATGGAAATAAATCACAAGAAAACAAAAGTGATGGCAACCAGCGAAGCAAACGAGGACATAAACATAAAAATTGAAGGAGAAAAAATAGAAACTACAATATTTCGACTAACTAGGAGTACAAATCGAAAATGCAGGACAACAAGAATTGGAAATTACAAGAGGATAAAAAAAGCGATGAAAACCTATTACGCTATCAATAAAACTTTCATTAACAAAAAATAGCTCTCAAAAAAGGCAAAATTGAATGTATACCGTACAATAGGTAAATAGTGGTCTTCACTGAAGACTTCAGTGGGGCATAAAGAAAACTCTTTGTTGATCACCAATATTTCGGATTAATTTTTATCCTTCCTCAGGGTTATCAAAGTGAGAATGTATTAAAAAGCTGAACCACTTGGATCGCCAGAGTAGAAATTCATTTAAAATTTAAAATTTGTATTTAACGAAAAGGGTTAAAATTTTGAACGTATCTCATTTAAATTTTGAAGTATATCATTAAAATGTTTATATATATTATTAAAATTGGTTTAAATTTAAAAGTTGCTTAACACAACTCAATCGTCGAAAATTCAGTTAAATTTAAAAAAACACGACACAATTTTACATGTTAAAATTTGACTAACTAACTATTATAGAAAAATATAAAAACAACGTTATTTAAACGACATGTCCTTTTACAGGTTTTTAAAATATATAAATAGTAGTCGAAGATTACATTGATATTACGTAATACCGTACAATATACAGACCGATCTTGATATTTGGGTGCGAGTCATGGACATTAACATCGAGCCAAAAAAAGTAAAATTGAAGCGGCCGCAATGAAATTTTTAAGAGGGGTAAGAGGCATAACAAGAAGAGACAGAACAAGAAACGAACCGATTAGAAATGAATTAGAAGTAGGCTCTATCTCAGTATTCATAGAAACTAGACAACTGAGTTGGTGGGGGCATCTACAGAGGATAGACGCAAGAAGACAGGTGAAGAGGGCGTGGAAAGCAAGAATGCAAACAAGGAGGAAAAGAGGAGACCGAGAGAAACATGGGGAAAAGGAGGTTATAGAAACCTTGGAGAAGGATGGAAAATCCTGGTATGAAGCGAAAGAAATGGCACAGAACAAGAAACAATGGCGCATATTCATGTATAATACATAAAAGTGCACACCTCCCTACACCTACGGGTAGAAGGGAATTTGATTATACAGGTATACAGGGTGGTGCTTTTTTCGATGCTCACCATTGCTATCTTGGAAACGGTAAGAGATACAAGGTCGGTTAAATTAGAGAAAAGTTGCACATTTTTATGACGATTGAGAATCTGAAAAGAAATCCTGGATATTTTGATTCGTTTTTGATTTATTACAAAAAAACTGAAAAATGTGATTTTAGAAAAATATTATTATCTTCCCTACCATTGACGCTATGTCATTTAAACTTGGCAACTTTAGGTTTTTGACCGTCCCGGGTTTGATGACGTCAACAGAAATGTTCTAAGCCTTCTAGATTTCAAGTTGCGATAGTCAACTTTTTTATTTCTTATGGCCGCCATATTGGATTTTTACACCATCAGACAGACAAAAAAATTAGCTTTTCAGATTGGTAACCAACATGCCTTTTTTCTTTCAAAAAACTTGTTAAAATTTTAAAATTTGTGTAAATAATTCATAAAATCGAGAATGCTCTGAAAAACAATTGAAACTATGATATAAATAAAAGCTACAGAACATTTTATTGGTCTAATGATAACGAAATTAAGATTGTTGGAAACATATTTAGAAGATATGTTAGGCGAATTTCCATTATTAATCATTCAAAATCATCAGTAGTTTCAGCAAGAAGGAGCTGATCCTCAGAACGCCCGCATTGTAAAAGGATATTAATTTAGATGTACGCTTTCAAAATTCATGACTTGGTACGTTTGGTCCTGTTCATTGGCCTCCGCGATCGCCATGTTTAACGCCTATGGATTACTTTTACATTGATGTTGTTTATGTAACCCTAACGGAAAATATTGAACTTCTTCGCCGTAAAATCAAAAATGCTTTCGACTCTATTTCGAGACAAACTATCCTAAAGGCAATGGACGAAATGAATTTGAGGACTAACCACTACATCATACATAACGACGCGCACTTTAAATTTAAACAATTTAAATAATTATTTATCTGGGGTTTTAAATTTATTGTCATTTCGTTATTTTATTAGACCTATAAAATGTTGTGCCACTTTTATTTATATTATAATTTCAATTGTTTTTCAGAACATTCGCGATTTTATAGATTATTTATACAAATTTTCAAATTTCAACAAGTTTTTTGAAAGAAAAAAGGTATGTTGGTTACCAATCTGAAAAGCTAATTTTTTTGTCTGTCTGATGATGTAAAAATCCAATATGGCGGCCATAAGAAATAAAAAAGTTGACTATCGCAACTTGAAATCTAGAAGGCTTAGAACATTTCTGTTGACGTCTTCAAACCCAGGACGGTCAAAAACATAAAGTTACCAAGTTTAAATGAAATAGCGTCAATGGTAGGGAAGATAATAATATTTTTCTAAAATCACATTTTTCAGTTTTTTTGTAATAAATCAAAAACGAATCAAAATATCCAGGATTTCTTTTCAGATTCTTAATCGCCATAAAAATGTGCAACTTTCCTCTAATTTAACCGACCTTGTATCTCTTACCGTTTCCAAGATAGCAATGGTGAGCATCGAAAAAAGCACCACCCTGTATATTTATCGATCGTTTCATATTCGATGCAAGTATTGAGATTAAAATGTTTAAAATTTCTGCAGGGGCTAAGGGTTGCCTTTATTTTTTTTTGTGACCATTAGGAAAAAATGTTAAGTTGTACCTATTATTTGGGGAAATATTTTTCTGATGAAGTCTCTTTTCTCTTGTGTACCAACGGTAATAAATATCGTCATTCCATAATACAACGCCAAGTTAATGGCTGCTTGTCCAACACCACCGGTTCCTGCATGGATTAATATGCTTTGGCCGGGTTTCACTCCACCCATCTAAAAATATTGTTTTGTATTACTTTACTCAAAACAAAGTTATTAAGCATTATTGTTAAATTATAACCAAGAATTATGCGTATATTTTTTATTTAATTTTTTTTACATAAACCTACGCGTTTGTAGTCTTAAATGTATTTCTAAATGTATCTTTGTACATTTTAACAAGCGCAGTGTTCAATTAATTTTATTATATTGAAAATTTCCTTCGCCTGTCAAATTTGAGTATTCAACCAATCACTAATCTTAAATCTTCTAGTGACTACCCATAGGAGCATTATTACATGGTAATAATTTTACATTCCCTTGTCAGATGTTGATCCTCCTGTCAAATTTGCGTTTTCGGCCAATAACAAACTCAGATTTCCTAGAAACGACCAATAAACATAATCATACACTGATAATATCCTTTTCGCAATTAACAGATTTTCATGCGTTTATTGGTCGTTTCTAAGAAATCTGAGTTTGTGATTGGTCGAAAATTTAAATTTAGATAGGGGATTCAATATTTTGGTCTTGATAATTTTTTGACGAATTTCGGCGACCAGTAGCGTTACTTTGATATAGATTAAACCACACCTCTGACGCACCACTCTGACAGTAGGTACTTGTAAAATTTGACATAACATACATTTAATTTGACAGGTAGGTTAGGCGAAAGAATTTTTCTGACAAACTATAACTCGTGATTTTTTCTGATTCAACTTGCATTCGGGCATTTTTACCAAAAATTATCGATAATATTCAATGCACTTGTTATATTACTACTGATACTATTTTGAAAATTTGTAATACAATCACAGTGCTCTTTACGTACCTCGACCATAGCGTATAGGGCTGTCATATAAACTACTGGAACTGTGCATGCTTCTTCCATCGTCCATTCATCTGGTACTGGCCAAATATAATGCTTGTAGGCACTGACAACTGTACTTAAAGCACCGGTAACTTCCAATCCAAAGACGCGTCGACCACTGTTGGGAAAAAATAAACTGAGATTTAAAAATTTGTTTATTATCTGGCGTGCCATGGAACTTTTTTAAAACATTTAAGCATCACTGAGTGGCTCTCAGAAAGGGGAACAATTTGTCTTATTTAAACATCTTTGTAGCTCTTACCGTTTACGAGATCCCAATAGTGTTTTTTTTATGTGGACCACCCTGTATATTTTTGACTTGTATAAAAAAGAAAACACTTACTCTTTGTCTCTGCCGGCGAATTCCATTCCTACATAGCATCCATCTTCAGGTCTATATTTTCTAAAGACACTGGCATCAATTTTACCCGCAACAAGCATTATATCTTTAAAATTTAGTGCTGAGTAATATATCTGTAACCAAAAAAGAAGGTAAAATAATTTACTAAACCGACGAGTATCAAATACAGCGTTGACTAACGCTATGAAAAACTAAAGAAATAACCCAAACACAAATATCAATATTCCAATAATAGTTTTAAGCTTCTTTCTCTTGGCCAAGTTGCTAGAGTTTAAGTATACTATGCAATTTTTAAAAAAGCTGATACCCGTTATCGGCGTAAATATTTTAAGTGGTGATAGAGGACCTTTTTAAAAAAAAATAAGGAAAACTTTTTCCTAAAATCAAATGCTATGCAGATATCAATACTTACTTGATTTATTTACACTTCTGCATTTAAAAGACTTTGCCGAAAATATTAATTTTATCGTAAAATACCTTCAAGCTTTTTAATAGTGCATGAAATTCTCTACAAAATTAGTTTTAATATTTTTTTGTCTACAGGCTATGGTTTAAAAGTTGTAAAGTAGTTTGTACAAAAAAATATTAAAAATTTAAAAATTTAAATTGTTTCTTAGACTTTGCAACCGCTGTATCTTTAAAATGAAGGTTGTACAAAAAACCGGACGGCCCATACCGGATAGCAAATTTCATGGGCTACAACTTTGGTCCAGTGAAATTTTCGGAAAATCAAACCGATTTCCCGGAAAAGCTGGAAATAAAGAAGAGTGTAAAAAAATCCAAAAATAATGTTTTCCATTTAAAAATAGTATCGGCACTATTCATAATATTATGTATATCCTCATAATTTTCAAGGTTTCTATGAAGTAAGAAATTCTTTAGAAAACCACCCCAAATTTTTTTTTTTAATTTCACTGGACCAAAGCTGTAGCCCATGAAATTTGCTATCCGGTATGGGCCGTCCGTTTTTTCGTACTACCTTTCGTTTTAAAGATACTGCGGTTGCAAAGTCAAAGAAGCAATTAAAGTTTTTTATTTTTTTTGTACAAACCTTTACAACTTTTAAACCATTACCTGTAGACACAAAATTATTGGTACCAATTTTGTACAGAATTTCATGCTCTAATCAGGGCATGAAACCGTTTTTTTAAACCGGTTTAAAAAACCGGTTAACCGTTATTTTTTGTCAGAAAAAGTGATTTTTAACCGAAACCGAAACCGTTATTTTTAAAGGCAAAAAAAACGGTAACCTTTAACCAAAATAATAAAAAACCGGTTTTTTTAACGTCTTTTTTTAAATAAAAATTACGATGAAAAATACAAAATCTGTAGTAAATGCGATTAGTTTACCAAAAGTCATTACTGAACTCTTGATTGTACATTTATTATAAAATTATAAATAAATAATATCATTTCATACTTTGCATTCCTGATCTAAATAATTTTGAAAACCGGTTAATTTAACCCGTTTTTTCTAAACCGGTTTTTTATGAATAAAACCGGTTTTTCAACAAAAACCGTTATAAAAATAAAGTTCTCGATTTCGGTTAACCGTTAACCAAAAATTTTTTCGGTTTCGAGCCCTGGCTCTAATAAAAAGCCTCAAGATAATTTACAATAAAATTGATATTTTCGGCGACAGAGTCTTTTAAATGCAGAAATGTAAAAAAATCAAGTAAGTGTTGATATCTGCTTAGCTTCTTTTTTTAAAAATTTTTTTAATGAGTGTTTGACGCTTCGACATCTGTGGTCACTATCGTCCGGTAGAAAAAGGAAAGGGTGGGTAAGGTAAGGGTAGGTGGAAGTACTGTCACAGCATTTGCCTATACTAGGTACAGGGAACCACCTGAAACCACTACGATGACAGACGGCCGCGGGATTCGAACCCACTGCTTAGCATTTGATTTTAGGAAAAAGTTTTATATGAAATTTTATCTTAAAAAAAGGTCCTCTATCACCACTTAAAATAATTGCGCCGATCAGGTATATTATATCGCAAATAAAAACATTTAACAGAATAGAGAATTTCTGCGATTTACAAAAATATAAGGTTAATAGAGTTTATAAACTGAATTTACCTGAACAAGACCACGTCCAATATCTAACTTTGAATTTACCGTCAGATTACCTTCGTACCATTTCAGACTCGACATATCGCCTTTAGTCCCAACATTAACAAAACTGTGCTCACACGGGACGACTCTCTGTTGTTTGAACAACAAGTGTCTGTAGGTACCCCATTTGCCATTTTTCAAAACATTAATTGCCAGGCCCTTCTGAAGCTGCTTCGCGTAAAACTGTGTGCTCAGATTAAACTTGGGAGCTATGTCGAAGATGTGCACGCATCTAACGTTTTTGCCACCGGCCTCGCGTCTCAAGCAATTGGTAAGTCCTAGAAGTCCGTTCGTGGGTTCGTTTTGGGCGCATAAAATCAAATGAGCGTCGTTTTCCACAGCTTTCTTAACGTCAGGCATCCAATCGAAGTTTTCCGCTCGGTCGGATATGTTGATCACGAGCGGAGCTGTTTGAGTTATTTTCTTGCGCATGAATAAAAGTTTTTCCGTTGGAGTTGTGTGCACGGTCAGAATATCAACTGCCGGCACGTCGGCTTTGTTGGCGTCAAACTGGAGATGTTCTCGTGATATGAGATATCCGTTTTCTTTAAGAGCGGCCAAAGCAGTAGTTAAGACCTGTAAAATGCGTTTTTTAAACAAGTTGCCAACGTAAAAACATAATTCAGATATGTAACGGAAGCGGACTAGGTCCGGTCCTGTACCTTTTGTATACTTGTGATATTCCAAAGTTAGGAAACAATACTATAGCGACCTTTGCCGACGACACGGCTATTTTAGCAGTAGGAAGAAACAATTATACAGGGTGGTCCACTTTTTAGTAGCAGGACTTTAACAGAAAAATTTATTTTAAAGCGAATATTCCAGATCAATATGGGTCCAAAAACGCTTCATTTTAAAGATACAGGGTGTTGAAATTTTCGAAAAAATATCGATAATGTTTAACCATTTCTCAACCATTAGATATATTTAAACCAAATTTGGTTTACAGCACCACCTTACATGTTACCACATTGGGTAAGAATGTCACGCCCCACAAGCAACTAGTGCCAGAGTTGTGGAGGTTCAGTTTCAATAAATTTTATTAAACACTAGTAGGGCCCTGTTCGAATCAAACTTGGACTTGCTTTTGGGAAGAGTGTTTTATTCTAAACAAAAAGTGTCTCTTGACTTTTCTTGGTATCTGCCACCGTTTGGCGCGAAATTTGATTTATTTTACAATTTTTGAGAAAAATTTGCTCCCAAGTTTGATCTAAAGATATAACTAATAAAGAAGTAATTCCCGATTTTTACGGTTTTTAATAACAGAACATACTAATAATAAAGGAAAAAGTTCCGCTAAATTAACGATTAATGAGCATTTAGGTACTCTGCAAGTTACAATTTTCTGCTTTTCGCGATATTTTAGACCGAACGGGAGCAAAAATAGTAAAATAAATCAAATTCCGCGCCAAAGGGTGGCAGATACGAAGAAAACTAAAGAGACACTTTTTATTTAGAATAAAATGTTCTACCCAAAAACAAGATCAAGTTTGATTTTGAACAGGACCGTACTAGTTTTTTATAAAATTTATTGAAACTGAACCCCCACAACTCCGCCACTGGTTGCTAGTGGGACTTAAAATTTTCACCGATTGTGGTAACCTGTAAGGTGGTGCTGTATACCAAATTTGGTTTAAATATATTTACTGGTTGAGAAACGGTTAAACATTATCGTTATTTTTTCGAAAATTTCAACACAATTTAAAAAGAAGCGTTTTTGGACCAATGTTGGTATGGAATATTCACTTTACAATAAGTTTTTTAATTGACTTTCAAAGTCCTGCTACTAAAAAGTGGACCACCCTGTAAAATCATCCGAGAAATTACAAGCAGCTGCCAATCAGATCAACAACTGGACAAAAACATGGCTTATAAAGTTAAATGAAACTAAGTCAGTACATGTCAATTTTACCAACACAGCAAAATACTTGGGTAATGTAATACCCAATATGAACATAAACAAACCATGGCAACCACCAAAATGAATCGTTTTATATTGGAATATTTAGTAGTGCATGTTTGCTTATTTTATTTTTTACTCAAAAACTGTAGGTTTTACGAGAAAAACTGAAGATAAAAAAGTTACTAAATAAATCAAGCTTTCAAAGAAATATTTTTAAATTGCAAAATTTCAACCCACCAAAAAAATCTGATTAAAAAACCAACAGGGGTCGCACTTTTCAGCCCCCTGTGAAGGTGGGAGATGATTGAAAATATTACTACGGGAAACCTTAAAATAAGGGCACTTTACTTTTGCGAATATTTTAAAAATCGTTACAATCTAGTGTCCTATGACTTTCTATTGATTTTTTTTTCATCTTAAAATTAGTTTCAGACCATGCACCAACTTTTGTCAAGAACAAAACTTTCTGAGAAACCAATAATAAAAATGTTTCCCATTTGTTGAAGACTTTTTGAAAGACACTGTAGATAGAGAAATATGTAGTTTCAACAAGGCTAGAAACTTATAGTACCCCCTCGTATACTAACCCCTTTTCTGCTAATCATATTCGAAGCAACGACCATAAAGCTATTAGTAACCGTCGTCAGCTGTTTATTTTCGATGGTTACGTTGTCGATTTCCATGCTTTTGTTTGTTAATACTTTAATTTCAGGTTGGATAAGAGGCTGGTCACTTAAAGAGTCGTGGATTAGCGGTCCCAGAGGCTCTGCACCTTCTTGAGTCGCGTCATCGATCAACTCCACGATGGCAAGTTTGATTCCGTAATTGTTTTCGATGGCGATCTGAGTGTTAACTCTAACGGACTCTTTGGTGGATAACTGAGCTTCATTGGGTACAAAAACGTACGACTCGAGAACCGGTTCGCTTATAGGTTTTCGCCGGGTGATGGAAGATGCGTCCATTCCCTCGAATTGTATACCAACTGTCCTGGAAAAAAAAGTTTGATAGCCATAAAATCCTTTCAAATAGTTGAATCGGTAAAGTATTATCGCATCTTATTTTTTGTATACTGGCTGACAATTTAAATTCCCATCAAACTCTTTCTCATTTGGGATACCCAGTATAGTTTACTTACTTGACGATTCCACAATCTGGGAACCCCTTTACAGCTACAAGTGGATTTTCTCCCATTGATTCGATGTGCTTCAAGAAAAGCTTCGCATCCAATGTAATTTTTTTAATACCGATAGGTATGTAAAGGGCTCTAGTGTCATCGCCCAAAATGGTTGTTTGTAGTATATTGTCTAAAAAGCCTATCCAGTTATCTCTCCACTCGACTAGGAATTTAGTGCGATCCATGTTGGAACACTTGATGGATCGGAATACCCCACTGAAAATTAATTTATTAAGTTAAGGATACCGATAATAAACTTATTTTTATTTCGAACATTAATCGAATAATGACCAGACTAAACGGATCAAATTTCGTGTATTTCCCTAATCTCTGGAAAATAGCACAGATAATCATGTTGCCTAAACCGGGCAAAAAACCTGAAGAGATAACGTCGTACAGGCCCATAAGTCTCCTGCCAACGCTTTCAAAGGTATTTGAGAAAATCCTACTAAAAAGAATGCAGCCAATACTTGAAGAGAAACAATTAATACCCAACCACCAATTCGGATTCCGAAATAAACATGGCACGATCGAACAAATACATAGAGTAGTCAACAAAATCAACAATGCTCTTGAAACAAAAAAGTTCTGTTCTGCCGCCTTCCTAGATTTAAGCCAGGCTTTTGACAAAGTCTGGCATGAGGGCTTGTGCTATAAACTTAAGAAGGACCTGCCGCACCAATTATACGAAGTACTAAAATCTTATTTAACAGAACGCCATTACCTTGTCAAGTACAAAGAAGAATACACTGAACTGCAAAACATACTATCTGGTGTACCGCAAGGAAGTGTGCTGGGACCTGTATTATACCTGTTATATACAGCTGACCTTCCAACAACTCGGCTAACTACTGTAGTGACCTTTGCGGACGATACTGCTGTACTGGCAACACATCCTAACCCTGCAGCAGCCACGAAAAACCTACAAACCAACCTCAATAAAATCCAGCTGTGGCTTAAAAAATGGAAAATGAAAGTTAACGAAGACAAATCAGTACACGTGACGTACACTATGAAAAAAGATAATTGCCCACCCGTTATACTAAATGGACGACAATTACAACATTTAGATAATGTAAAATATCTCGGCCTGCATCTAGACCGCAGAATGAATTGGCAAAAACATATATTCACTAAGAGAAAGCAACTTGGTATGAAACTGCGGCAAATGTACTGGATGATTGGTAGACAATCACAGCTAACATTAGAGAACAAACTATTAATTTATAAAGTAATACTAAAGCCCATATGGAGTTATGGTATCCAGCTTTGGGGCTCAGCCAGCAACACCAACATTGACATAATACAACGATTTCAGAATAAAGTTCTTCGAACCATAGTGAACGCACCTTGGCATGTACCCAACGCAGTAATACAATGTGATCTGTGCGTGCCTTCAGTGAAAGAAGAAATAAAAAAGTTTAGTTCCAGATACAGTGAACGAGTAAAAGTCCACCCTAACAAGTTAGCAAACAATCTCATGGACAAAGAGTGCGAAACTAGGCGGCTAAAAAGGTTCAAGCCATCAGACCTCACAACCCGGTTTGATTAGCATTGCTAGACTAAAAATTAGAATTAGAAACCTCTTTTAAGTTAATTATTTGTTACGTAGGTAAGATTTGTTACTTAGGTAAGATTTGTTACTTAGGCAAGTAAAGGGACTATCCACTGGGATAAGCCCTACAAGTCAATTAATTATTTTTAATTTTTTCAATTAATTATTTTTAATTTTAATTTCACAAAAACACTTATTGTCCGTCTCTAGGACAGATTGTGTAAAATGTAATAATATAAAAAAAAAAAAAAAAAAAATTCTTTCAACTAGTACATTTTTGAATCATTATTACTAAATAGTTTAAAAATCGTTTCCAATTCTTTGTTTAATAGTAACGGGATTAATCTCACAAAAACGAAAATATTGCCTTATTAGACATAAAACCAAGTCCCAATTTGTGACAGACAAGCGATTTAATTAATTTCACAGAGTTGTACTTAAAATTTTAACTCATCTGGATGATTTCAATACCGTTGGTGATATTTAGTTATTGAAATATTCGACTATTTTCATCATCAATGGTTTTATCTTACCTGTAGTTGTAACCTCGTAAACGCAGACTTTTATATATGTCCTTGGCAGTTACTGGATAAGATTCTGGTTTATTCTCAACAGAAGACGTTAAAAAACTCTCATCAACTTCTTCAGCAGTTTCATCAAGTTTGGAAATTTTTCCACTTACGATTAATTGTCCACTTTCAAACACCTTAAAGTGAACAAAAATAATGTAGCATTATTTTATAACAACCTGATTGTAGGAGCTTAAAGGCAGGAATCTTTGTCAGGTGTTGAACCTTAACCCTTTTAATACGACTTTTGGCCAATGAAGTAAATTATGTGTCACTGATAAAAATTTGTTGTTACAGCTTAAAAATATATGAATACAAAGTTTAAAATTTCCAGCTCTTACTTTTAACCCTTTCACTGTCGGGTAATTTTTGTATGCACAGGCCGTCTGGTCGGGTTTTTGTTTTTAAAAGAAAAATTCTGGTGGATGCGCCGGGTTAAAAATTAAACTAATTGTAAGACAAATTATTTATTATCTTTGTTATTAGGGGAGTAACAAAAAAGTTTTTTTCACAAAAGTTGTTAGAATTTATCAGCTATATAACCTACAATTATTTTTAAATGCACAGAGTATTTAGTTTTTGAGAATCAATATGCAACTTTACTATTTCAAATGGAACACTCTGTATATTTTAACGTAGATAAATTAATTGCCTTTAAAAAATATTAAGCATGTTTTTGTTTTAAATTAATATTTCCAGAGTTATTATTCTGGTGGATGCGTGAGCTCAAAAATTAAGCTAATTTTAAGACAAATTATTTGTTTATCTCTGTTATTAGGGTAGTTACAAAAAAGTTTTTACCACAAAAGTTGTTGAAATTTATTAGCTTTATAACCTACAATTGTTTTTAAATGCACAGAGTATTTAGTTTTCGAGAATCAATATGCAACTTTACTATTTCAAATGGAACACTCTGTATATTTTAACGTAGATAAATTAATTGCCTTTAAAAAATATTAAGCATGTTTTTGTTTTAAATTAATATTTCCAGAGTTATTATTCTGGTGGATGCGTGAGCTCAAAAATTAAGCTAATTTTAAGACAAATTATTTGTTTATCTCTGTTATTAGGGTAGTTACAAAAAAGTTTTTACCACAAAAGTTGTTGAAATTTATTAGCTTTATAACCTACAATTGTTTTTAAATGCACAGAGTATTTAGTTTTTGAGAATCAATATGCAACTTTACTATTTCAAATGGAACACTCTGTATATTTTAACGTAGATAAATTAATTGCCTTTAAAAAATATTAAGCATGTTTTTGTTTTAAATTAATATTTCCAGAGTTATTATTCTGGTGGATGCGTGAGCTCAAAAATTAAGCTAATTTTAAGACAAATTATTTGTTTATCTCTGTTATTAGGGTAGTTACAAAAAAGTTTTTACCACAAAAGTTGTTGAAATTTATTAGCTTTATAACCTACAATTGTTTTTAAATGCACAGAGTATTTAGTTTTTGAGAATCAATATGCAACTTTACTATTTCAAATGGAACACTCTGTATATTTTAACGTAGATAAATTAATTGCCTTTAAAAAATATTAAGCATGTTTTTGTTTTAAATTAATATTTCCAGAGTTATTATTCTGGTGGATGCGTGAGCTCAAAAATTAAGCTAATTTTAAGACAAATTATTTGTTTATCTCTGTTATTAGGGTAGTTACAAAAAAGTTTTTACCACAAAAGTTGTTGAAATTTATTAGCTTTATAACCTACAATTGTTTTTAAATGCACAGAGTATTTAGTTTTTGAGAATCAATATGCAACTTTACTATTTCAAATGGAACACTCTGTATATTTTAACGTAGATAAATTAATTGCCTTTAAAAAGTATTAAGCATGTTTTTGTTTTAAATTAATATTTCCAGAGTTATTATTTTGGTGGATGCGTGAGCTCAAAAATTAAGCTAATTTTAAGACAAATTATTTGTTTATCTCTGTTATTAGGGTAGTTACAAAAAAGTTTTTACCACAAAAGTTGTTGGAATTTATTAGCTTTATAACCTACAATTGTTTTTAAATGCACAGAGTATTTAGTTTTCGAGAATCAATATACAACTTTCAGCTTTCAACTATTTCAAATAGAACACCCCTCTACTCTGTATACTTATTTTTACATTTTCTTGTAGATACATCATTTGCTGATAAAAAATATTTAGTATGTCCTATCCACCAGAATAATAACTCTGGAAATATTAACTTAAGACAAAAACATGCTTAATATTTTTTAAGGGCAATTAATTTATCTACAAGAAAACGTAAAAATATACAGGGTGTTCTATTTGAAATAGTAAAGTTGCATATCGATTCTCGAAAACTAAATACTCTGTGCATTTAAAAATAATTGCAGGTTATATAGCTAATAAATTCTAACAACTTTTGTAAAAAAAAAACTTTTTTGTTATTCCCCTTATAACAAAGATAATAAATTTGTCTTAAAATTAGCTTAATTTTTTAAACTGGCGCATTCACCAGAATTTTATTTCGCAGGGGCTGAATAACGTATATTTACAGGTTTGACAGTGAAAGGGTTTTAAATCATAGAAGATCTTGGGATAAATTTAACCCAGCAGTAATTAATGAAGACAAACATGGCCAGTCAACAACCACACGTGTTCCCGACATAAATTAAAGTGATTCAAATGTTATGTCAGCCCATAGCTACTAACAAATCCCATCCCGGGGTAATAAAAAGCGACATAATATAATTCAGAACTTCTCAAACATTATTTGGGAGGTATACAGGGTGTCTCTTAAATATTGCGAAAAATTTCGGGATGTTATTCCTTATCAAAAATTAAGGAGGAGCTTTTATACAAGTTTTCAATCTTTCAAAGAAAATTATTTAAATTGCAAAAGTTCAAGCCTCTATAAAGTTCTGATTAAAAAAAACAACAGGGGTCGCACTTTTCAGCCCCATGTGAAGATGGTAGGTACTTTAAAATACGAGTATAACTATGGGAAACCTTTTAATAAGTACGAAACATCTACCAAATATCATTTTTCTACATTTATCCAAATTTGAGAAATAAAATAAAAACCCAATCTTACCGCTCCTCTTTAGGGGGGAGGTGTAACTCCGAAAGGAGACGTCTAAGAGGAAAAATATAAAAGCCCCCCTTAATTTTCGATAAGGAAGTACCTCCCAATACCTCGCAAGATTTAAGGAACACCCTGTAATTCCCGCAGTATTGATAGGGTTAAGTAATAGTTAAGACAGTATAAAGGCTTTTGAAATTTCTGAACGTAAGGAAACGTTTTTTTTTTTTGTTAGAGGTCAGTTTTGCTTGTAAACTTACCTCAAAGCCATTATTATGGCGCTGAAGAGTTACAGTAAAAGAAACTTGTTCAGCTTTTGGCATATTTGTAGCTCTCATGAACTTTATATCCTCAAAAACGACACTGATTAGGTCTTCTCTCATTAGAGTACAAAATGCTTTCCAAACCGTATACAAATATCCTGTTGCTGGGAACAAAACACGATCTGCAAAACGAAAAGATTAAGGTAATCTAAGACTTTAATTATTTGATAATAAAGAATACCTCATTAAGATATAAACATCTCAATTTTACGGTGCTTATATTATTGAGAAGTATCTTAGAAGACGTGCAGCTTTATGTCAAAATTCGATACGATTACATGGGTATGTTTTTGAAGATAAAGAAATAATTAAGCATAAGAAATGTGCAGTTGTTCTAGATAAACTCAGAACTATTTGAATGAAGCAAAATTTTATCATCTTCGGTGTTTGATTAATTGGACCGTGTACAGGGTGGTCCAAATTCGATGGGATTACATGGGTATCTCGGTTAATATTTAAGATAGAGAAACGGTTAAATTACCAAAAATGTGCAGTTTTTTGAGACAAACTCAGAACCGTTTTCAAAAATATTCTATCATGTCCGGTTTTCGAGTTATCGAATAAAAAGTGTTTTTTTGTCATATTAATAATGTGTCATATCTCCGTTATTGTTGTAAATATCGAAAATATTTATGAAGATTATTTTTAGATATTTTTATGTTTAATTTAATTATACTAAAAAAAAAAAATTTATGCTCGCTGTTAAAAAGTTATGACACAAAATTACCTTTTTTTAAATGGAAGCGATAGTTGGCTATGACATATTTAAATTCCTTATTTTTTTCTCATTTCAAATATATAAGGGTCGATGTATTTATTTTTAATAATACGCAAGTTATGAAGGTTTTTTAGTTTTTTTTTCTAAGAAAATCATAGTAGGCTATGAAAACAAAAACCAAACAAGGTGTAAAACCTTACAAAACTCATGTGGTACAAGTTACCAAGGTTTTTTAATTTGTTGTGGAGATACAACATTCGGTCCGTGCCGCAGCTGCATCGCTGCAATTACCTTGCGCTCAAAATATACCAAATACGCAACTGAAAGAAGCAGCGGTACAATAAGAGAAATAATTTTAATTATCAACATACTCATATATCCAATCTTAGTTTAGCAATATTATTACATTTATCAGACATATATTACCTCAATTTATTAACTATATTACCAATTCTACAATAAAAAGATAAATTAAAAAATTTCGTATTTATCTCAATAACAAATTAAAAAACCTTGGTTACTTGTACCACATGAGTTTTATAAGGTTTTACACCTTGTTTATTTTTTGTTTTCACAGCCTACTATGATTTTCTTTAAAAAAAAAAAAAAAAAAACCTTCATAACTTGCGTATTGTTAAAAATAAATACATCAACCCTTATATATTTGAAATAAGAAAAAAATGAGGAATTTAAATAGGTCATAGCCAACTATCGTTTCCATTTAAAAAAAGGTAAGTTTGTGTCATAACTTTTTAACGGCGAGCGTAAAAATTTTTTTTAGTATAATCAAATTAAACATAAAAATATCCAAAAATAATCTTAATAAATATTTTTGATATTTACAACAATAACGGAGATATGACACATTATTAATATGACAAAAAAACACTTTTTATTCGATAACTCGAAAACCGGAAATGATAGAATATTTTTGAAAACGGTTCTGAGTTTGTCTCAAAAAACTGCACATTTTTGGTAATTTAACCGTTTCTCTATCTTAAATATTAACCGAGATACCCATGCAATCCCATCGAATTTGGACCACCCTGTATTTTAAAAGTGTTTTAAGCAGGGATGGGGAGTCGGAGTCGGGAGTCGGAAAAACTACCGACTCCCGACTCTATTTGGATTTTTTTTTCGAGGATGGGAACAGAATAAAAAATTTAAAACAAAAAATAAATATGGATGTCAATAGGTTTTTTTTTACGGAAACGGGAACGATTAAAGTAACAAAAACTAGTTTTGTCTGTGAACGTTTGAAGGGGCAAATTGATTTAACAACAAATAATTACCATCGATAACATGTCCAACCAAAAATTGTTCATCGTTTTCTGCTAGCGAAAAACGATGTGTCTGTTCGTGCTTGCCAAATCTTTGGTAGCTTGACAAACCCATGAGGAACCAGTCGTGATCGTAATTCCATTTTATTAGTGGAGAGATCATGGGCGTCGAACGACTCACAGGCCACTGGATTTTGGGATACAGATATTCAGCGCGGGGATTATGACCTTTCTCATAAATTCTGAAAACAAAAAAAAAACAAATATCTTTAATGTGTGTGTATCTGTGACGGGGTAAGCGCCAAAATTTCCCGACCTGACATAGATCTAGGTATCGTAGGCGTATCAATTTTTTTTAATAATAATAATAATAGGCTTTACTTAGTTATAAAAGAAACTATTTATACATCAATCTTTACAACTAGTGCTTCAAATTAAAATTGCAGTTTTACATGGGTCTTACAACCTTCTTTAAACGCATGCAGATTAACAGAATATTTTAATTCGTTTGGTAATTGATTAAATAATTTTAGCCCTTTGTAATAGAGCGAGTTCTGTGTACTACTTTTTTTACATTTAGGCAGTCTAAAATGTTCTCTTTGTCTTGTTTCATAATCATGCTGTTCTTTGTTGTATATCAGATATTTACTCATATATCCTGGCATCATATTGTTTATACATTTATATATTAGAACCAAAACGTTATACACTGTAGTTTGCCATATATTAAGGAACCCCAACTTATTATGCATATATTCAATTTTAGTTAATTTAGAACACTGTAATATGATACGCAAAGCTCTGTTTTGCTGCTTTTGTAATTTTTTCAGATCCCCCTCATTACTTAGAAATATTATGCTACTGCAATAATTAAAGTATGGTTCTATTATTGTATGATAGACCAATATCCTAGCTTCAAAGTTTAATTTATTCGATATTCTCCCAAAATAACTAATTTTTGCACCAACTTTTTTTACAATATAATCTATGTTCTTTTTAAATTTTAAATGATTATCTATAATTACCCCTAGGTATTTAAACTCTTCAACTATCTCTACCTTATTATTATCTATAAATACGTTAACATTTGACATATTGCTGAATTGTGTACTACCTATTACCATGCATTTTGTTTTAGATACATTCAACTCCAGTTTATTAGCTTTAAACCAATCTGTTACTTCAATTAAATCTTCGTTTATGACATTAACTGTTGTTTGTAAATCTTCACCTGATACCGAAATTAACGTATCATCTGCAAATAAATGCATGTCACACGATTTAACTGTCTGCGTAATGTCATTTATGTAAATATTGAATAAAACTGGACCTAAAACTGATCCTTGTGGTACACCTAACTCGTTAATAATTGCCTTTGATTCTACTTTTCCCACCCTGGTTTTTTGAAATCTGTTTGATAAATAACTTTCAAACCATTTTAGTTCATTCCCGTGGATTCCGTACATTTGTAATTTTTGCAAAAGTCTTTTTCTACAGATGGTTTCAAATGCTCGTTTCAGATCGACAAAAACTGCCAAAATTATTTTATCGTTTTCAATTTCATCTCTCCAATTTGTTAAAACTAAATTCAATGCTGTTTCGCATGAATGCTTATGTCTAAATCCTGATTGAGAATCTGATATAGTTTTAACACATTTTAACACATTGGTCCAAGCCATATTGGCCTCGGAAAAAACAAAAATGGATTTTATGTCGATTGGTTTTCTTATAACTGTCATTTGTTCATCATAATATCAGAAGTCACGAAAATTGAGTATCGAGCTGTTATAAAATGTCTTACTCGCGAAGGTCTTTCTTCTCAAAGCATCAAAGTTCGACTGAATGGGGTGTACGGGGACGATTCCCCGTCTTATTCTGTGGTAAAAGATTGGTCAAAACGGTTTCGAATGGGGTAAGAATCCTTGGAAGATGATGCAAGAACAGGAAGGACTGTGGAAGCGGTGACGGACGACAAGATTGCCCTTGTTGAGGAACTTGTATTAGGCGATCGACGCTTGAAGGTGAAAGAACTATCAAAAATGTCGGGGCTTTCAGATACAAGCATTCGCCGAATCCTCCACGATCAGTTAGGCATGAATAAAGCTAGTGCAAGGTGGGTCCCCAAACATCTCTCAGCAGTTCAGCGTCAGCGTCGGGTTGAATGTGCTCGATCTTCTTTGGAGCTCTGTGCAGAAAATCCTGTGGACGCGTTGAAGACAATTGTTACAGGGGATGAAACCATGGTTCTATACTATGATCCTTTGTCCAAAAGAGAATCGATGGAATCGAGGCGAAAAGGAGAAGCACCGCCAAGAAAGTTCAGGGTCTGTCAGTCGACAAAAAAGGTAATGGATACGATGTTTTGAGATTGTGAGGACATACTTCCCATAGATTTTAAAAAACGCAACACCACAGTCAACGGGGACTATTATGCAGCACTCCTGCTCAGATTAAGACAAAATATTCCGGAAAAAAGACGTGGCAAACTGACCACAGGCGTTCGTTTACTGCACGACAATGCCCCCGTGCACACTGCTGGAACTGCTCAAGCCGCAATTCGTGACTGCGGTTTTGAACAAATCGATCACCCTCCGTATAATCCAGATATGGCACCCCAGTGACTATTACAAACAGGAATTTGAAAAAGGACCTTCGCGGGCGCCATTTCGGTGACGACTAACAGGTGAAGGCTGCAGTTTGGGCACATTTTGCAGACAAACCGAAGGCATGTTTTTTAGGGGTATCGAATTGTTGCTAAAACGATGTAATAAGTGCATTGATGTCACTGGGGGATTACACTGAAAAATAAAATTTAATTTCTTTCATAGTCAGGCAGGAAAATTTTGGCGCTCATCTTGTAAATCTGCTATTTAAAAAAAAAAAAAACACGTTGCTTTTGTGAAACATCTGAATCAGATTATTGAAAAAAAAATCACTTACTTTCCTATGTTTGTTAATAATGTATGGACGAAGTAATTGTCTGATGAATCCTTCAATCCAAATGATATAATATTCTCATGAAGGTTGTTTTGTAAAATATCTTGTGGCCAGCCAGATCCAAACTGCATAACGACAGCATTTTCGCGTGCAATTTCGGCGAATTGCGTAAAAGGCAGTGGACTGAATTTATCAGTTACAAAGAATTCGGCAGAAGCCTGTTTGGAACTTGCATTTTTTCCTTGGGCTGCGTTCATCGATATCCATTTGTGTGATCTATCCTTTGGTTTCTGTATGATTTTTTTAAAAGCCTGGAGCAGTTCCGTTTCTAAAATGAGCACAAAAAATTAATGGAGGGTCGTTCGCTCACATATCTTTTTCCAAATGGACAACAATATTAATTTTAAATAGAAAACAAAATGGCAATGCAATGATAATTTGAGTTCAAACTGTGTTTTTCGATGGCTCTGTCAATGTCTAGAAGGTTTCTAAAACTATTGATGATAAAATTGTGGCACTATTTAGACAAAAATCAATTTTTTTATACGGCAGTTTTAACCCTGTTTTTGGGGGAAAAAGAAACAGGCAGAACAGCAAGCACCAAAGTCACCTGACTTGGCAAGGTGCGACTTTTGGTAATTTTTTAGAATTGAAATAAATTCGCGCGGTAAAAAAGTTTGGTCTGACGATTAGATTAAAACTGCCCTGACGATTATTTTGCAAGTGATCCGAAGAAAAATTGGTTTTTAAGGAAACTAAGAATGTTGAAGTGTATAGAGACATATTTGAATTAAAATATTAGAAGACATTAATGCAGTGGTTTTCAGCCTATTTAAAAATGTTGCAATTTCTCTTAACTTTATCAAAAATTCTTAATAACTCGAAAATTGTTGCAGATAGGTATAGGAAACGCTAATACAGATTGATGCAGAATGTAATTTTACATTAGAAAATGAAAAAAAAGTTTGGGCATTGTATTTAAAAAAAACGAGTTTTAGTGGTCTGAAGTTGTTTTAAAAGAAAATTAAATTCGGTACACCCTGTAAGTAATGCATCGATTGCAAAAATTCCAGGATGTACTCCAAGGTTTCTTCTAGACATGGTCCAAATTTAAGCGTTTTTTCTTCAAAAATGGCGGCGTTAGATAATATTAAGCATCACGATGAAAATCAAAAAAATTTCAAAAAAGTCCAAAAATCTACAAAATGACTGCACTTAGGTATAGGAAATGCTAATAAAAGTCCCTCTAAAATAACGTTTTAAACCCAAATACGCAATAAAAAATAGACCATTGTATTTGAAATAAGAAAGTAGACGTCAACTTCCGGTATATCCGGAGGTGTCGCCGTTTTGAAAATATTTTCAATAAACACATCAGATACCATTATGGTCATAAACAAAATTTCAGATTCATACCCTTTTTCATTCTTCATATATATTTAAGTACCGGTCTCAATCAATCACCCTGTATAGTGTGCCGCAAAATCTTAGCGTTGTGAAATGTGTGTAGCGACTTTAAAAAGGTTAAAAAAACACTGCATTAAAGGTTTGAGGCAGGGCTGTTGCACATTTAATGTTTAAAATCTATTTAGGAGTCATAAACACTTGAAAAAAAGTTAGATCCGTCTCTCAATAAAAACGAATTTTTAACCAACCCAATGTAACATTGCTGTTTTGTAAATGGTTGCCAATATCACAAACAAAACAAAAATTTAATAAATGTAAATGTAAAAAACTGACGAAAGTGGTCGCCTTACCTACTGTTTTCGAATTTAATTTGATTGAATCCTTGTTAAAAGCAGAGACGCCATTACCGCTTAAGCTCTGGATGTAAGTCACTAGTTTTGATGAAGTTTCATTGATTATCTGTTTGGTTATTGTGATGACATCCCCAGAACCTTTCGAATTTTTCTGTAAAATTAATTCACGTGCAAGATCATTTCAACATATTTAGATTAAATTTCCAACCTCAATTTTGTTTAAGCAAACTGCCATGCAATATGCAAGCGAAAGAGTTTGTTGCAGATCCAGACATCCATCGATATAGGCGCTTATCAGTTCTCCGAAAGAATACCCGATTATGTAATCAGGAACTATTCCCAATGTTTTTAAAAGATCTACCAGAGCGATTTGCACGGCGATGCTTCCCAAGACGTGGGTCGTCATATCCTTCGTGTTATCGGGGCGATTTTGTTTAATCATGTCGTATATGTTCACCTTCATTGGTGTTAAAATATTTTGTGTACTAAAAAAAATATATTCCTTATTAGAACACCGTTTTGGCTATAACACACAATAAATTCTCAAGTCATGAACATGTAGCAAAAAGAACTGATTTAAGAGAAGTTAGATGAAGTAAGAGGGAGGGGTCTAGGAACATTCTTCGCCCACAATTCTTAGCCCACAATTCTTAGCCCACAATTTTTAACCCACAATTCTTAGCCCACAATTTTTCGCCCACAATTCTCCGCTTCACAATTCTTCGCCGCCACAATTTATCGCCGCATGCAAGCATATCACACATTTTATTTATAAATGTGATTGTTTTTATTCATAATGTAATTTTTACATTAGTCTAAAGTCGTTTCTTGTATATTAATACTTCTTCTTGTAATATTATGTTTAAAAATTGCTACATAAATAGCGTATGAAATGATTTTTATTCTTGTTTGTTATTATAGTACCTATGAATAAAAATTAAATTGACATGACCTAACTTTATGTAAAATAATCTGTAAAAATTACGTTATAAATAAAAACAATCACACTTACACACAATATTTGTGATATGCTTGTATGCGGCGAAAAATTGTGGCAGCGAAGAATTGTGAGCGAAGAATTGTGGGCGACGAATTGTGGATGCGAAAAATTTTGAGCAAAGAATTGTGGGGGAAGAATTGTGGGCGAAGAATTGTGGGCGAAGAATTGTGGAGGCGAAGAATTGTGGGCGAAGAATTGTGGGCGAAGAATTGTGGGCGAAGAATTGTGGAAGCGAAGAATTGTGGGCGAAGAATTGTGGGCGAAGAATTGTGGGAGAAGAATTGTGGAGGCGAAGAATTGTGAGCGAAGAATTGTGGGCGAAGAATTGTTGGTGCGAAGAATTGTGAGCAAAGAATTGTGGGTGAAGAATTGTGGGCGAAGAATGTTCCGGACACGAAGATGGAGATCTTAACAGAAACTAACAAGGGAAGGTCACGATATGTTGTCGCTAGAATCTGATCAAGGCCTGTATTTATTGCATCAAGAGCATCCAAACTAAATGTTTTACAGAGTTATACGTAACACTGGTCATTTCCTTCGGAAAAAATAGGGGAAAAACTGAAAAGTTGAATAATATAGGTAATTTTGCGATCGCGTTGGCCATAAAACCGTCAGAGATCAAATCGAAATTCTTGTATTTACCAATACGCCCATCCTTTGCGAGTAAAACGGTGCAATTTTTTTGTAAGTCTTAAACGGTTCCGAAGAAAAACGCGAAAAACGAGGCCCCTGTAAAAACGGCTTTCCCTATGTTAAACGCCTATGCAAGTCGCATAGATTTTTAGTTACACAACTTTCTAAATCATAGCGCTTTTGCAAGAGTTTCTTTTTTGACGTTTTTCTCCGGAACCGAAAAAGATTTTTTCAAAAACTTTGCACAATTTTACTTGAAAAGGATGCGCAAGTCGGTAAAGAGAAGAATTTCGATTTCATCTCTGACGGTTTCATGGTCAACGCGATCGCGATGGAAAATGAAGTTTGAGGGAAAAAGATGTAGAGGAAACTAAGAACAAAATCGGAAAACGACAGATTAAAAGAAAAATTAGTCAGATGGAGAGATAGACAGCTGGCCAATGATATACGGAGACAAAAAAACAAAATCAAGAACTAGGAAAACAAAAGGTAGACGAGCACTCGATAAAGAAGAAGAAAAAGAATAGGGTACTTTTGTTATGACTTTGCGAATTTATTATGTGTTTTGTGTTTATAACTAATCGCCGACTCGATTCTCAAATGAAAAACCAATAAGTACCTAAATTATTTTTATAATATAAAAATGTATGCTATTTTCATAGCTCCAAAAATGTTTTTAATTATCTCAAATAAGCTTGTACGATTTTAAAATAAAAATACCTATTTACCTTTTCAAAGTCTCTTCAAATTGTGGCACAACCAGTAGTTGGGATCCAATACTTAGCCAGTTGTTATCTATTCCACTGCAGACAAAATATAATGGTCCCTTGTTACATTCAAACCTATCCATGGATCTGTTAAGTTCGCCAGTCTTTGACATAATCGAAAACCCGCGATGTAGATGTTCCTCGATACCAAATCTGAAAATGCAATTTTTAATAACGCAACCATTTTCCTTGATGCCACGAGCGTGTTGCTTGGCAATAACTCAAAAGCAACACGTTCGGGGGAGGGGCTTAAATACAAAATAATAAGTATTTATCAATTTTAGTTTTGGTTGTTAACGAAGGTACACAATAACTTTGTAGGGGCTGTAATCATTTTAATAACGTACTTAAAAGCTTCGTGTATTAAACCAATAAATTCTGGGTCCAAAGGTCTGTTTTTCACGTCATCCAAAATGGTGGTTATCGCTTCTTCCGTTCTTCCACTAACACAAATCAATCTTGGTAAATTATCCGTTATCGTGTTTGGCTCTTTGATTCTTTTGTTCCTTTGGAGAATCACGTGACAATTCGTGCCACCGAAACCAAAACTATTTATTCCTGAAAGTGATAAATGGCTAAGGACGGAACGAATGAGTATATATTGGCAGTACCTGCTAGGCCAGCGCCTTCTGGCCACGGCATTTTTTCTGACACCACCTTTATTCTGCCTTCGACGATGCCCTTGAGCGATTCTTTCGGACGATTAAAGTTGAGATTTGGCGGAATGTACCCAGAATCCATTCCGATTAAAACCTAAAAGCAATTTGTTGATAACATTTGAATTTATCATCTTGCATTTTTATGTACCCAACGGATTACGAAAAGATAATAATATAATAATAATAATGTAATTTATTTAGCGATTTGCTAATTATTTTTTACATTTTATTACATGTACATATATAAATATATAAAATTTAAAACTTTTCCTTAATATGACTACTGAGCTTACGTCTAAACCTTACAATATTAGTTTCACTTTTAAGTTCACTTGATAAATCATTGTAAAATTTCAGTCCTTTATAAAAAAGAGAATTTTGAGTGTAATTTCGTGTCCTGAATGGCAATTTAAAGTCTTTACAGTTTCTAGTCGGATAGTTATGAACATCAGAGTTTTGGGTTATATATTTTAACAAAGAATTTGGAAGCAGGTTATTTATAATCTTAAAAATGAAAATAATCGTATTAAAAATTATCCGTTGTTTAATATTAAGCCACTGTAAAGTATCCAGCATCAGAGTAATTTTGGTGTACCTAGAACAGTGTAAAATAATTCTCATAGCCCTATTTTGCAATTTTTGAAGCCGGTCTAAATCATTAGTGTTTGCCAGAAATAAAATACTAGAGCAGTATTCGAAATGGGGTGCTATGATACTTTTGTATATTAAAATTTTAGTAAGGACTGGAAGTTTACTGCTTAATCTACCAAGAAAACCTATTTTTTTAGAAACCTTTTTAACTATATAATTAGTATTACTTTTAAAATCAAGCTTATCGTCTATTATTACACCCAAGTATTTAATTTCATTAACTCTATTTAATACTACACCATCTAATTCTAATTGCTGATTACACACATTCTTATTGTTGTTTATCACCAAGTAGTTTGTTTTGTCGACATTTATTTTTAGTTTGTTCACCTTTAACCACTCTGCGACTCTATGTAGGTCAGTATTTAATTTGCTTACCATATTGTCAACGTTATTGCCACTAATAAATATTAGAGTATCATCTGCAAATAAATTTATGATGCTGTTTCCGACATTTGCTACAATGTCATTCATGTACAGTATAAATAACAAAGGCCCAAGGACACTTCCTTGAGGAACGCCTAAATTATTTATTATCCTATGTGACGTTTCATTTTTAAATTTTGTAATTTGATACCGAGATTTCAAATAATCTGCAAACCATTTGTTTTCTGTGCCTCCGACTCCTTAATTTTCAAGTTTTATTAATAACCGTTGTCTGTCAATAGTTTCAAAAGCTCTTTTTAGATCTAAAAATACTGCTATGATGATATTGTTGTTTTCAATCTCCTCTTTCCAGTCTGCTAGCAGAAGATTTATTGCACTTTCGCAAGAATGTCTTGCTCTAAATCCGGATTGTCTATTTGTTAAAATGCCATTATTTTCTAAAAATTTCTGAAGTTGTTGTTTAACGACTACCTCCAAAATTTGTTCGTAGATCGGTAGTATATTTATAGGTCTAAAATTTTCACAATTACATGCTTTAGGTACTTTAGGTACTGGTATGATCTGCGATGTTTTCCAGGTCTTGGGAAAGGTGTCATTTTGCAACGATTCGTTGATTATTTGTAATAGATTGGGGAGGATTTTCGAAAAAGAATGGAAGAACAATATGCAAGCAATCAAAAACCTTTCTACAAGGTATTAAAAAACCTAAGAAAAGATTAAAACCATACATTAAAGCAAATAAGGGATAAACAGGGAAAAATAATGACAACAGAAAAATAAATTATCGAAAGATGGGGAAATTATTTTAAGGAGTTATTGGAAAGTGATAACGTAATACATGACGAGGAAGAAGAGCAATTGCAGGAGGAATACGAAACAATCGAACAAGAATATCAACAAGAATTAACCGAAGATGAGTTGGATAGAGCGGACATAAAGTGAAAATTGGAAATGCAGCAGAACATGATGGTATTTTACCTGAAATGATTAAGTACATGGGAGTAGATGCACAGAAAATGCTGCTAAGAATAGTAAATAAAACATGGAAGGTAAAAGATATTAAAAAAGACTTTGAGGTATCTATTATACACACGATATTCAAGACTGGCGATAGTAAAAAATGCGAAAATTGTAAAGGCTTAGTGTAGTAGAAAAATTATATGAAAAATTTTTAGAGGGGATATTAAGGAAGCATTTCGAAAGAAATCTGGAAGAGGCGCAATGTGGCTTTAGTCCGGGTAAAAAGCACGCAGGATCTAATGTTTACGTTAAGACAGTTAAGTGAAAAAACAATGGAACATTCAAAGATGGTGTACTTGTGCTTTATCGATCTTTCTAAAGCCTTCGATAGAGTGCCAAGGGAAAGATTTGGAAAATATTGAAGCAAATTAGAGTGAGAGAAGAATTATTAAACGCCATTAAGAGTTTATATAAGAGTAGTAGAAATTAATACGAACCCATAACAGCAGTTCCCAGGAATTTATAAGAACCGTGGGAGTAAGACAAAGAAGCACATTAAATCCACTGCTCTTAATAATTCTTATGGATAAAGTAATTAAAGAATGTGAGCAAAACACAAAGAAAGCCTACTAGGGTTGGAATAAACTAAAACCAATATCCTTAACAGAACTAGCCTTTGTAGATGATGTGGTGCTATCAGCTAAAAGCGAAAAGGACTTGCAACTCAGTCTAGACTAGGGATTCTTAGTCTCGAGTCCCGGGACATTTAGTTCGAGACTCGAGACGAGACTTCAATGTTACAGAACACTGAAATTTATTTTTTATACTTCTAATTTTTAAACAAATTTTACTGCCACGAGTTTAGCAAAAATATTTTTATATTTTTATGTTTTAAAGTTTAAGGAGAATTATTAAGTTTATAAGTTAAAATATATTTTACTTATGCCTGTTATGTATAAAACTTTATGGAAAATTGTTAATTTTATTTAAAATAGGTATTTACTTGGAAATATATATTTTATTTACTGTAGCGAGTGTAGACTAACGACTAAATTAAAAATAATAATAATAATAATAATACTTTACTTTATTCATAAAATAAATGCTTCAAAAACAAAATCCGTGAATATGGTTTAATTTAAAAAAATATATATATTAAACTATTCAAATGATAGATCATTAAATAAAAGATTGTTTTATGTCCAATTACGTAATTTAGTTAATAATGCTATTAAAAGGGAAAAGGTAGCCTATATGCAACATCTACTACGTACAAATATAACCAACGTAAAATCATTGTGGAAAAATCTGGCCGATTGGGGGGTGGACACTAAGTTTAATCGAAAAAATATCACGTTACCTAATGATCTTCAGTATCCTGAGCTAATCAATAATCATTTTATAAACGTTGCAGGGCAATCCTCTATAGATAATAATCTCTTAAATTATTATTCCAGTAACCTAGTACATCGTAATAGTTCTTTTATTTTTGAGGAAATCAGGGATGTTGATATACATAAAGCTATTAAATCAATCAAATCACAAGCTAGCGGTTACGATGGCATTAATTTAAAAATGATTTCGATTGTGCTACCTTATTGCATTAATGAAATAAGAAATATCTTTAACGAGTCAGTTAATCAAGGGGTTTTTCCTCAAATTTGGAAAATTGCAAGCGTGGTACCAATACCTAAAATACCTACCCCAGTAGGTTACAATGATTTACGATCAGTGTCGATTTTACCAACTTTTTCGAAAGTGTTCGAAAAGATTATTACAACGCAAATAACAAGCTATGTAGAGAAATACAATATAATACCCAGCATACAGTCGGGTTTTAGAAAACTACATAGTACACAGACGGCTTTATTGAAGGTGGTAGATGATATTGCTATGGGTTTTGAAAATTCAACTCCCTCTGTTTTAGTACTTCTCGATCAGAGTAAGGCATTTGACCTTGTAAATTTTACCTTATTATTAGCAAAACTAAAATATATCGGATTCAGTAGTACTGCTTTGGAGCTAATTGATAGTTATTTAAATAATAGATGTCAAAGGGTAATACTTGGTAGGGGTTCAGTATCCTCATCATTGAAAACTGTCAAATGCGGGGTTCCTCAGGGTAGCGTGCTGGGCCCTTTGTTATTTTCACTATTTACATTTGATTTATGTAATTGTTTGAATTACGTTAACGCTCATCTATATGCTGATGATATTGCATTATATATGTCCTGTGGATTTGATACTTTAGATGTTCACATTAACAATTTCAATTCTGACTTGGGAAATGTTACCAAATTTTTACAACAGCATGGTTTGCGTATAAATCCGGCCAAATCTGTAGCATTATGCATAACGACACCTTCATACAGAATGCGTATTGTGGAGCAATATAGTTTGGTGGTGAACAGTACCGATATTCAATAGGTCGGTAGTGCCAAAAATCTAGGGGTCATAATGGATAGCAACTTTTCATTTAATGATCATGTCAATCATATATACAGGGTATGTTTTTCTAAATTAAAAGCGCTTCAGTCACTAAAACACGCTTTAACAAGTGAGGTAAAGCTTATGATGATAAAGTCACTAATCTACCCACACATTGATTATTGCTGCTTTGTGTATTTTAATTTTTTGAGTCAACTGAACAAACAAAAACTACAACGAGTGCAAAATGCATGTTTAAGATTTGCTTGCTGTATTCCGTATAGAGGTCATATTACTCCATTTAGACTTAGCCTCAACGAATTAAATGTAAAGGAGCGCATACGCTATCTAAATACTGTCTTTTTATATAGAATCTTAAAATCTCACAATCCACCATATCTTTTTAATCTTATAACACGTAGAAATGATGTTCACGATGTCAACATTAGATTTAATTCATTTTGTATTCCAAGACACTCTTCACTTAAATTTAGAGGAAGCTTTTCTTATCTAGCACCGTTGTACTTGAATACTGTTATGCATCAATTGCATTTATCTGCTTTTTAATTTAAACGTATGTTAAAAAATGCTGTTCAGCAGTAAATATGTCTTTTATTATTGTAATTTTTTGTTGTTGTTTGTTAATGCTTATTTCTAATGGCAAGGTGGTAGAGAGCGCGAGCTAACCTTGTCCATTTGTGTATTATTTTATTTAATTGTATTGTAATGCACAATAAATATTATTATTATTATTATTATTATTATTAAGCAATTTTAAGTATGTAGCCTGTGCTTTCAAAAATAATGTCACTGTATAGAAATAATTTATTTTTTACTGTGAAAATAGCTGTTGAATTTTCAGTATATGAATATTGCATCATATTTCTTGCAATTTATAAAATCTTCCGTACGTAAATAAAATTCGCAAAAGTCTCGAAGTCCCGGGAATTCCCGGGACTTTGATAAAAAGAGTCTCGAGTCCCGGGACTTAAAAAATTGTCGAGACTCAGAATCCCTAGTCTAGACGTTTGGGCAGATACATTAAGTTGATATAATACGAATATTAATATAACAAAGACAGAGGCTATGGCTATAGCGAAAAATCATGAACCAGTTACAATTATACTAGACAAAAAAAAAAGATAGAGCAGGTAGCGAATTTTAAATATATGTATTATTAAAAAATAATTGCAGAGAATGGTAAATTGGAGGAAGATCTTAATAACAGAATAGCGGCAGCGACGAAATTTTACTACGCCACTAATAAATGTTTGATAAGTAAGGAGATATCAAAAGAAACGAAGACGCGAGTTTTTAATGCAGTGTACGTACCCATTCTCACGTAGATACAGTTCAGAAACTTGGACACTAACACAAAAACAAAAACAAATAATACAGGTACAAAATATGAGATTTTTGAGAAAAATAGAGGGATGAAGACTGATCGATAAAATCAGTAACGAAAAAATTCGAAACAAACTAGGAGGAACAGATATTAAGATAAAGACGGAGACGAATTAATTAAGATGGCTTGGACATCTACTACGCATGCCAGAAAGTAGATACGCGAAAGTAGGATAGAAAATGCAGATAGAGGGAAAAAGAAATAGAGGAGGACCAATTATGAAATGGTAAAAAGAAGTGAAACAGAGACTAGAAGAAAAAGGAGTCAGCTGGAGAGATGTGCCACAATTAAATAACGATATGCAGGAGTGGAGAAACTTAATACAGAAATATAAAAGCATACTTCGACATCGAAAGGTACAAGAGGAGCCGATTAAGAGGAAGACGATTTTTATTTACTATAAACTTTTATAGCACTTAGAATTTTATATAGCAATCGGTTTTTGCTACAAAGCAATTAAATTGTTATCATACCTTAATGAGGGCACATATACCAGCAGCTCCTTCTGTGTGTCCAATACAGGATTTAATTGAACCAATTAATAAGGGTTCGGTTCGTCCTACACTAAATACTGCATCCACAGCTTTTATCTCTTCGGGGTCTCCAACCAGAGTCCCTGAAAAAAAAACAGTTGGTGTAAATAAAACAACATCAATGCTACAAGATACAATGCACAAACTTGGGCCGATTGACTCTTGGACACGCCTTGAAAAGACATTAAAAAATAAAACTTCGAGAAATTTAAGTAATTGAAAAAAATGGCCCGACAATTGGGGCTCTGAAATTAAATCCTCAAGAAAAAGAAGAGAGCGTTTTAAGTTTTAATCATACACATATACTGGGGAAGTAATAGTTATTTATGTATCAAGGCCAAAAAGTACGTTTTGGTCGAGGTGCATATTAAATTTTTTGTGCGATCGAATTAAAAACAATTTAAATTTTTAGTAATTTTCAAAATTATAGGTTAGAAACTACGTGACATTCTGTCACTGACAGATGACGGCGTATGTACTGCATTACCGGCCCTCTCCTTAGCAACGGCCGTATAAGTTACTTTTCAGGCCGTTGCTAAGGGTAACGGCCTGAAAAGTAACTTTTACGGCCGTTGCTAAGGATAGGGCCGGTAATGCAGTACTTTACGGTTGCTAACGCGTCCGTCAAACAGCTGTTTCTAGTACGATCGCACAAAAAATATTTTTTAAAATTTGTTTTTACAATCCATAGTTTTACCTGTTCCGTGAGCTTCTAAGTATTGCACGTTTTTTGGTTCTATGCCACATTCTTCGTACACTTCTTCGAGTATCATTTTTTGGCCAACGTAAGACGGAAAAGTAATTCCCATATCTTTGTAACCATCGTTGTTACATTTTGCATGAAGAACCTGCCAAGAAAAATATCGAGTAACATAAGGTTAGTTGAACTTGGTTTAACGTTTTCCAAAAATAGCGCTTAAGTATGTGCAAGATAGGTATTTTATTACTTTTTGAGGGCTTTCCAATAATTATTTCCAAACGTTACTGTAAAAATCAGTTATTCTTAACCTTTTCAGCTGCATACACCCCTTAAATTCTCTCAGTGTGTTCTCGCACCCCTAGTAAAATTGCAGATCTGTGGACTGTGGCAAGCAGTACATTATAGTAGAGTCGCTTGCAGTTCTGTGCAGAGAATGGAAAACCCGATGTGCAGAACTCAGTCTCGCACCCCCAGGAATAACTTCTCGCACACTTCACTCCGCTGAAGACGTGATGGGCAGCAAAAACTATGAGAATGTTTTGGTGGTAAAACTAATCCAAAAATTTTTTAATATCAGGGTGTTCCAATACGATTTGGCTCCCTTTTCAATTTCAAGTTTCCTTAGAAAGTCGTTGCCCAACAAAAGTTGAACATCTTGAAGTGACCAGGAAATTTTTCGCCTCAGGTCCGATCAAAAATCTTTGGGCCATTGTAAAGGTTCACATGGCAAAGATGGACTGCACAACAAAAATTAAAATGATCGAAACTGTTATCAAAGTGAGGTAAAGGGACCCTGATTAAAGAAAAATGGTTGGAAAACTAGTGGCGTCAATGCCTAAGAGGAAAGGGCAGACAATTACAGTAAAGAAGACCATATCCATTGCTGAAAAATGGCGAATAAATTAATTTTGAGAGGGTGCTTTTGTTTCATTATTATCCTAGCCATGAAGTTTTTGTTGTATTAATACATACAGGGTGCCCCGTTATCACCGCGAATATTTTAAGTGGTGATAGAGGACCTTTTTCTAAGAAAAAATGTCAAGTAAAATTTTTTCCTAAAATCAAATGCTAAGCTGATATCAACACTTACTTGATTTTTTTACACTTCTGCATTTATAAGACTCTGTAGCCAAAAATATCAGTTTTACCGTAAAATACTTTAAAGCTTTTTAATAGAGCATGAAATTCTCTACAAAATTAGTTCTATTTATTTTTTGTCTACAGGCAATGGTTTGAGAGTTATAAAGCAGTTTGTACAAAAAAATTTAAAAAATTTACAAAATTTAATTGTTTCTTAGACTTTGCAACCGCTGTATCTTTAAAACGAAAGGTTGTACAAAAAAACCGACGGCCCATTCCGGATAGCAAATTTTATGGGCTACAACTTTGGTCAAGTGAAATTTTTTGAAAACCAAACCGATTTTCCGGAAAAGCTGAAAATAAGGAACAGAGTGCAAAAACAAGATTTCCTAAAAATATTGTTTTGTATTTAAAAATGCTTTTAAAGAGAGTGCAATTACGTGATTGAAAATGATGGAGGTCATTTTGAACACTTATTGAAGTAATTTTGTGGTTACATGTTAATTTTATTGCATCCAGATAGATTTGCACTGTTTTGCATTTTATCGTTTTTTTTTCACCTTTTTCGCTATTATAAACATTTCTATGATACATTTAGTTTTATTGAACAACATATTTACCAAAGTTGTAGTCCGTTAAATGCCTTATCCGCAATAGGCATCCGTTTTGCTCTACGACGTTTCGTTAAAAAGATGCGGCGTTTTTAAAAATGTACATAACTTATTTAAATGCAATTTTACAATTTTTTGTTAAATTTGTTCGTTAGCTCCTTAAAAAAAATGATAAGGGGTGGTTTTCTGAAGAATTTCAAACTTCATAAAAAGCTTTGAAACTGATGAGATATGTAATTTTATGAATGTTGCCGATGCTATGCCAGTTTTAAATACAAAATATCATCATTACCGGGAGTTTTTGTTTTTCGAAAACGACAAAATGCAAAACAATGCAAATCTATCTGGACGCAATAAAATTAACATGTAACCACAAAATTACTTCAATAAGTGTTCAAAATGACCTCCATCATTCAATTACGTAATCGCACTCTGTTTAAAAGCATTTTTAAATACAAAACAATATTTGTAGGAAATTTTGTTTTTGCACTCTGTTCCTTATTTTCGACTTTTCTGAAAATTCTGTTTGATTTTCCAAAACTTTCACTGGACCAAAGTTGTAGCCCATAAAATTCGCTATCCGGAATGCGCCGTCGGTTTTTTTGTACAACCTTTCGTTTTAAAGATACAGCGGTTGCAAAGTCTAAGAAACAATTAAATTTTGTAAATTTTTCACATTTTTTTGTACAAACTGCCTTATAACTTTTAAACCATTGCCTGTAGACCAAAATAATTAAATTAATTTTGTAGAAAATTTCATGCTCTATTAAAAAGCTCTAAGGTATTTTACGATAAAATTGATATTTTCGGCTAGAGTCTTATAAATGCAGAAGTGTAAAAAAAATCAAGTAAGTGTTGATATCAGCTTAGCATTTGATTTTAGGAAAAAAATTTACTTGAAATTTTTTCTTAGAAAAAGGTCCTCTATCACCACTTAAAATATTCGCGGTGATAACGGGGACACCCTGTATATGCTTATAAAGTGATATTTTTGGAAAACATAGCGTACATAAAAAGTTAAAATAAAAATACAAACCGTGGCATAAATTCGCTTGGCGTTCTTCGCTTTCTGTATAAAGACCACACCAACACCTTCAGAACGAACGTAGCCATTCGCAGCTTCATCAAATGTACTACATTTGCCTTCTTTACTTAAAACTCCTAAGCTGTAATCGTAAAAATGTTGTTTTACTGCACCGAAAACGTGTTGCTAGGTAACATAAAAGCTTCACGTTTGAAAGGTATTAAGATGAAATTGTAAAAATTAATCAATGTTTGAAGATTTGCTGGCAAATGCGTTATTTAATAACATTCTTGAAAGAGACGATACAATTATTATGCAGTCAAATTGTCTATCAAATCGATTCATTTTAACTTAGCAACCATACGATATACAGGGTGTTTCAGACCACCCGTACCAGCACTTTTATTCGAAAATGCGACGTCTGACAAAGATGGGGACATTTTTTTTTTTATCACAGTAGTGCATATTATGCAGAATTGACTGACGCTACGGCGGTTTTCGTGATTAAACCAGAAGTGGCCAAATCCGGAAGTAACTTAAAAAACTTAAATGGAACCATCCGGTTTTCATTGCATAATTAGAAAGATATTTAATAAAAGAAAACACTTTTCACTTTTCACTATACAGGGTGTTTCTGAACGATGTAGCATAATTTCTACTGGTGAATCTACATTGAAAAATAGGACGATTTAGCCCATCATGTTTTATAGAAAGTTGCATCGTTGCTAAGTTACAGCCCCATGAAGAGGGGATGAAAAATTGTTGTTTTATTGATAAATCAAGAACGCTTTGACCTACAACATTTATATTTGGCACGTATTCTACAATAGGCAAGCGCGTTCTTATGCATAAGTTTGAGCGAAATCCCACCATAGGGGGCGCTACAATCGATAATAGCAGATAAATAACCTGCTGTTTTTTTTTGTCGATCGTAATTTCAATTTTTTATTGTAACAGTCGGATAGGTAGGTCTAAAATGTACATTTTTAGTAACTTAAAGTTTTTTGACAGGAGCCATCGTTTTGGAGAAAAACTCGATTTTATTAAAATATAACACTGAAAATATTTAACAAAATTATGTTTTATACCAATAAAACTGGACATAATAAATAACTAATTAAAAACATAAAAATAACTAACACAACTAACAATGATTGTTACAATAAACGATAATATGACATCTGACTACATTTGTTTTGTTTGTTAATTCACAGTAAACTAGTTTTTGTTAAATATTTTCAATAAACTTCAGAGTTATATTTTAATAAAATCGAGTTTTTCTCCAAAACGATAGCTCCTATCAAAAAATTTTAGGTTACTAAAAATGTACATTTTAGACCTACCTATCCGACTATTACAATAAAAAATTGAAATTACGATCGACAAAAAAAATACAGCAGGTTTTTTCTCTGCTATTATCGATTGTAGCGCCCCCTATGATGGGATTTCGCTCAAACTTATGCATAAGAACGCGCTTGCCTATTGTAGAATACGTGCCAAATATAAATGTTGTAGGTCAAAGCGTTCTTGATTTATCAATAAAACAACAATTTTTCATCCCCTCTTCATGGGGCTGTAACTTAGCAACGATGCAACTTTCTATAAAACATGATGGGCTAAATCGCCCTAATTTTTAATGTAGATTCACCAGTAGAAATTATGCTACATCGTTCAGAAACACCCTGTAGATTGTAATCCGTTGGACTTGAATCATAACAATATTGAAAAACCTATTCGCATGTAACTGAGTTATGTAGGTACACCCTTTTTTAGGGAAAGACAAAAAAGGGTGTACAGAACTCAATTACGTGCGAATAGGGTTTTAAATATTGTTATGATTTAGGTCCAACGGATTACAATCTATAGTGAAAAGTGAAAAGTGTTTTCTTTTATTAAATATCTTTCTAATTATGCAATAAAAACCGGATGGTTCCATTTAAGTTTTTAAAGTTACTTCCGGATTTGGCCACTTCCGGTTTAATCACGAAAACCGCTATAGCGTCAATACGCATTATGCACTTTTGTTATAAAAATGTTTTCCCATCTTTGTCAGACGTCGCATTTTCGAATAAAAGTGCTGGTACGGGTGGTCTGAAACACCCTGTATAAGTAATCTTTACCCTAGCGTTGTTATCAATGTAGTTTTGATCTGATTTAAATTACTATCGAAGCCAAAGATTACAATCTTAAATTGCATTTTAAAAAAATCATAATTATAACGACCTTGGCACTGTGAAACCTCAGGTTTTAATATGATGTAAACATATTAAATTATTAATACCTACTATGCAAAAAATCTTGTAACTATTGCGTTCATCATTAGCTGACAACCACAAACAATAAAATTGTCAACTTTTCCGCTCCTTATCAAATCGTAGGCATTTTCCAGGGCTGCCAAGGAACTGCTGCAAGCTGAGTCCATCTTCATAACTGGTCCATTAATTCCTAAATAATAGGCTAGTCTCTGTCCGTACATAGCCATTTGTACCCTAAAAAAATTGAATAAAAATAGTAGCTGAGCGGTGCAAAGTTATCCCCGTTTCTAACACATTGGACCGTCGAACTTCGAACACAGTCGGTTCCAGTAGAAGGTTCGAACTTCGAGTTTCCGATAAGAAATAATGTAAATTGAATTAAGTAATCCATATGTATATCACAACTTCGAAATTTACCCAATAGAAACATTTTAAGTGTCTGTTTTTATAGATCTTTTAGCAAATAATGTTAAAACAAGCATATTATATTTCAATGATTGAACTTTTTTTTATAAAGTATATTCCCAACAAATATGCGCAAAAGTATGAAAGACAAATATCTAGAATACTCTTGCAGATATAACAATGAAATTGGTATCTGAACGTTATGGTATTTTTAGATTTCGTTTGAAAATTAGACCAACAATTAATTAAATAACAATTTGCACTAGCTACATTTTTAAAATATTATACAGGGTGTGTTTTTCACTCGGTCAAACTCGTGAAACTTTGAACATTGATAACTCAGTTTTCTTAAATACAACACCCTATTTGTTTTTACATAGTCTTGTAGAAAAAAATATTATAACTTTTTTGTTTTTATCTATCAAATGTTTCAAAATTACCGCTGTCTACCTTCATAGCCTACTCAAAAAATTACGTTGCCCTAATAATTTACAATAAAATCGCGATATCTCGTAAGATATCAGTTTTAAGCAGGGTGGATAAAAATCATGATTTTTAAAAAAAAATCAAAAAAATCGATTTATTTGATTTAAATCAGATTTTTATGATTTAAATCAGATTTTTTTGATTTAAGTCAAATGTACCATATTATCGAATTTAGTGACTATTTCTGTTTTGTGCTAATATATTTAATAATCAATATATTTAATTCATTGGTGAATTTTTGTCAAAATGAAAAATTAAATATAATGATTAAGAATTTTGAAAAAATCAGTGCTAAATGGTGAGGTTTAATTAATTATATACAGGGTGAGTCATTGGTGCGGGATCGGTCGATTGTGGCTAAATGGCTTGAGATATGAAGTTGATTCAAATGCTATTTTATACAGTTTTTTCTAAACAACACAATAAAAATATTTTTAATACAGAGGGTGAGTCACCTTTCTGGAACTAATAGCAACTTTTATATTTCAAATACAACACCCAATTTTTTATTTATTATTTTTGATCGCCTTAATTTTAGCTTTGCATCAATATAAAATACTACAAGTTTTTATACGGCGTTATAAAAAAAAATATTTTCTAAATTATTCAATGTTTTAAGTCTTTATTTAAAAAATTCTCCTGAAGTTATTTTGAAATACAGAGTTGTAATTTGGTATGGACATGCATTTCTCTGTTCGCTCGATATGAAAAAATTTGAATCACACATACAGGGGTGTTTATAAATAGGTGGCAACTTCCATGATTTTCAAAAGCTCGTAACTCGATTTTTTCAAAAGCAAACCCCTGTATTTTTTTATGTCATCGAATTCGTCTTTAAAAGAGCTTCATATTTTGTTAAGTATGTCCTATACCCAAAACTCATACTTTTCGAGATATTCGACATTTTTTTTTCAAATCGTTATTGAAGCAATAGAGTGCCGTGGAAATTGAAAAAACTGACTGTTCACTACGCTAACGTCAAAAACTTGTCATTTATTTTTTGAATTATTGCATTTCCACAATGAATATTACTTTACAAGAGCAAATTGATATGGTTTATTCACCATTTCGTGTATTTAATTACTAATAGTAATACAATTTTATTTTATTATAAATTAATATTATATTGTACTCATATAATCTGTGATTTAAATTGATGATTTTTTTAAAAAAATCACTTGATTTAAATCAATGATTTTTTTTTTTAAATCACTTGATTTAAATCATGATTTAAATCGTGATTTAAATCAATTGATTTAAATCTGCTCAACCCTGGTTTTAAGTATAAAACTAGGTTAATGTTTTTGAAAGACAATCAAATTTTCTACAAGACTATGTAAAAACACCCTGTATAACGTTTTTTATATGTATTTAGCGCAAATTGTTATTTAATTAATTGTAAACGAAATTCTACTGCCTTTTTAAATAACTTAAATGTTTTTAAAAAACTGAAAAAACTGTATCGCTTAAAATTTTCATAAAAATGCAAATTTTACGAAAATGGTTGACCTTAGACCCAAATAACCTCATACATTTTTTATAGTAACTCTTAAGAGGAATTAAAAAATGTAATAATATACAGGGTGTTCTATTTAAAATTTCAAAGTTTGAGTTTGTTTCCGGTTGAACTGGAAGTCGTCTTGCAACCTTAATATTTTCATCGAAACCGAAAAATACCATAACGCTTAGATACAAAATTTCATTGTTAAACCTGCAATGGTATTCTGGATATTTGTCTGTTTCCATACTTTTGCGCAACACTGTATACAAATAACCCAGAGAAATAAATAAAATGCTTTAAAACAGACGCTTTGTTCGACTTTCGAGTTTATGGTCGGATTTTTCTCGATTTTTTTGTTCGAGATTCATTTGTTCGAACATGAAACCGTTCGAAGTTTGAGGGTCCGCTGTGTAACAAATGAAATATGTATGCAATTTACCCAGTGAATGAGTAAGGCCCGCGTTTTTCGAATACCACAGTTTCCGATTCCGACTGGCACATTCCCGTAGCCACACCTGTCCTAGTTCCACGCAATTCTAAAGGATTTACTCCAGCATCGAAAATCGCTTCTATAGCACTTTCAAGTACTTTTCTGCCCATCGGATCCAATGTGTCTGCTTGATTATGATGAACACCTATAAAATTAAATAATTTTTTAATGTATGTGTCTTGCGGAATAATACCGAGAATTCCAGTACACTGGGACAACGATTATTGTGAAAACCCATTTAATTGGTACAAAATGAAAAACAGACATTTGCTTCGTCAGTTTGGGCCAAGTGCCACTTAATTGGGACGCTGATGGACTTTGATTAAGCAAGCGATTTGATGCCTAGATGCCTCAATGGGTTTTATTGAAGGCATTGAAAGAAATGGAATTGCCTGTATTATTAATCAAAATAACCTATGTTAAAACCAAATAATGATTATTTTCTCACAATGGTTAAGTTGGGGTTTTCAGATTACGTCTTTAGAAAAAATAACTTTTAAACATGTGTATTTTTGAAAAGGTTTAAATTTCATCGGTTTAACAAGTCTTATATCTTAAAAAAGTTCAATGTTTCAAATATTTTTTGAGTCAAACTTTGCAAAAAATCAATAAGTAGGCGACAAAGTCTTCACCAAACAAACTTTTTTTTCACACTGAAGTTGTTTTACTCGATTTTATAGTCGATTGTTTCTCAAATATGCCAGCACTTCATTAATTTTTACCAAAGAATCCAGCGTCAAACTTGTTTAAGTCTTTGAGCTGTCCGCAACGTGTAGGAACTTCGGGATATCCAGACGAGATCAACCTTGGGTCCTCTGTTATCAAATCCACTTTATTCATGAGGCCTTCGCGAAATTCATAAACGTTTCTAGAAGACGGGAAACGGCCAGACATACCTAAACAATTAAAACACATTTTGTAACAAACACCATAATTATGTTTCTTAAAATAGATAAGGTACAAAATTGGAGACCATGAAGGGACAAATTAACTGGTCATAGTTGAGTTATTTACCACTTATTACGATCTCTTCGCCTGGTGGTGGATGAGCCAACTTGTATCCTGCCTCAAAGGACGCTTTCCTTGAAGGATCCATTGAACTAGCCATGATTTTTCTACAACAAATATAATTTTTTACATAGAGGAAAGTGCCCTAATATGGAATACTATTTTGTATTCGGCAATAATATTCACATTTTTTCAATATAATTTTGCAAAACAAATTATAAGGAATTTGTAATGAATACGCTACTCGAATTCTGGTACGATATTACGGTAGATATTTCTTATATAGCTATTTTTTTTTAAATGTTACTACTATTCCATATTAAGCTCCCGGGGAACCTAATATGGAATACTAGGGGTTCTTAATATTGAATATAGAATTATATAGGAAATATACATTAAAATAAACAACTTCTATAGATTAATCTTTTATTTCTTTCTGATTTGCATTATTACTTAAACCAAACCAAAACTCTGTTATTTATGTAAATTAAATTATAATTCAAGTGTCATTCGAACTAAATGTTGGTAATTTATTTATTTTTTACAGGTAGGACAATAGAATTGTTTTTTTGGGTATTTTGCACATTTTTCGTGTGCCCATTTCTGACACTTTTGACACTGAACCCATATTGCTGTACTTAGTGACCATAATCATATTCATTAAAAGGCACCTCTATGTATTCCATATTAGGCATCAATGTGACATTTCAAAAATCGGTATATGTAAAACATGAAATGGCCCCAATCAAAATTTTGGCATATTTAATTGAAATGTAAAGGCTCATGCTAAATAAACATGCAATAAAATATTTTATATCGTTTACCCTAGCATATAATATTTTGCACTGAAAGATTCAGCCTAAAAACTCAGTAGCACGTCAAAAATATATTAGAATCTGTTATGTAATCTAGTGAATATTTTACTATTTTACATTTGGGAATGTGTGATCGATGTACAAATAGGTACATATACTTTTCAACAGATATCGCTTATTCACTGCCATAAAACTGATGTATTCCATAATAGGTAACTGTTCCATATTAGGGCACTTTACTCTATATAAAATGCAATCTTAGATGTTGCTTATTAATAAATAATCACAACTGCTTATAGTCGCGAAAAATAATTATTTACTTGATATAGATGTAGTATAAAGTAATGTGAAAAAACCTTTTTCGCAAAATTTGAAGTTGATTAAAGTACGTACTGTGACACCATTGCATTACATCAATTATTTTTATTTTACTTCTGTGTTACTCGTATTTCATTTACTTTTAAATGAATAACATGGAACAAATACTGACGCACCAGTTACTAAAACATGTAACACTTCAAAACTGTCAAGTTATAAGGATTTTTGCTTTGGTTAAACAAATTAACGTAATATTACGGTCACAATTTGGAGTACAAGTCAGTGTTTGTGGGTTCTGTCTATTAACAAACCATTAGTTGATATATTTTGTGCATTTTATCTATGCCGCCCTACTCGCACAATATGTGGTTGTAGAAAGGAATGACAGGGATACAACTACAATACAAAAGGTGACAACAGGAACCCAATATCTTGGGACAAGCGCGCTTAGGTAGTTACGAACCAACCTCCAAGAAATGTACAGCCGGTCGAAAAATAAAGGAATTTGTTGTTAAAATTGTGTTTAATAATTGCTCCAGACTTGTATTACGTAAAACAACGTTTGAGGGTCCAACCACCTTATAAAGACGATCACGAGCCATAATTAAAAACAATAAACATAAGATTAATAAGTACCCATACCCAACTGTTGTTAATTCAAATTAAAAGTTTTTCAGACAGTTGCTAATACAATAAAATCCAATTTAAGCAAGTCCTGATTATGAAAAATAGTTTTGGTCAAACAATTAAGGTCTCAAAAAAGTTTTCAAAACAATGTAGTTGGATTATAAATAAAAATGGAATTGAAATATGATTGTTATAAAGGAATATCAATAACTTTTATTAAAAATCAGTTATTCATTAAGGATCTCTTGTAAAAATGCTAGGCAAGTTTTAAAGTTTTCGTATCTTCCTCTAGAAATTCGTCTGGTTTTTCTGTAAGTGACCCTTCAGAGCAAAAATTAATAATTTTATTACCTTATTTGTATTAGTACATTATGGTAACTATTTTCCGAAAATTGTGTAACTATCGTCTATTTTGTCTTAAGCAAGTCAAAGTTTGTTTTCAGTAGTGTTTTAAAAATCCAGTTTTTTTATCGCACCAAATTAAATATAAAACAAAACTAGATCAAAGTAAATACCGACAAAATCTTGCACGCTTACCTGATATTATCGGAGAAACTCTTAGACCGAAGGAAACACTGTTGGTAACAGCAGCCAAATCCAGTATCGGTCTAATAAATTTATTTTATATAGAAGTCTGCAACACAAATTCGAAAAAAAAAGTAAAACGAATTGTTTTATACTGATAATAATATACCGGATCCAAAAATTTGAATACAATGGCAAATTTTCAATGCAATTTTTTTAAATTCATAATTGAAATTTATATACGTCATTAGAATCGATTTTTTAACTAGAGGGCATCATTGAATAACAGTGTTAAATAATTATCGCGGATTTACCCAGCATAATTATTTCCAAAAACCCTCAACGTTATTTAACAAAAACAATTTTTTTTAAAATGTGTGCATGATTTCCCAAATGTACTTAATCTATGTCAAGGTTGTTTTACTACAATTTCAATTTTAAAATATTGGGGGGGGGGGAATTATACTGAAGAAAGGGGAAGAACAAGATAATATAGATTTAGAACGAGTTTCAAATATCTGGGGTCTGTCGTTTATAACAGTGGAGGATAAGAAGAACAAATAAAGCAAAGAATAATTAAAAAATCCATGAGGTGTCCTCATGAGAATTCCGATATCGAAAACTATCACAAAATGCAAAATTGAGAATATACAGAGTGTTTCTTAAACATTGCAAAAAATTCGAGAGGTGATTCCTTGTCGAAAATTAAGGGGGGTCTTTTATACAATTTTTTTCTCTTAGACGTCTCCTTTCGGAGTTACACCCCCCTAAAGGGGAGCGGTAAAATTAGGTTTTTATTTTATTTCTTAAATTTGGATAAATGTAGGAGAATGATATTTGGTAGATGTTTTATACTTATTAAAAGGTTTCCCATAGTAATATTTTTAATCACCTCCCACCTTCACAGGGGGCTGAAAAGTGCGACCCCTGTTGGTTTTTTAATCAGAACTTTTTGGAAGCTTAAACATTTTTATTTAAAAATTTGCTTTTAGAAAGCTTACTTTATTTAAAAACTTTCTTTATTTTACAGTTTTTCTCGTAAAACCTACAGTTTTTGAGTAAAAAATAATGTAAGTAAACATGAACCATCAAAATATTCCAATATAAAACGATTATTTTGGTGGTTGCCATGGTTTGTTTATGTCATTTTGGGTAGAATTGACGGGCGTTATAGCGTAGTCGCCGCGTAAACGTCAAAAATGAATAAAATCTGTCAATTCTACCCAATATGAACATAAACAAACCATGGCAACCACCAAAATGAATCGTTTTATATCGGAATATTTGTTATTTCATGTTTACTAATCTAATTGTTACTTAAAAACGGTAGGTTAAACGAGAAAAACTAAAAAATAAAAAAAGTTTCTAAATAAATCAAGCTTTCAAAAAACCAATTTCTAGTTGCAAAATTTTAACCAACCAAAAAGTTCTGATCAAAAAACCAACAGGTGTCGCACTTTTCAGCCCCCTGTGAAGGTGGGTGATAATTAAAAATATTACTATGGGAAACCTTTTAATAAGCATAAAACACCTACCAAATATTATTCTCCTACATTTATCCAAATTTAAGAAATAAAATAAAATCCTAATTTTTCCGCTCCCCTTTAGGGGGGTGTATCTACGAAAGGAGGAAAGACACCTCTAAATTTTCGATCAGGAATCACCTCCAGAATTTTTTTGCAATACTTAAGAAACACCCTGTATAATGTGAGGACAACGGTTAATTTCGCATGTGAAACCATTATGACGATGAATTTATAAACATGATGGAGGAAATGTTAAGAAGGATATTTGAATAAAAATAGATTGAAGCAGTATGGAAAATAAGGAGCAATCAGGAGCTGTTTGATCTAGGTATATCAAGAACCCAAAAGATCCGTTGAAAGAGATGTTTTGAGAATAAGTAGAACGATTTAAACAGGAGAGCAATATAAATAGAGGTAGAGAAGCATAGACAGTAAGGAGGTGAACACAAGTTAAAGACGACATGAAGGAACTAACAATTAGAGAGTGGAAACATTTTGAAGACATGAAGAAATGAAGAGAAATAGTCTCTGTACAGGGTGACAATAATCTACATGTTGTGTTGTATAGGTAACTTTGTTATTATAAGAGTTACAAAGTCGGTTAACTTGGCAAAATATCTAAAAAGACATGGCACACTTGATTTTTGAGATATAAGCCAAACTTATCTTTTTTTTAATAGCAAAAGAAAACATTATTAGCTACAAAGTGCAGGTCTCAAAATTATATTGCTCAGAGAGAGGGCTTAAACTTCAAGACATGTAATTAAGATTTAATAGTAATAGTAAGTGAAAAACTATAAATTACTATGAAATGTAAAAAATATCTTAAACTATTTATTTTTTCGATTTTTTATGAGTTTAATTAAGCAAAGCTGGTTTATGTATGTAATGTTTTGTTGTTTTTTTTTTTACAATGGCCACTTTTATTATACTTAACAAAAACAATAATATTATAATTTGTAATAACGTATTTATTTTTAAAGATAAACCTAACAAACCATCCGTTAATGAAATGAGAGAAAATTCTCTTTTTAAAGAACCCATAGCCAACTACGGTTGCCATTTAAAAAAGGCCAAGTTTGGTTTATATTTCAGAAATCAAGTGAGCCATGACTTTTAAGATATTTTTTTCTAATTCTACGTAAAAATATCTACAGGAATCATTTCACATTTTGATTTTAACATATGCTTAAAAAAGCTTTTAATGAGTATAATTAAATTCTGTTTCCTTTAACTTATAATGTAGGAACATAAGAAGTTCTCCATTCTTAAGGCATTACCTATTTCTACTACTACTAAATCTGCTGTTTTCTTAAACATTTTTGACATCAAAACATCTAGCAGTTCTTTTTGCATATTTTTAACTGACATAAAATTGTCAATTTTTAGTTAAATCGATTCGACGACTCTCAGCAACAGAAAAATTCCAAAGGCTGGACTTTATTTTATTCCTTAATGTATGAGTGGACTACCGATAGTGGGAAAAGTTGTTTGGGAAGCTTTAAAAAATAAAACGGCAATTTTAAGTTAAATTGTGTTGTGATAACTCTAAACAAACGCTTACAACACAACGTTTTCATAAATAAATAATGTGTATTGCATAATGCTAATACAGTACTTGAACTTGTAAATCAATCAATTGTATTTCAAAATAGATAGAAATAACTTCCAAACTTCATAGGTCTGTTGATATGTGTTGGTTTACAATAATTGAACTTTTTGGGTCAAATCCTGACGTCAGCTTATTGCATTTTGCACGCTAAACAATAAAATTTATGCAGAATGTAGGCAGGATACTTGCCATATCTAGTTTATCGGTGTACTTGTTTATTTAAATTGTGGTTAAAAAGATTAATGTATTCTAAAATAGTTCCAAAATGCAATTTTTTTAAACTGCTTTGCTTAATACTATAATTTGGGTCGATCAAAGTTTTGGTTGTTTCGATAAAACTACATCCAATGATTATTTAAACTAGCCTATTGTGTTTTGGGTCTGTACT